>CM025783.1:38295203-38348098 GCA_014636745.2 Centella asiatica | reverse complement strand
ATACATCGGGGGTTGACTGACCATCAGCGGGCAAACTACTCGTCAGGGGATGGTTTCACCCGTCAGGGGATGATTTCCCCACCATCAGGGTCTCCTTCTTTCGTCAGGGAAAAGTCATCAGGGGATGACTTCTCGACCGTCAGGGTATCCTTTACCCGTCAGGGGAAGATCTCTCGGCCATCAGGGTATGTTTTAGTCGCCACAAAACTCATCAGGGACTAACATACTTGTCCGTCAGGGACTACTGATGACGTCATCAGAGACTAACTTTAGCCTGTCGGAGACTAAGTCTGACGTCATCAGAGACTAAGAAATGTCGTCACCAGGGACTAGCAACTCATCAGGGACTGATGACGTCATCTTAACTCATCGGGGACTAATGATGACATCATCAGAGACTAACTCATCTCATCAGAGACTAACTCAAACTCGTTGGAGACTAGGTTAAGGCCTGTCTCAGATACAGGGTCGTCTTCCTCGCACCACCATGAGTGGTGCTCACAACCATAACCACACTTAGGTCAAAACTCATCATTCTCTCAGTGATACGTAACATTTCCTATGGTCTGCAAGCCATCCTAGGCACGGTTTAGGGTTCAAACTCAGGTTAAAGAAAACTCAAGCATGGGGTTGCAACTACCGACAAAAGAATGTTTGGTAGTTAAGAGCTTGTCTGCCAGGTGGTTGTCCACAATATTACACCCATCTTAGACAACTTTTGAAATAAATGTCATTAACTCCGGCGTTAAAATATGCATTGAGTCATACTTTTGGAAATAAATGAACAAGGTAATAAATGTGGTACGTAAGACCAAACAGATGTATAAGAAATAAAGCAGGACTTTAATGAAATGCTCTTACCTCCTTGGCTGTAAAGGAAGAGTTAAGGCTCGAGTTGTTCTTCCAAAAAGGACAGTTGTCTTGAGAGTATGTTGGGGTTTGATGGTATACTATAGAGAAATTTATATGAAGGTGGAACTAGGGTTATAATGACGTGATATTTATATATATATCACCTGGTGAGCAACAAAGGCCGTTGGATTAATTCGATATCAGTCGATGGCTGTGAGAGGAAAAGAAGTGACTGATTGAAAAGAGAGTGGCTGCAACGGCTGCTAGTGTCCATCGGTCATTTTTCATAGCCCACTCTAGCGTAATGGTGGAGGTGATGTGCATTAAATACTACTGTCCCTCAACAGTCAGATTTTAAAACGGGTACTGTAGCAAAACCTGCTTACACCCAAAAGGGTCTTCCCGCGTGACACCCCCAAAACAATCTTGCAAACACTTGGGCTACAAATACATTTAAATTACTTTGGACATCACATTGCCAGATAATTTTAATAAAATATAATTTCGTTATTTATACCCAATAATAAAATAAACCTTCATGTAAAAGTAGACTAAACTAAATAAATCTCATATCAAAATTTATTGACATTTTTGGGTTCTCACAAAAGCTTATTTATATCCATGCACTTTCATTCATATCATGCTAGCGGAAATTAAAGCATAGCATTCTGTTTCACAAGGAAATTTAAATATAAAAGTCATAATTTTGGTACGCATGTCGAATCAATTGATCATGCGCTTAACTGAAATAAGCATAATAGTGAGAATATACTTGCCTCGGTCCTTTGCAACAAAGATTCAAATTCAATTTACTGGTGAGTGAAAGATTCTGTAAATTATGCAAGTAATATTTTAATACCTTAATAAGAATTTATGAAAGAAAACGTGTATGTGATGTCCTTAGACTTTTACTGTCTAAAATAATAATATCATAAAATAATTTTCAGAAAATAATGTTTTATAGTCTTGATGACAATTTGTGCATCGGGGAATAATTTTCTCATTATCAAACTCGTCAGGGACTAATATCCTTAGCCATCGGAGACTAACATATTTTGCCCATCAGAGACTACGGATGACGTCACTATAGATTTAAACATAGCCTATCGGAGACTAAGGATGACGTTATCAGAGACTAAATTTAGCCTATCGGAGACTAAGGATGACGTCATCTGAGACTAAACTTAGCCTGTCGAAGACTAAGGATGATGTCATCAGAGACTAAACTTAGCCTGTAGGAGACTAAGGATGACATCATCAGAGACTAACGTATTAGTCTTCAGAGACTAACGAATATCTTATCAGAGACTAAAGTATCTCATCAGAGACTAAAATTATCTCGTCAGAGACTAACATTAACTCATCAGGGACTAGAATAATCTCGTTAGAGACTAATATTAACTCATCAGAGACTAGAATTATCTCGTCAGAGACTAATATTAGAGCTTGTTTTTGCTACCATGGAAGGCTTATCATGAACAAACTCAGCCTAGGATGTCTCATGAAAATGTAAAAGAATATAAACTTAGCATAAATCTTTGATGCTATGCACGAAAGAACTAAGTAGAGTACCAAGTTCTTACCTCTTCGTTCTTAAGGGTGAAATCAAAGCTTGTCTGAGAATAATTTTCCGAAAGAAGAACTTTGGAAATTTATGGAGATGATAAGTTTAAACGAAACTCTTAAAAGAGAAGTTTTGGTAAAGGAATTAAAATTTCATCTCGAATGAGGTATTTATAGAGTTCAAGAGCAGTAAGCTAAGATTAAGCTTTAAGATAAGATGATTGGTTAATCTGGATGGTAAAACAACTGCTTATCATTACTCTTTAACAGCTAACAACTGTTGTCCTACATGCATAATGCCTTGATCGACTACTGCCACTTAAACAACTCTTTGATCAACACGTAGGTATAAAACTTACGTAATCCTCTCACCCTCTTCCAAACTGATCAATATAATCTTATATGGGATTTGCTAGTCCCCTTTTTAAGGAACTTAACCTCATAATCATGGATATCACATCATCATAAAATTTTCATTGTAGATATGAATTCATCATTCATATCTAAAAACACTAACCTCCATGCAAAAATAAAATAACACAAAATATATTTATTTCTTATCGTAAAATACATTTAAAATTTTCGGGTTCTCACATCCTTCCTCCGTTAAAAGAAGTTTCGTCCTCAAAACTTAACTATGAAATAAATGGGGGTACTTGTCAATCGTAGCGCTTTTAAGTTCCCAAGTAGCTTCCTCTATACTATGATTCCTCCAGAAACCTTTTACAGAAGGAATTTCTTTATTCCTAAGAATTTTAACCTGTTGATCTAAAATCTGGATTGGAACCTCTTCATAATTTAAATCCGATTGCAGCTTTATCGGTTGATAATCAATTACTCCTCTATGGTCTGCCTTGTAAGGACGTAACACTGATATGTGAAATACATCATGAATGTGGCCTAAAGACGGTGGTAGTGCCAGTCGATAGGCCACTTCTCCAATCTTTCTTAATACTTTGAAAGGTCCTACATAGCGGGGACTCAACTTTCCTTTCTTGCCACAACGCATTACGCCTTTCCAGGGTGACACTTTCAATAGTGCATAACTTCCAATTTCCAAAAATTGATCCTTCCTATGTTGATCAGCATATTGTTTCTGTCGGTCTTGAACTGCCTTCATTCTCATTCTGATCATCCTAATTGCCTCCTCAGTCTGTTGAACTATCTCTGGTCCAATTAACTTCCTTTCTCATACTTCGTTCCAGTAAAGTGGAGTTCTGCATTTTCTACTGTACAATGCTTCAAAGGGGGCCATGCCAATGCTAGCATGATAACTATTATTATACGCAAATTCGATTAGTGGCAGATGGTTGTCCCAATGACCTTTGAAATCGAGAACGCAAGCTCATAGCATATCTTCTAGTGTCTGAATTGTGCGTTCAGATTGACCGTCTGTCTGGGGGTGATAGGCTGTGCTCATATCTAATATTATTCCCAGATAGTCTTGGAAGCTTTTCCAAAATCTTGAGGTAAACGTTAGATCCCGATCAGAGATGATGGAGATTGGCACTCCATGTCGACTCACAATTTCTTTAACATATAACCTCACCATTTGATTCATCTTGTATGTGTACTTGATGGCCAAAAAGTGTGCCGATTTGGTCAGTCTATCGACTATGACCCAAATGGCATTCATTCTTCCTAGCGTGGTTGGTAATCCAACTATGAAATCCATTGTGACAAATTCCCACTTCCACTCTGGAATTTCCAATGGTTGGAGTAGTCCGCTTGGTTTTTGATTTTTTGCTTTAACCCTTTGACATGTTAAGGTTTTACTTACCCATTCAGCTATTTCTCTCTTCATGTTGGGCCACCAAAAGCTTTGTTTCAAGTCTTGGTACATTTTTATGCTTCCTGGATGAATGGAAAACTTTGAATTGTGGGCTTTGTGCAGAAGTTCGTGCTTTATTTCAGCCTTCGCAGGAATCCACACTCAACCTTCATATCGCAGCAATCCATCGCTATGCATGCGATATCTGTCTTTATCTCCCTCAATTAATCTGTCCATTTCTTTGTAATGCTCTTCTTGTGCGATTTTAATGAGATCGTGCAATTGAGGCCAAACTCGAATTTCTTCTTCCATATCTATCTTCTGAGCAGTGGTAAGGGTATGAAGTTGTAGGCGTTCGAATTCTTTTCTGATCTCCTCTTGGATGATCATTACATTCAGTCTTTCACGACGACTGAGCGCATCAGCAACTACATTTTTGTTTTCGGGATGGTAGTTGGTAGAACAGTCATAGTCTTGAATCAACTCTAACCAACGCCTTTGTCGCATGTTGGGTTCTTTTTGCGTGAATATATACTTCAGACTTTTGTGATCCGTATATATCTCGCACTTCTCATCGTAAAGGTAATGCCTCCAAATCTTCAACGCATGAACGATAGCTGCCAATTCTATGTCATGCGTAGGGTATCGTTTCTCGCAATCTTTTAGTTGTCTTGATGTATAAGCAATCACCTTGCCATGCTACATCATCAAAACTGCTCCAAGTCCTTGTTTTGACGCATCATTATAAATAATGAATTCTCCCTTGTCATCCGGTAGTGTTAGAATAGGGGCTATAGTCAATCTCGTCTTTAATTCCTGAAAACTCTTCTCACAATCCGGGGTCCAAACAAATTTTGTAGTCTTTCTTGTCAGGTTTGTCAAAGGCATAGCTAATTTCGAGAAGTCTTTAACGAACCTTCTATAATAGAATGCCAAACCTAAAAAGCTCTTTACTTCAGTTGGGTTTGTTGGCCGAGGCCATTTCATGATTGCTTTTATCTTATTGGGGTCCACTGTAATACCAGTTTCGTTGATCACATGATCAAGAAACTTTACTTCCTTTAGCCAAAATTCACATTTGGAGAATTTGGCAAATAACTACTTCTTTCTTAGAACTTCTAGCGTTATCCTTAGATGTTCCTCATGCTCTTTTGCCGTCTTAGAATAGATAAGAATATCATCAATGAAAATGATAATGAACTTATCCAAGAATGGTTTGAAGACACTATTCATTAAGTCCATGAAGGCTGCGGGTGCATTTGTTAGTCCAAATGGCATTACCAAGAACTCGTACTGACCATAGCGAGTTCGAAATGCCGTCTTTGATACGTCCCCTTCTTTGATCTTCAATTGGTGGTACCCTGAGCGGAGATCAATTTTAGAGAAGTACCTTCCTCCTTTAAGTTGATCAAAAAGATCGTCTATCCTTAGCAGGGGGTACTTATTCTTGATCATGACCTTATTCAGTTCTCGATAATCAATGCAAAGTCTAATCCATCCATCTTTCTTTCAAACAAATAACACTAGTGCTCCCCATGGTGAAACGCTTGGTCTGATCAATCCTCGTTCTAAGAGTTCTTGCAACTGCATCATCAGCTCCTTTAATTCAAACGGTGCCATTCGATATGGGGCCTTGGATATTGGCATGGTACTAGGGATCAAGTTAATTTCAAAATCATTTCGCTATCTGGGGTAGTCCAGGCAACTCCTCTGGAAATACGTCTACAAACTCCCTTACCACAGGAACATCCTCGATCTTACTTTCATTCTTGTTGACATTGTGCACATAAGAAAAGAAGACTTCACAACCTTTGCGAATCATTTTTTTTTGTCTGGATTATAGTCAAGAATGGCGATGATTTCTCCATTTTAGTGCCATGGAACCAAACCTTCGCCTTCTGGGGAGATTGTAAGACGACTTTCTTCTTCTTACAATCAATATTGGCCTGGTATCTGAATAACCAATCCATTCCCAATATTACGTCGAATTCTCCCAAAGAAAAAGGAATAAGATCAGCAAGAAACTCATGTTGATCTATCTTCAGAGTACAGTTAAGGTAAATGTGAGAAATGCTTATCACCTCACGATTGGCAACTACTACATCTAAAGGCTTCGGTAGCAGTTCAGGCCGAGTTAGCATATTCCTAGCTAACTGTTCAAATATAAAACTTCGAGTAGCACCCGAATCAAACAACACATGAGCATGTAAGGAGTTCACTAGTAGTGTACCTATAACAACATCATCGGAAGCCACATCGTCTTGCACGGTCATATTATAAGTCCTTGCTTGTGGTCGTACCGGTATAGTGTTGTTAGGTTTTAGAACATTTGATGATGATTGTCTTTAGATTACTTAGAGTATAAATGTATAGAACGTGTTAATTAGTAACACTGAAGTTTTGTAGCCAGTAGTTATCTCTTTCTTTGTAATTCATTCATTCTTTGTAAAGAGATATAATTATTTCTTATTTGTAAGTAACTGCTGGAATGGAGTATCAAAGCTTCAGCAAGTCAAAATGTGTATTTGATCCGTTGGAGTTTACAAAAAGGTATGTCGGAGACTAGGAAAACTTGTCAGAGACTAAAGATTTTATCTATCAGAGACTAGTTTTGCCTATCGGAGACTAAGGCTTACGTCATCAGAGACTAAGTCTAAAAGAGTCGGAGACTAAAGCTTACGTCATAGGAAACTAAGGTTAAAAGCATCAGAGACTAAGCTGACGTAATCAGAGACTGAGCCTTAAAGCATTAGAGACTAAATAACTCTATCGGAGACTACACAATCTGACGTCATCAGAGACTAAAAGCACCAGAGACTAATTGATGACGTCACCAGAGACTAAAGATGAAGCGTCAGGGACTAATTGTGATTTATTTCCTGATAAGATACAGAGTTCGAATTGAATAAGGATTGTCTTCCACGTAGGTCAAGATATTATTGAAGATGTAGCTGGTAAGGAAACTAACCAGAAATCTCTTCCTAATCAAAAAGGAAAGATTGTATTTGATTCGAATAAGGAAGCTGAATCAATATTGATTCAGAATAGGAAAACTGAGAAATCCGTTTTAGAGAAGCTGTAATTAGTTTTACAGATAGTAATTCGAATAGTTATTCGAAGCTGTAGAGGTTTTTCATAGGTTGTATCTTTTCCTATACAGAATTGAAGAGAAGCTGACGATTACATTGTTGTGATTGTTAGAATTTGTATACAATTGTTAAAGTCAATACAAGCAATTGTTTATAAATTGAATCGTGTTCTTGTTCTTTATTTCCGCAAGTAATTATTAATTTCTTGAAGAACAAGTAATCGAAAAGAATTCAAAGAACTTGTATTCAACCCCCCTCCCCCTTCTACAAGTTCTTGGCTATCTCACTGGGAAAACAATTGGTATCAGAGCCTTTAATTGAATTTACTCAACTAACACATTCCAAGAGATGGCCAATGATGAAGCAAGCAGCTCTAGCATAATGACGTATGCGGGAAGTCGTGATGGTGGTACTAGAATCCCTATTCTTAAACGAGAGGAATATCCGATGTGGAAGCAAAAGATGTACATGCACTTAAGAGCAACAGATCCAGATTATATTGATAGGATTGAGAAGGGTCCCTATCTACCCAGGAAATTTATTCCTGCTAAAACCGTCGATGGATCTGTTGTGGCGGAACACTTTGAACTTGCTCCAGAATGTGATTATACAAATGAAGACAAGTTGCAAGTGTTGAAGGATGCTAAGGTGATGAACATACTCTATAATGGAATTGATAAAAATATGTTCACAAGCATCATAAATTGCACGACATCTAAGAAAATCTGGGACACCATCAAAGTCCTATGTGAAGGAACTGACCAAGTCCGAAAGAACAAAAGGTCATTGTTGACACAACAATACGAGTTCTTTCAAGCAAAGCCTAGTGAACCAATAACGTCAGTTTATGATAGGTTCAACACTTTGCTCAACGATTTGAAAATACTTGGAAAGTCCTATGACAATGAGGATGTCAACACCAAGTTCATGAGATCTCTCCCTCCAAGTTGGGATCCAAAAACAACAGCTATAAGATAGGCTCATGACTTGGACATACTCACACTGGACAGGCTCTATGGGAATTTAAAGACTTATGAACTCGAATTAGAGCAACGACAACGTATGCATGGCAGGGACAATTGAGCTGCGTTGATGGTTGAGACAAACAAGTCTCAAGAGAAGCTTGATGATGAATCTTCCAATGCTAGCTTAACTGATCAGGGAGATGAACTGGATTCTAATGATGACATGGAGGAATTCATGGCATTCATGGTCAAACAGTTCAAGAAATTTAGGGCCAATAGGAAAGGAAGAAAATCATCAAGGAAGCCTAACCCTAAACGTGAAGGTCAAAAAGTCACCTTCGACTTAAAGAAAATAAGATGTTACAATTGTGACGGGTTAGGGCACTTTGCCAATGAGTGCAAGAAGCCGAGATCTAGTGATAGATCTAAGGATGAAAAATCAAGGAAAGAGAATAACTTTGCTAACAAGAAAGTCAAATCAAAGAGCGAAGCCTTGATTACTGAGAGAAAAGATTGGATTAACAGCGACTCTGATGAAGAAGTTGTCAACTTTGCCCTGATGGCTCGAAGTGATGAGTCAAGTGATTCTACAAAGGTATGTGATGCAAATCAGAATTTTAATGTGCTTGATTTACTTGACACGTCTAGCATTGAAAGCATACAAAAAGATATGTCTGATTTGCATGTTAGTTTTAGATCTTTAACTATCGAATATACCAATGTGAAAGAATCACGTGACAGTCTCTTGAAAAGAAATAAGTTTCTTAAAGAGAGATTGGCACAGTTTGACACCATCAAATCTGACTTAAACAAAACTCATCATATGATTGATGCTTTGAAAAAGAGGGAATATTACTTAGTAGAGCAACTTGAAAATGCTCAAGCTAAGATTAAACAATGGAATACTTCCTCTAAAAAGTTGACAGATTTGGTAGAGTGTCAAACAATAGGTCAAAAATCTGGACTAGGTTATGATGAAAACTTAGACAAGAGTTCAGATTTAGATGATCAAATTGAAGCTGTTAATTCCACTACTAGTAAGCCAAATATTTTAAAAAGAATTAATTTTGTCTCTCCTGTTATTGAACCCAAAATTATTAACACTCAATATCAACAAGTAACTACAATATCAAAGATTGATCAAAAGATAATGAATATTGTTGATAATAGTGAGAATAAAAGATTAAATATTGGGTTCATGACAAAGACACAGTTAAGTAAAAAATTGGAAAATCTTTCAGATAAAATGACTGAAAAGTCAGTGGAGTTAAGCAGAAATAAGAAAAATAGGAATGGAAAAATTGGCATTAATAAATATACAAATTATGCTAGAATGCCTGATGCTCCTAGAAAGACATGTCATGTATTTGGTAACCCCAACCACCTAACTGTTAACTGTAGGAGCAAAAATAAAATTCCTATAACTGAGAATGCACCTTCAAAGAGAATAAAAGATAAACCACCTATAAAAAGGTTAAATAATCTTTGCATTAACAATGAAAAACCTAAGCTTGGCACTCCCTCACAAACAAGTAGCAAGACTAATGATTGTTCAATTAAAGTCAAAACAGCTAAAAGACAATCAACTTAATCTGAGTCAAGTCTTGAGTCTACAACTAGTGAGAAAGGACCCAAGAAAGTCTGGGTTCCAAAAATCTCAAACTAGTTACTCTCTACTGTGCAGGGCAAAAAGAAGAAAACATGGTACTTGGACAATGGCTGTTCAAGGCACATGACAGGAGATAAGTCCCTGCTAAAATAGTATGAAGAGAAAAGTGGCCCAAAAGTCACTTTTGGAGATAACAGCAAAGGCCATACGAGGGGATATGGCAATGTTGAACATGGAGATGTCATTTTCACTGAAGTAGCACTAGTTGATTGCTTAAAGCATAATTTATTAAGTATGAGTCAACTATGTGATAAGGGATTCGATGTAACCTTCAAAGAAGATAAATGCTTGGTGTGTGACAAAGAATCAGGGAATGTGATCTTGACAGGAAAAAGAAAAGGAAATTTGTACATTGCAAATCTTATTTCTTTTGTTGATCAAATCACATGTCTCTATAGCAAAGCTTCAACTGATGAAAGTTGGCTTTGGCACAAGAAGCTTTCCCACTTGAATTTCAAGAATATCAATAAGCTTGTGAGGAAAGGATTGGTAGCTGTCATTCCACAATTGGAATTTACACAAGATGGATTGTGTGATTCATGCCAGAAAGGGAAACAAAGAAGTGGGTCATTCAAAAGTAAACCAACAACATCAATCACTGACCCTTTACAGTTGCTGCACATGGATTTATTTGGTCAAGTGAATGTGATGTCAATCTTAAGAAATAGATATGCTTTGGTTATTGTGGATGATCACACGAGGTATACTTGGGTAAAATACCTCCATACAAAAGATGAAGCTGCTCAGTTGATAATTGATCATATCAAGAAGATAGAAACTGTGTCAAGAAAAACAGTAAGGGTGATAAGGAGTGATAGAGGAACAGAATTCAAGAATTCCCAAGTTACTAAATTCTGCATTGAAAAAAGAATAACTCATCAATTCTCAGCTCCAAGAACCCCTCAACAAAATGGAGTTGTTGAGAGGAAAAATAGGACCCTTATTGAAGCAGCAAGGACTATGTTACAAGAGGCTAAGCTTCCTACTTATTTTTGGGAAGAAGCTATTAGCACATCTTGCTTTACATAGAATAGATCCTTGATAAACAAAGCATACAATAAAACACCTTACGAATTAATGACTGGGAGAAAACCAACTCTCAAGTTTTTATATGTGTTTGGTTGTAAATGCTTTGTACTGAGAGATTCGTCAGAGACAAGAGGAAAATTTGACAATAAGTCTGATGAAGCAATCTTCTTAGGCTATTCTTTGTCAAGTAAAGCATACAGAGTGTATAATCTAAGAACAAAGGTCATTGTGGAATCAATACAAGTCGTGTTTGATGATAAAAAGATTCCAGGAATGATTGAACAAGGATTGCATGAACCTCTCAGTTTTGAGAATGAATTGGATGCATGGGAATATCCATCAGAGACTACTGAAAAACCCCAAGATAGCAATGATCCCTACATAATTTAGGGGGAGTTAACTGTTGTGCATGAAGTACCAAGAACTAATACTCTATCAGAGACTAGAGTATTAGATGAAACTCAAGAGACTGGTGACATTAGTATTCCATCGGAGACTAATGGTTCACCAGAGACTAGAGTCATTGATGCACAATCAGAGACTATATTGACACTAGAGACTATAGAGATAAATAGCTCAGGGGGAGCTAATAATGAAGAAGACAATGATTTAGGGGGAGCAGTCTCTGATCATGAAGCTAGATTGGATAACATCAATCTAGAAAATGAAGCCTCCACTTCAAGGTCAAATCTGCCACGTGCAATTCCATGGTTGAGAGACCACACACCAGATTTGATTATTGGAAGTCTAGAGGATGGAGTCAAGACTAGAAGTGCAACTCAAAATGAATGTTTATATCTCAGTTTTCTCTCAAAGATTGAGCCAAAGAAAATTGAGGAAGCATTTCAAGATCCTAACTGGATAATTGCCATGCAAGAGGAGTTAAACCAACTCACTCGAAACAAAGTCTGGAGACTGGTACCCAAACCAAGGAATAGATCAATAATTGGTGCCAAGTGGGTCTTCAGAAATAAATTGGATGAAACTGGTACAATTACAAGAAATAAAGCAAGACTGGTCGCAAAAGGATATTCTCAAAAAGAAGGAATAGATTATGATGAAACTTTTGCACCAGTAGCAAGACTTGAAGCAATCAGAATCTTCTTGGCTTTTGCAGCCTACAAGAACTTCAAGGTGTACCAGATGGATGTCAAAAGTGCTTTCTTGAATGGAAAATTGGAAGAGGAAGTCTATGTTTGCTAACCCCCAGGTTTTGTGGACTCCAAATTTCCAAATCATGTCTACAGGTTAGACAAAGCACTTTATGGCTTAAAACAAGCACCAAGAGCCTGGTATGATACTCTATCCCAATTTTTACTTGAAAATAAATTTGTTAGAGGTATCATAGATAAAACTTTATTTTATAGAAAGTAAGGCTCTGACATTATATTGGTGCAAATATATGTAGATGTCTACAAATGAGAAACTTTGTGAAAAATTTTCAAAACTCATGCATTCTAGATATGAAATGAGTATGATGGGAGAATTAACATTTTTCTTAGGTTTGCAAATAAAACAATCAACTGATAGAATATTTATCAGTCAGTCCAAGTACATCAAAAACTTATTGAGAAAATATGACTTGGTTGATTGTGCATCTACAAAAACACCCGTGCCTACTGCCACTAAGCTAGATAAAGATTTAAAAGGAAAGAAAATTGATATTACTAGCTATAGAGGCATGATAGGCTCACTTTTATATCTAACTGCAAGTAGACCTAATATAATGTTTGCCACATGTTTATGTGCTAGATTTCAAGCTGACCCTAGAGAGTCACATTTGATTGCTGTAAAAAGAATACTCAGATATCTAAAGGGTACACCAAACCTTGGTTTATGGTATCTCAAAGAATCTGATTTTAAACTAATTGGTTATTCAGATGCTGACTATGCAGGTTGCAAGCTTGATAGGAAAAGCACAAGTGGAAGCTGCCAATTTCTTAGAAGCAGACTTGTTTCTTGGTTTAGCAAGAAACAAAATTCAGTTTCTACTTCAACAACAAAAGTTGAATACATCGCAGCTGGGAGGTGTGCTCAAATCCTACGGATCAAGAATCAACTCCTAGACTATGGTATGTCATTATCCAAAATTCTTATCTTTTGTGATAATACTAGTGCCATAGCAATAACAGAAAATCTAGTGCAACATTCAAGAACAAAACACATAGATATTAGATATCACTTCATAAGAGAACATGTAAGTGAAGGCAATATCGAATTACACTGGGTAACAACTGATAAACAACTTGTAGACATATTCACAAAACCTTTAGATGAATCTACTTTTTCTAGATTAGTTTCTGAATTAGGAATGTTGAATTATGCCTCTAAAAATTGATTAAATTTTGAAAGCAAGTTGTTTAGTTGTATGAAGCTAGAATTAAATTTCTGGAATCTAGCTATTTTTTTAATTAAACAGAATTTTAGAAGCTAGAATTTAATTTCTAGAATGTAGTTGTTATCAAATAACATAATTTATGAAGCTAATAATCATTAACTTGATTGTTGGAAATATTTTGAAACCTTAAGAGAAAGAGACTATCTTAGTCCCTGATAGTGTTTTTAATTAGTCCCCGACTGAATTAAAAAATTGAACTATCGGAGACTACCTAGTCCCCGATAGTTGTTTTTAATTAGTCCCCGACTGAATTAAAAATTAAACTATCGGAGACTACCTTAGTCCTCGACGTCGTTTTTGGTTAGTCTCTGACTCAATCAAAATGAACTATCGGAGACTAATTGGGTCTAGTCTCTTATGAGTGAACTTATCAGAGATTAGGGCAATCTCCGATCGAGGGTAATCTGGTAGTTATCCTACCCACGATCAAAAATGGTTCACTATCTTTAGAATTGCAAACGTTTCTAATACTTTGCTAAAAGTAAAATCAAACAGATCTGCAATCACAATTTCTCAAAGCTTTGAAATTATTTTCTCTCTGCAAATTCTCTGCAATTTAACCCTTTTTCAAAGTTTCTTCAAAGTTCATAGATCTCTTCCAATGGCCGCTAAAATAGTTTACTTCCAGTTTGGAGATTTCGATTTCATTAAGACTAACCATGTAGGGGTGGCTAACAAGCATGAATTTGGAGCCCAGTACCACCCCTTCGTGGATTTTCTTCAAAACTCCACACTAACCTACGCCATTTATGAAGCTCCCGTCCAAGCCGCTGAAGTCATCATAACTATATGGACCACTACAACCATCCAGGATGAGAATACTGACTTTCCTGTGATAAGTTTCAGGTATGATAATACTATTTATAATATCAACCATACCGTTGTTAATAATGCTTTACACTTACCTGTGTATGAAAACTTTGACTCCCCTACCACTGATGAAGAACTTCTTTCTATGTTTAAAAACTTACATTATTCTGCTGAAATTGGTTATGTTGGGTCTATTACACGACCCTATCTAAGGCAAGAGTGGTCATTTTTCTTTGATATAATAACTAAAGCATTTACTTCAAAATGCAGTGGCTATGATGCTATCACTACACTCACACAACAAATTGCTTTTAGTGTATTGTATGATAGACATCTAAACATTGGGCTTTTAATTCTGCAAAATCTTTTGGTAAAACTGAAATTTGGTAATAAAAATAAAATTTATTATGCTAGATTTTTGATGATGATTGCTTATTATCTAATCTCTAACCTTAATATTACTGGATTGCAAGTTGTACCAACTATTTTGCAAAGTAAAAGAATTTTTACTGATGTGAAGCATAAATCTGCAAAGGTAAAGGTTCCCTTATTTTTTCCTCCTGTCATGAGATCAATTCTCATTGACAGGCTTCCAAATCTTTATTCTTTGCAATTCTTTGAGGATATTGAAAGCCAAAACCCTATGAATCCTAAAACCACTTCACAACAACAATCCATAACCCCCTCCACAGTTTCCCAAAAAACTGTGGTTGTAAACACTCAAACAACCATCACAAAACTCCCAATAAAGAGAAAAATAATTGAGGGAGTAAGTGAGGATGAGGGAGAACAAGAAGATGAAGTTCCACTTCAGAGAAAGAAGAGAGTTATAACCTTTAGCTAAAAGCAATCCATTGCTTCCCAAAAGGCAATGGAGGTTATAAGCAAAAACAGTGAACTGTCACCATCCTCCTAAAAGGATGTTGACATTGAAGAAAGTTCCCAACCAGGAACACACTGTACAGAGTCTGCACAACCTCTTGTTCACCAACAATAGAAACCACAAACAGAGACAATAAAAGAAAAGAGTGACACAAGGAGTGCACACACAGAGTCATCAATTGATGTTCCTTAATTTTTAATGTCTGAGGAACAGTCAACACTCCACACTGTACATTCTTCTCCTTCTTCTCCTATACTTGATTCTTTTGATTTTATACATTTACATTCTCTTGATTTTTCCCAAGAGGAGCCAATAATCAAGACAAGCTCTCAAACATATTCCATGGATAGATCCCTAGCCCCAGATACACAAAGGGAACACCCTATCCATGCAGTCACAAGTACTTCCCCAACCCCCACTTCTGTAGGACAGAGTGCACATATCCATATGAGTGAGGATGTGAGAATAAATAGTGAGAGTCAGGCTCCTGACTTGGAAAAAGGAGAGGATATACACAAACAAAAGAGTGAAGCTTTAGAAAGCTTGGAAAAAGGAGAGCAAGAGAAGCTGGGTGCCCAACCCCAGGCAAAATGAGAGGGTGTGAGCAAGGATGAGATCCTTGAACAAAATAAACGAGAGAAATTTTCAGCAGGTGCATTTTTACAACCTGTTGAAACCAGCTCACAAGAAGCTCAAGTTTCTTCTGCTCCCTCCTCACATATCCAAACAGAAGAAACTAGGAACAACTCCAGCACAGGGGATGCAACATTAAATATGATATCTGAGATGTCCAATGCAGACTTTGAAATGTTATATGGTCTACAACAAAGACAAGACCACATTTCTGCATTGAAGACAAGGCTTGCAGATGAACCTGTGTCTGAACCACCTACAGAGGACAATGTTGATGAATGGCTTGATGCCATATACTTCAATACTCTGGAAGAAGCAGCCGCCTATTTAAGGCAGGATTATGTGACCAATGTAGGGTCCATTGTAGTTGCACCATCACCTAAAGACATTCTTGAAGAAGTAACCAAGGTGGATAAGAAACATACAAAGTTTCACCACTTTTTAGTTACTGGCATAAATGGTGCAGTAAAGAAAATGAAGGAAAGGATGGAGTTGGAAACTGAAAAAAATAAGAAGGTGCTATGAAGGACACTTGCCAAGGAGGACTATTTCTGCAATTGATACTCTTATCAAAGACAAGTCCAAGACTGACATTAGACTTCAAGCCCTCGAAGCAAATATCCAACTCCTGATCCAAAAACAAGACAGAATGGAGCAGCTATTGCTACAGGCAATTCCATACTTGGCTACCTCCTCCCAACCTAAAGATGCTGATGTCAAAAAGGGGCAGAGTGGTCAACATATCAAACCTGTACAAAAACAACAATGAAAATCTGTTCCAGTTCAAATACCTGCTCCATCAAAACTTCCAAGCTCTGATGAGCTACAAGTAATGATGGACAGGATATTAAAAAAGCATGCAGATCTTTAAGCAGCAACAACAAAGTCAACAACAACAACACAACTTCCAACAACAACAACAACAACTACTACTACTACTGTAGCTTCTCCTTCTTCCTCTACACAACCCCAACATCAAAAGACAAAGGTAAGGGGGTCATGGTTGAGGAACCAAAGAAGAAAATCTCAACTCAACCAGGACAACCCAAGCTACTGGGGGATGCCATGAAGACAACTCACTTTCCCACTCCAATTGAACTGATAGTGGATGGGAAAGTGGAGTTGGTCTATCCTCAAGAGTAGAAATTGATAGAAGCTGATGCACTGTTAGCTCAGAAACTTTAAGAGGAGGAGGACATGGCAGTAGAAAGGGAGGAGGAGGAGGCAAAGAAGAAGAAAATCTATACAAGGAGATCAAGTGCACAGAAAGCAACCATAACCAAGAAGAAAAATAAAGAGATGGAAGAGGCTGACAAGAAATCAAGAAGAAAACCTTTGGTCCAGGAATCTGCAAGGAAACCTATGATCAAAGCACTTATCAAGAAGCCTATCTCTCAAAATCATCCAAGGTCAACCGAGACTGCTTTGGTGGCTGTGAGTGGATCAACAAAGCCACAAACAGCTACATCAAGGAAGTCTTATAAGGTTGAAATGGTTAGCACTGAAGAAATCATCAAGGCCTTGGAAAGGAGTACAAAGTACATAAATTTGGTCAAGGGAAAGGACAACAAAGATTTACTCCATATCTTTTTAAAAGATGGAGAATCTTTGAAATTTGAGAAGCCAGCCTTAGAGGGACAAACTAAGGAGAATTTGAAGTGGTTGCTGACTGTTGTGCTTGAGACTTCTGATCTCAACATGGATTTTCAAAGCGAGATTCAGAAGGTGAAGCATAAGGTGGATACAGTGCCAGAAGCTAATCCTAAACCTCTTGGATTATGGTATAAGAATTTTCATGGAGAGAAAGTCTTCTTCAACTACAATAGAGATATCAACAGTATCACTGAGAGACATATAGAAGGATTTATCAGTCTACTCAAAGATGCAGAAGAAGAAATTGAAGTAATTCTGAAAAAGTTGTTGAAAGACAAGCTGGAGTTGCTGAGGAAAAATAAAAGGTAAGTTGGTGTGTTAGAAGGTATGTTGTTTGTTGAAATAAGCTGTAATATTTATTTTTGAAGCCAGACTTATAGGGTTTAAAACCTGAGTCTTGGTGGAAGCTGAACAACAGATCAAAGATCTTAGTTCAGAATACATTTGTAGTTAGCAATTCTTTATTCTTTTTCTAAGTAATTGTAATGTTAAGTTTTGACATCATCATCAACCTTGAAATTATGCTTATCATTCTGATATTCATAATTAGGGGGAGATTGTTAGGTTTTTAGAACATTTGATGATGATTGTCTTTAGATTACTTAGAGTACAAATGTATAGAAAGTGTTAATTAGTAACACTGAAGTTTTGTAGCCAGTAATTATCTCTTTCTTTGTAATTCATTCATTCTTTGTAAAGAGATATAATTATTTCTTATTTGTAAATAACTGCTGGAATGGAGTATCAAAGCTTCAGCAAGTCAAAATGTGTATTTGATTCGTTGGAGTTTACAAAAAGGCTTGTCGGAGACTAGGAAAACTTGTCAGAGACTAAAGATTTTATCTACAGAGACTAGTTTTGCCTATCGGATACTAAGGCTTACGTCATCAGAGACTAAGTCTAAAAGAGTCGGAGACTAAAGCTTACGTCATAGGAGACTAAGGTTAAAAGCATCAGATACTAAGCTGACGTCATTAGAGACTGAGCCTTAAAGCATCAGAGACTAACTATATCGGAGACTACACAATCTGACGTCATAAGGGACTAAAAGCACCAGAGACTAATTGATGACATCACCAGAGACTAAAGATGAAGCGTCAGGGTCTAATTGTGATTTATTTCCTGATAAGATACAGAGTTCGAATTGAATAAGGATTGTCTTCCACGTAGGTCAAGATATTATTGAAGATGTAGCTGGTAAGGAAACTAACCAGAAATCTCTTCCTAATCAAAAAGGAAAGATTGTATTTGATTCGAATAAGGAAGCTGAATCAATATTGATTCAGAATAGGAAAACTAAGAAATCAGTTTGAGAGAAGCTGTAATTAGTTTTACAGATAGTAATTCGAATAGTTATTCGAAGCTGTATAGGTTGTATCTTTTCCTATACAGAATAGAAAAGAAGTTGACGATTACATTGTTGTGATTATTAGAATTTGTATACAATTGTTAAAGTCAATAGAAGCTTGTTCCTTATTTCCGCAAGTAATTATTAATTTCTTGAAGAATAAGTAATCGAAAAGAATTCAAAGAACTTGTATTCAACCCCCCTTTCTACAAGTTCTTGGCTATCTCACTGGGAAAACAATTGGCTCCCGTCAGCATTGGTTTGCCACCTTTCTTTTGAGGACAATTGGGAGAGATGTGCCCTTCCATTCCGCACGTGAAACATGTCCTTACTGCGGCCAGCGGTCTGTTATGTTGCTGAGGTTGTTGTGGTCTTCCTTAGAGCGGGGTAACGATGGAGTTCAAAGTCAGAAAATTTGAAGAAAAGTACCCCGGTTGACGACACTCGAAGCAAACATCCTTCCCTTTCAAGCATGGGGTTGTGCCATCATTTTTTCCACAGTTTGCACACACAGTAGCTCTCCTTGTAATGACATCAGATGATTGCTCCCTCCACTTCCTCTTTCCACTATTGCTGAGATTAATATCGTTGTTGCTTCTCTCTTCCTTCTTTACACTTACACCACCAAGGTTCTGATGGCTTCCCTTATCATCTCCCTTCCTCCTATCTCCCTTCTTATTTTCCCGATTGAAATCATGTACTGTCTTATTACTCCATTTCGCAATTCTTGTTTTTTCCACAATTGCATCAAAGTTTTCTAGTTGAAAAATTGCTACCTGCCTCAAAATCCAAAGATTCAATCCTTGCTCAAATCTTCATGCCTTTCATGGACCCTAGTGAGGAGCATACCTCATCAGTTCATTAAACTTTGCCTCATACTCGTCCACTGTCATAGACCCTTGCTTCAAATTTAGGAACCTTAGTTCCATCGCGTTGGAGACACTAGGGGGGTAAAATTTCTCCCTGAACCTTTGGGTGAATAGTTCCCAGGTTATCACGGTGTTTGTGTCCCTTGTAGCTTCCCTTTTTGTTAACTCCATCCTTTTGGCACCTTTCCACCAGTGATTGGCTTTGGCTTCCTCTTTCAGCATGAAAGCCGTATACTTAGTCTTGCAATCTTCTGGCACATCTACTAAGTCAAAAGCTTTTTTGATCTCTTCCAACCAATATTGTGCTACAATAGGTCCTCCCTTTCCATCAAAAGTTGGCGGATTGATGCTAGTGAACTCTCAGATACATAGCCCACGGGCAACAGGCCTTGGGACTTGAGGTGGTGGTGGTGTTGGTTGGTTCACGGCTACAGCTTCATGAATAATTTGAAGAAATTGAGCTAGCGGGTTATCATTTGCATTCCCTGTAGCATTGTTGTTGGCACAATTATTGTTATTAATAGGGGTTGGTGGTGGAACATGTGGGGCATTGCAATTCATCCCAACTACCTCCTCTGAGTTGTTATCCTCTACAACCACTTTGTCAGCATTATCAGCTTGGTTTTCTCTTTCTAAACATGCCAAATTTTCAGACCTTGACAGGTTGTTATGGAGATTACTTCTCCCGGGTCTTCCTGGTCTCCTTCCTCTGACCATAATCTAGTATAATATATGCAAAGAGTTAAACATCCTTCACGAAACATTCCCTTTTTTTTTATGTGTCTCAAGAATTTATAACTCAATAAGGTGAAGAGCATTAAGCAACACATAAGCATTTAGATATGTCAAAATATTTATCATTCATGTACATAGAAGACTATCATAAACATCGTTCTCTAACATTCTTAAAATAAGCCACACATAGGTCAAAATACATTTGAATGCATCTGAGATAGTTGCAACTATCCTAAGCAGAGTTCAAAATAAACATAAAATAACCTCCGCCTAAATTTTACATCCACTTCTATAACTAATCCTCCTCATCTTTCGTGTCCAAAGATCCTTCACGTTCTGCCTCCCTTTCCCAATATCGAGACTGCATACGTGTCTCCTCGATGCGGTGCGCACAGTGGTTGGTCATTTGCTCCAAACCCCTCGTGGGATTAGCTGTTATTGCTGCTACCATCTGTGCATACATCTCTAATGCCAGTCGATGGTACAAGCTCTGAGTTAACCAAAAAGAGGATTGACATGTTAATGCTGCTGTGCGAAACCTAGTAATAGTGGCAGCCTGTTGTCAAATTGTCATGGTGCGAGTTGCCAAACGATGGTGAACTTCTGTGTCGTAACTACGTACCATCTCATCATGGGATGGCGCTGCTGCCTGTGGTGGGGAAGAAACAGGTCTCGGAGTATCACATTTCATCCGAGGGATATCTTGTGTCATAACATGGTCGCGGTCAGAACTTTTGCGTATTGTGCTTTTCCTTGCTGTGTGGCGAATGCGCGGCCCGTGGAAAATAGTGGAAGGTCTGGCCTCCTGCATTGGCTTCGTGGAGAGGCTGGGGCCTTCGTATACTGGTGATGGTGGATGTCAGTCCAATGATGTAGGGGTGAACAATGGAGACTCCACGCTAGGCTCCTCTCCTTTTTCAGATGAAAAGTTGTAAAATGAGAGATTTATTCTAGGAGAACGTGCGGGAGATCTAGAACGATCTCTGACCATCTACATGAAACAATCCAAGTCAGTAAGTCTGAACTTCTCAATAAACAATGCATGCAGTGATGTATCTATGAGGTGGTGCCTTCATTTCAGTTTTATCTTCCCTTAGCAGTTTCTACCCTTAAGGTGTTCAACAACCTTTGTGTCTAACATAAGTCTTAATCCTTAGCCCATTAACCTATCCTAATACTTCAATTCTAGCATCAAATTCTTAAATTTCTCTGCTGGAGTAATTCTGGGACATACTGCAGTACTCCCTACTCCTGGATGTGGTTTACGAACAGTGTTTCCTTACGAATCACTTCTAGTCGCAACTGGGCTTTGATACCAACTGCGACGACCCCAAAATCCCTCACTGGATCAGGGCTTCGTCAAAAGAAGGAAAAGATAACCACACATCCATTCATATTATAAATACTGGAAAAAAAACAATATTAAAGAGTTATTACAACACAAAATATTACATTTTCAGCGGAAGCTATTGTATCTCTATATTATAATACAAAACATCACTTTTCAGATCATCTTCCCTCCTTCCTTCCTTATCGGCACTAAAAAAGGTTAGCCAAACTCAGTAACCGATCATCTTTGCCTTCCCCTTGTCAGAGGGCCCAGCCTTTATATTCTGCCCTACAAGACATTAAAATTCAACAAGAATGAGCGATTTACACCTAGCAAGTATATAAACAATTTGGGAAAGCAAATCTGGAATATTTCAAGGGATTCAATTCTATTGAGAGGCTTGGTGGAACAATACTAATGCCTCAGAAATCTTTAAAGGATCTTTAGGATTACTGATGATAAACAATTGTGTAATCCTTCTTAAAACAAAGCATAACTTCCTTGAAGTAAAAATATCCATCGGGGGCTAAACCCGTTGGATCTGCTAACCATACGGTATACAGCTGGCCTAACTGTGTCCGCATGATCCCTCCTTGTGTGAACGTACGTAGTCACATAAAATTGCTCTAGGTCAGGTGAAGAACAAATCAACACCTTTCCTTTCCTCTAGCCATCCATGTGGCATAACCCATTTAAGGGACATATCATTCTCATTTATTGCACAGATATAATATTGAAAAATAACTGTTATAGCAAAGCTTATTTATATCCATGCACTTTCATTCATATCATGCTAGCGGAAATTAAAGCATAGCATTCTGTTTCACAAGGAAATTTAAATATAAAAGTCATAATTTTGGTACGCATGTTGAATCAATTGATCATGCGCTTAACTGAAATAAGCATAAGAGTGAGAATATACTTGCCTAGGTCCTTTGCAACAAAGATTCAAATTCAATTTACTGGTGAGTGAAAGATTCTGTAAATTATCCAAGTAATATTTTAATACCTTAATAAGAATTTATGAAAGAAAATGTGTATGTGATGTCCTTAGACTTTTACTATCTTAAATAATAATATCATAAAATAATTTTTAGAAAATAATGTTTTATAGTCTTGATGACAGACTATGCATTGGGGAATAATTTTTTCATTATCAAACTCGTCAGGGACTGATATCCTTAGCCATCGGAGACTAACATATTTTGCCCATCAGAGACTATGGATGACGTCATTAGATATTTAAACTTAGCCAATCGGAGACTAAGGATGACGTTATTAGAGACTAAACTTAGCCTGTTGGAGACTAAGGATGACATCATCAGAGACTAACGTATTAGTCGTCAGAGACTAATGAATATCTTATCAGAGACTAAAGTATCTCATCAGAGACTAAAATTATCTCGTCAGAGACTAATATTCACTCATCAGGGACTAGAATTATCTCGTTAGAGACTAATATTAACTCATCAAAGACTAAAATTATCTCATCAGAGGCTAATATTAGAGCTTCTGTTTGCTACTATGGAAGGCTTATCGTGAACAAACTCAGCCTAGGATGTAGCAAAAGAATATAAACGTAGCATAAATCTTTGATGCTATGCACGAAAGAACTAAGTAGAATACCAGGTTCTTACCTCTTCGTTCTTAAGGGTGAAATCAAAGCTTGTCTGAGAATAATTTTCCGAAAGAAGAACTTGGAAATTTATGGAGATGATAAGTTTAAACGAAACTCTTAAAAGAGAAGTTTTGGTAAAGGAATTAAAATTTCATCTCGAATGAGGTATCTATAGAGTTCAAGAGCAGTATGCTAAGGTTAAGCTTTAAGATAAGATGATTGGTTAATCTGGACGGTAAAACGGCTACTTATCATTACTCTTTAACAGCTAACAACTGTTGTCCTACATGCACAATGCCTTGATCGACTACTGCCACTTGAACAACTCTTTGATCAACACGTAGGTATAAAACTTACGTAATCCTCTCACCCTCTTCCAAGCTGATCAATATAATCTTATATGGGATTTGCTAGTCCCCTTTTTAATACCTTTTTAAGGAACTTAACCTCATAATCATGGATATCACATCATCATAAAATTTTCATTGTAGATATGAATTCATCATTCATATCTAAAAAGACTAACCTCGATGTAAAAATAAAATAACACAAAATAAAATTATTTCTTATCGTAAAATACATTTAAAATTTTCGGGTTCTCACATTATCTGTCTTTGAGTAACAACAGACATTACTCTTCACATATCAAGTCCTTTAGAAGTTCCATTTTATGACTTGTCTTATGAAGTGTTGATCCTCCTCTGATGAATAAGTTTATCATTAGTGGATGCAAAACTTGTGCAGATATATTATGGTTTATAAGATACCTTAAGTATTTACAGATGCACAATTTATTCTCTAAACATCATCATCATTATTTAACTCTAACATAGACCCATTTGCGATTATGGGCTTCTTGGGTGCCATTACAATGGTCCATTAATACTTAACTAGCATTTATTAATTTTAGGACTCTTTATTTTGACCCATATCAGCATGTTTTGTCAAGAAGAACCTTTTCTGACTTGGATAGGCTTAACCATAATGGAGAGGTGGAACTAGTGGTCCCACAACACTATCAGGTATATATTTCTACTTCTTCTTTCTAACCTCCAATTTCTTCTACTTCTGCTGCAATGGAAAGGGCAAGTGACCAAGCCCTTGCTACCCAAGTAGCACAACCCTCCAAATCCAAACCTTCAAAGAAAACCACTACTGCCATCTCCCAAAACACTATTGGTCATAAAAGAAAACAACTAACCAAGCCTAGGTTAGTTGTAAAAGAGGGTAGAAGTGAGGAAAATATCAAAGAAACTGAGAGACAACAATCTCAGAAGAAGTTAAAGCCAAGTAGTGAAATACTTGTTATTACCCAAGTCACCTCTATATCTTCTCAAAAAGATATAGTTGAAAATGATATTAGCACATCCGTAACTGCATCCTCCCAAAATGATGTAGGTATTGAAGATAGACTCCAAACAAGGTCACAGGTATTAGAGTCTGCACATCCTTCAATACCTGTTGAGGGAGTTAAAAGGAGAGTGATTAGAAGCAAGAGAGATCAGGACTTGGTTACAAAAAAGCCTACTACACAGAGCACACACACACTTAGAGTGTCTAATTGATGCTCACCTTTCATCTACTCAGGGGGAGCAGCCAAAACTCTTTTCTACACCTCCATCTTCTCCATCACATCAAGTTTCTTTAGAGTCAATGATGGTTGATAATCAATTATACTCAAATTCTCCTTCTTTGTAACTCAAGGAGAAGCTAATTCATTCCAGGCATGGCAAGGAATCCTTCACCGTTGATGAAGCTAAATTGGAGATCGAAGCTCCAAGGATTCCCAAAATTGATCAATCTCTCTATCTGAGCATTGTTTGTCCACCAGAAAATAGGACGATGCTGGATTCATTAGTGACCACTCAACAAAAGCTTTATTTCCTCCAGAGCATTAGCTTACAAAAGTTATGATATTTGGCTACCAGACACATCAAAGTCTAAGAACTCGTAACTCTAGGTTGGATAGCATGTACTACTTCCACAGAAAATCTTCACCAATAGTACCATTGCGAGATGAGAATGGTCCACAAGAACCAGCTTCTCAAAGTGAAGATGATACCACATTGCTGGGTCGGACACGACAAGAAGTACCTAAGCTTAGAGATCTACAAGAACCAGTTGCTCAAAGGGTAGCTGATATCTATTCACAATCTTCACCAACTCAGAAGGATCTGGAAGCTACAATAGCACTAAGTCTCATCAAAACAGCAGTTCCCACATCGACGATAATGGAGACCTTAGCTGCTGATCTCATATATGTTGATCCTCAAGCAACAACTGATCTTCAAAGCTTGGATATAGCAGATGATTCTTAAACAACAGGTCCCCAATCAGTAGATATCTCAACATCTGTTAATTAGCCTTTAACTGCTGATCCAATCCATGCTGATAAAGTTGCCACAATTCAAATATCTACTCTAGCTTTAGATGAGCCAATGGACATCTCTCATGAAGCTCCTCCTTCCACACAATAGGTATAACTTCTATTCCTTAAACTTGTGAGTTAGGATCAGGAAGTGAGCATGTGGTAATAACAGAGAGAATAATTAGTAAGGGTCAAGCTCCCCAAAGCTTGGAAAAAGGAGAGTTAGAGAAAGAGATAGAGAGTCATGTCACACTTGACATGGAAAAAAGAAAGAGAAAGAGAAAAGTTGGCCTTAGAGAGCTAAGCAAAAGGTGAGAAGAGTAAGGAAATGGCCTTAGAGAGCCAATTAGTAGTGAGAGAGGATGAGATCCTCCTAGAAAATAACGAGAGATTAGGATCACTCTTTGATGCTAACCATGTAGACCCTCTTTTCCTCAACTTGAGGAACTGTACAAAAGCCAAGATAGACCATCTATCTCATTAGATGCAATTCCTGATGCTGCTGTTGTAGTTGCACATAGACTGCTTTACACTGATGCCTCTCTTGTTGCTATAAAAGCTCATGTTCAATTCCATAGATAGCAAGAAGGAGAGGCAGTAGCAAATGAAGAAAACATTGATGGCTGACTTGAAGAGTCTAATAAAATTGATCTCACTGATGCTTTTAGGTTAGTGAGGACTATGTACCTGACATCACTGAGTGTAAATGCCTCCACACTCTCAGTTCAAGACCTCTTTGAAGCAGTGAATGACAAGTATAAATCATTGTGGAGGTTGGATCATCACAGGCACCAGGAGGGAAATTATTTCTATTAAAGAAGAGTGTGAAGGTAGTTGATAGGACAAGGTCACATCTAGACATAGTCCTTCCCTTTCTCCAAGTGCACAAAGTTGCTATGTTACTGGCCAAGGTGTTAACCTGAAAATCTATTGTTGATGAGTTGAAGACCAAGGTGATTACCTTAGAAGCTACAACTCAGTGGCTACTGGCCAATCAGAAGCTAATACTTGACATGCTCAAAGCCCAGGATACAACTCAGACCTCTCCTTCTATTGTTGATGATGTCAAAAAGGAGGAGAAGGAAGATAAGACAAAGGCTAAGGCAGCAAGTGAGGGGGAGCCTAATCAACAGGTACCAGCAGTAGTTCAAACTCAAGCTCAACAATTATTTTTATTGGAAAGAGGCCAGGCAGTTCAACTCAGGGAGAACACTGAGTGCCTACACTATTTGCTAAATTAAGGAGTGTTGCAAATTGAAAGAGAGGTTAGAGACAAGCAAAGGAGGTATCTTATCTATAAACAAATGTTATAAGGCTATCATGAAGGATTCTCCTCTGTCACAGCTACTGAGCCATCTCAAGAGCAAAGTCTACCTCCACCTCCTCCTCTTCCTCAATATGTTGTTGATGTTGTTTCCAAGGGAAAGTAGCTAGCTCAAGAAGAAAAGGAAAAAGAACCTCCTTCATCAAACTTCTATAAGTAGTCATCAGACCCCAAGGTCTTGGAAAAATCAATAAGTGATAGGGCTCAACCAACTACTCATGATGGCGATGTTGAACTGGCTATGAAACTACAAATGGAAAGCATGCCAATACTTGAAGGAGATAGCATATTGGCTAAGGCATTGCATGAGAAATATCAAAAAGATAAAGAGGCTGCTAAGAAGAGGAGTGAGAGAGCAAAGAAGGGAGCAAGGACAAAGAAGCTCAATATAGAAGAAGTTGAGTTGAGGAAGAAGAAGAAGAAGCAAGAGCAAGAAGATAAAGCCAATGCTGAAGCTCAAGCTGATCATCCATCACGAGCTTCTAAACATTTAACAAGACAAAGGTCATCACATTAAGTTAGAAGGAGATCTAGGGATAACAACCAGAGAAGAGAAGAGAAATATACTAAAGATCAGAGAAAGAGAAGTCCTGATCCTAGAGAGATCCCACAAAAGATCAAGAGATAGATCTCCTCCTCATGGTGGACATGGTAGATCAGATTATAGGGGGAGTTCTACTAGCCAACAAGGTCTAAAGGTTGAACAATATGTAAATATGTATGTTTTCTTTACTTACTTTATAGATGATAAGTCATAATTTGATCACGTCTTTTATTGTCATTTTCATGTTCTTAAATATTATCTATGCTTATTTTGTATGTTTTGAGTGTTATTTATCTTTAGGAATGCAAAATGGAGTAAAGAGCAAAAAAGTATTTAAAAAGCAGAAATCAATGTTGAATATGGCATAAGGCGTGGGCACACTCTGCAGGAAGTTATAAGCTGTCCCCTGAAGGTTTTTGTACAGGATTTTGAGTCAAACTAGGAAATTTAATATCTATTGTAATGTTTTAAGTTGTAAACTCTTAGCCACGTTTTTAGAGGGATAAAACCTTATTTTATCAGATTTGTAATAGGAAAAGAGTTTTAGATTTATTCTTCAAGTAAGGAAGGAATCCTATATGAGATCAACTTCTTCCTTATTTAAGGAAATAATTCTACAACCCTAAGAGGACTCTTGGCATTGAATTTTTCAGCAACTTTATTCTCTCTAGTATGTATTCTTCATCTACTATATGCAGCTAAGTCTCTTTTTTAGTTGAAGGTTTATTGAAACCTTGATTTTATGCAATTGTGAGATCAAATTGGTTCGTATTCTCATGTTTTCTTAAGTATTTATTTAATTTTTGCTCTTATTGTTGATGGTTGATTTGGCTTAATTGAACAAGGGCCCATGTTTGATTATTCTATATTGGTCTATGGCTATTTAAAATGGCAAATTTGGAATTGTTTGTTTAGTTTTAATAAGTGGCAATCAACTTCTTAGACTGCCTAAGTAAGCAACAAATGCATGTTGTGGAATTAAATAATCCAATTTAAATAAATCCGCTTGCGAATTTGTTGGTTGGAATTGGGTTCCTCTAGATTTTAATGTTGTTGGGATATTACAATCCTACGAGCTTCTCTAGAGATTGTCTTCTAATTAGATAGTAATTAACGAGCTTCTCTTAGTTACTCATACAGTAAGGAGGAATTGGTTTTTAGGCCATGCCAACAACTATAACCAATTTGTTTGTGAATTGCATCAATGATCAATTCATTGAATCAAGGTGGAAATATTCCTTTGACTAGAAGTTTTTTCTGTATTGAATATTTTCTTCTCAATTTTATTTGCTTTTATTAAATTGTCTTTTGTTTAATTAATTTGCAATAATTAGTAAACTCAACAAATATCTGGATTGGTTACTTGACTTTTAATTAGACATAACTTGTTGCCTAAGGAGACGACCCTATTCACTGCTATACTACTGAATCTGTTAGGAGTAGGTTCTTTTATTATTTGTTGGTTTGACACCCACCAATAGATTTTTGAAGCATTATATAGGCTTCATAGTACTTCTATCTTTGTAAAATTATAGTTTTGACATCATCAATTAGGGGAAGATTGTTAGGAATCGTACTGTTAGAATTGATGATGTGTAGAAATTCTTAGAAGTTTTATATTTTGTAAACTACCAGCTAATTGTATAGAAATAGCTAAGAGATACATGTAAATTCATACAGTACTTTAGTAGCTAATGTATTATTTTAGTACATTGGAAAGCCCTTGTAATCTTTGGAAGACTGTGAAAAGAAGCCAAGGTTCAAGAGTTAGAAGCAAATCTGAGAACTCACATTAAGCTGCAGATTAGTTGTTGATTCAAGAGAACACTAGATAATCTAAAGAATGTAGATTACGTATTGATTTGTAAAACATTGGGTAATGCTCAAATCAGTAGGCATCACTTAAACAACAGATAATGTTCAAGACAACAGATATCTAAATCAGTAGATTTTCACCAATCTAAAGATTGTCAAGGCAACAGCTGAAGAAAAAGATTTTGATGTAGAGTTCGAGGATAATTTGGAAGCTGAGTCTTTGGATAGTAACAAGGATTTAGAAACGGATGTTTACAATTTTTAAAAACATAAGCTGATCTACTTTCCTATGAAGGCTGAAAGACTTCATACAACATAGAGTTTTTATTCAATATTGAAAGTTGGAATTCAAGGAACAATTAGAAACCTATTAGGAATGTTTTATTTCCTTTTTTATCATTGTAATCATATATACATAGATAGGTTTTTAGTTGGTAGTTGTGCTACATAGAAAAGAAAAAGCTAGAGAGCAGAATACTTGAGTAGAGAGAAGAGAGAAGCTGTGATTTCAGAATTACAGAAAGAGAGAAGTTGTGATTTCAGAAATTATAGAAAACAACAACTGTGTGATTTAGAACTGAGTATTGAGAGATTATTTTAAAGAACACAGATTACAGAGAAAATTAGAAGTTGAACTCTTATTCAGAAAAACTGTTGGTGATCACTACCAGCTAAAGGTGTATACATCAAATTGATTGATCATAAAAGATTATTTGTTGATTGCCATCACTTGCCTCATAGTTTACATTTTTGATTATTGTTTACTATTTATCAATCTTGTTCTTGATATAAGAATTGTTAAATCCGCTTTAAAGTTCAAGAAAAGTTTGGTAATAGTGCTCAACCCCCCTTCTACAATTATTCACTAGGGAAAATATAACCTATTTAATAACATCAAGATTCTCTTGCTCTTCCTTTTTGGACTTTGCAAACCGACCAGGAAAAGGAGTTGGTATCACTATCACCTTAGGCTTATCATTAACTTTCTTTTCCAATGGAGAGGCTTGATGTACCTCTTTTTCTTTCTCCACTTCATGTTTTAAAGTCATGATAGGCTTATCAAGCTCATTTCCACTTTATAAAGTAATTGCACTAACATTCTATTTTGGATTGATAACAGTTTGCGAATGAAACTTACTTGAGTTATAAGATTCAAGTCTACGTACTAAGGTTGATTCTCCAAGTTTTGGATGCTCTGTTAAGTGTTTGTAGAAAATGGCCTGACAATATCCTCCGATGATGTTTTGGATTGTGAGGGTGGATGATATTGTGGAACTTGGGGACTAGGTTGATATGATGGTTGAAAGTTTGATGGACGTGCCCCATAGCTGAAGTTAGAATGATTCCTCCATCATTGATTGTAAGTTTGAGAATAAGGATCATACATCTTTTGAGCTTGTCCAAAAAATCCTCCGATAGCACTAGCATGTTCATAAGGCTCCTCTTGCAAGGTTGGGCAGATATCAGTAGGATGTCTAGGATGAGAACATATACCACAAGATTTTGCTTGTTTCTTATTACTAGTAATAAATTTCTTCATGAGAGCTATGAGATTATTCATACCTTGTTCCACGGAGGAACTACTAACTTCTTTAACTGCCTGCAATGGACCGTCACTTAAGATAAGTTGCACTCCTTGCTCAAGGATGTTGCATCTCAGTGGCATCGCTATAGGAGATTGCTGAGAAGTGCGTCAGCAAAGTCTTCTCAACTAACGAGTAAGAACTCTAAAATCCTACTTATGCTTGACGAAGTGCAAGTAGAGAATTTGGAGTTCAAAGTTGCTAATGATGAAAGGAGTTTGCTTAGACAACATCTTAGAGACTCTCAATAGAGAGAGTCTAAGTTAACCTCCCAAGTTGAGGAATTAACTATTGCAATCACTACTTTGAACAAATCCTCCTCTAATGCTTATACTTTGTTGAGAATCCAAAGAAGCTTGCTAGACTGAGGAGGAATTGGATCTACAACTTGCGAAGTCCTTGCTGAAGGGAGTGGAGAAAGTGAATCTGAATCTATTAGCAGAATAATTTCTATTTATTCAGTAGAGTGTGAACCTCCTGCTAAATCCAAGGGTAATAAGAATGTTACCTTGCTAAAGCAAAAATTCCCTCCTGATAGTAACCATAAGATGGAACGTGGCATTACTAAACAAACCAAGGGTGGAAAGTATAGCAGGAGTCATTCCCCTTGCTCATTGTTACCACAATGCAAAGAATGTGGAATTTAGCCAAAGTTGGGTTAGGAGCAAACACTGGAAACCACCACACATAACACAACATACTGCATTTGAGATGGTTTTGCTACCATAGGATTGGTCACATTGATTCTCTTTGTCTTACAGATCCTTACTATATTTTTGGGTCTCAAATACCAAAAACGAGACAAGTATGAGTCCCCAAGGGTACTATCCTTTCTAGAACCAATTCTTGTTAAGTACCAAAATAACTTTGCTTCTGTTTTGTAGGTCTTGACCAAGGAACAAATTTGGTACTTGGACAATGGATGTTCAAGACATATGACTAGTGACAAAGCCTTGTTCACTAACTTTAAGGGAAATGATGGATCTTTAGTTACTTTTCATGATAATAGCTGTGGGAAAACAAAGGGATACAACTCAACAGGAATTGGAGTGATTTGCTTCAACAAGGTTGCTTATGTGGAAGGACTCAAGCACAATCTACTCAACATAAGCCAAATGTGTAACAAAAGGCATAAGGTCACATTCTTAGTCAATCAATGTCATGTAAGAGATCTTTAAACAAACTATCTGAAGCTTTCTGGTTCAAGGAATGACAATGTTTATGTAGTAGATTTGGCTAAGCTAAGTCCTACTGAAACAACATGTTTCCTTGCTAAAGCTTCGACATATGCTAATTGGTTATGGCATAAAAGACTTTCTCATTTAAAGTTCAAAATGATTTCAAAACTTGCTGCTAAAGATTTAGTAAAAGGTTTACCAAAATTCTCTTTTGAAAAAGAAAAACCATGTAGAACTTGCCAATTTGGTAAGCACGCAAAAGAATATTTCTTAAGCAAACCTACAAAATCAAACTCTTTTGCCCCTCCAACTATTACATCTTGATTTGTTTGGCCCAATGCCAAGTAGTCTTTGTGGAATCAAATATGGATTCAAAATCGTGGATGATTTCACATGATATACATAGGCATTATTTCTTGTTCACAAGAATGATGCACTAGCAGAATTTAAGAAATTCAGTAGGCTAATAAAAAATGAGAAAGATATCAAAATCAAATCAGTAAGAATCGACCATGGAAAAGAGTTTGACTTCAGAAGCTTCACTGAATTCTGTGATTAGCAAGAAATCTCTCATAATTTTTTAACGCCAAGAACTAATGGTTGAAAGGAAAAATCAAACTTTAGAAGAAGCTAGAAGAACATTGCTTGTTGATGCTTCCCCAAATCTTTTTGGGCAAAAGCTGTCAACACTGTCTGCTACACTCAAAACCATCCACTTATCCATCCAACTCTAAGCAAGTCTCCATATGAATTATGGAAAGGAAGGAAACCCAACATTAGCTACATTCACATCTTTAGATGTCCCTGCTCTATCCACAACAATGGTAATAAATATTTAACTAAATTCCAAGCTAAATCTAATGAAGGTATTTTCTTCGAATATTCTACTCATTCTAAGACATTTCATATTTTCAATAAAAGAATATTAATTGTTGACGAATCTATACATGTAGTGTTTGATGAAATTAACAATAAAAAACCAAGTTGTTCACTCCCTCTTATAGTTGAACAGGAACAAGACCAACTAAGGAAACTTTACCACCTGCATAAGTGAAGGAAGATTTTGTTGAAAAACCTTCAGAATCTTCTGACCCCATTGCAAGCACCCTTGCTGAAATCAAAGATGATGAACCCAACATGGAGGAACTAAGGCAACCAGATATTCGAAAAGATCTACCAAAAAGGATGAATTGGACCAAGTCTCACTCTAAGGATTTGATAATTGGAAATCTTACAAGTTCAGTAAGGACAAGAATATCTGCTCAAAACGAAAGTAATTTCTTATGTTTCCTATCTCAAATGGAACCTAAGAAAATTGAGGAAGCTCTTGCCGATGATGATCGGATCATTGCTATGAAAGAAGAATTAAACCAATTCATTAGAAAAAAAAGTTTGGAACTTAGTTCCTAGACCAAGAAATCACCTAGTGATAGGCACCAAGTGGGTATTCAGAAATAAAATGGATGAAGATGGAATCATCACCCAAAACAAAGAAAGACTTCTGGCTAAAGGCTACTCACAAGAACAAGGGATTGACTATGACGAAACTTTTGCTCCAGTAGCACGAATCAAAGCCATAAGAATTTTTGTTGCTTATGTTTCTTATAAAGATTTGAAGTTCTTTTAATTGGATGTCAAGAGTGCCTTTCTAAATGAACTTTAGGAGGAAGTCAATGTTGCGCAACCCCGAGGCATGGTATGACACTTAAGCAATCACCTCAAGCATGGTATGACATTTTATCTTCTTTTTTAATTAATGAAGGTTTCAGTAAAGGTAAAGTGGACACAACTCTCTTTATTAGGAAACATAAAGATAAAATATATTCAAATATATATGATGATATTATATTTGGTTATGCTAATGAAAAACTTTGTACAAGATTTGTTAAGCTTCTGCACAGTAAGTTCGAGATGTGCATGATGGGAAAATTAATTTCTTTCCTAGGACTTCAAGTTAAGCAAAGTAGGGATGGTATATTCATGAGTTAATCAAAGTATACAATAGACCTGCTTAAGAAATATGGGATGGAAACAACAAGTCCTATTAAGACTCTTATGTTATTAGCAACAAATTTGAACAAGGATGAGCAAGATAAATCCATAGATATAACGAGCTATAGAGGTTGATTGGATCTTAGATATACTTAACTACCAACAGACGAGATATAATGTTTACTACTTGTATATGTGCTCATTTTCTAGCTAACCCTAAAGAATCCCATTTAGCGTCAATAAAAAGAATTTCCACGTATCTAAAAGGTACACCTGTGACAACCCCAAAATCCCTTACTGGACCAGGGCTTCGTCATAAGAAGGAAAAAATAACTTTACATCCATTCATAGCATAAATACTAATAAAAGGAATTAGTAAAGAGTTATTACAACCTAAAATATTACATTCTCAGCGGAAACTATTCTATATCTATATTATAATACAAAACATCACTCTTCCAAAACATCTTCCTTTCTTTCTTTCTTATCGACACTCAAAAGGGTTAGCCAAACTCAATAGCCGATCATCTTTGTTTTCCCCTTGTCAAAGGGTTCAACCTTTGTACCATGCCCTGCAAGACATTAAGTTCAACAAGAATGAGCAATTTACGCCCAACAAGTATATAAACAATTCAGAAAAACAAATCTGGAATATTGATGAAGTTTAATTCTGTTTATGAGGCTCAGTGACACAATATTAATGCCTCAGAAATCTTTGAAGAACCTTGAGGATCACTGATGATAAACAACGTGTAATCCTCCTTGAAGACAGACAGGTACTCACATGTGTACAACCTTTTCAAAATATCTATCGGGGGCTAAACCCATTGGATCTGCTAACCATACAGTACACAATTGGCCTAACTGTGACCGCATGATCCCTCCTTATGTGAACGTACGTAGTCACATATAATTCCTCTAGGTCAGGTGAAGAACAAATTAGCACCTTTCCTTTCCTCTAGCCAACCATATGGCATAACCCATTTAAGGGACATATCATTCTCATTCATTAGCACAAATACAAAATTGAAAAATAACTGATAAATCAAATCTCCGTTATATCCATGCACTTTCATTCATATCATGCTAGCAGAAATTAAAGCATAGCATTCTCATCATAAAAGCAATTAAAACATTTAAATCAAGCCTTGCACGCATATCGAATCAAATGATACTGCATTAAATTAAAATAAGCATCAGATTGAATGTATATACTTGCCTCGGTCCTTTGCAACAAAAATTCAAATTCAATTTACTCGTGAGTGAAAGATTCTGTAAAACATGCATATAACATGGTAAATTTAATATCTTGATAAGAATTATGAAAGAAAATGCATATGTGATGTTATTAAACTTTTAATGTTTCAAATCTGACATAAGAATTGTTGAGGTTAAATAAATAATTGAAACGTCATGAAATAATTTAAGGAAATAATATTTTTTATAGTTTCAAAGACAAACTGCGTATCAAGGGAAAATCTTCCACGTCAGGGGATCATTTGTCATCAGGGAATAACTAGTTGTCAGGGGATGACTAGACATCAGTCGGTAAACTACCCATCAGGGGATGTCTCGCTCGTCAGGGGATGTCTCTTGGCCATCAGGGTATCAGTCACTCATCAGGGGATAGTCATCAGGGGATGACTTACCCATCAGGGGATAATTTTCTCACCGCCAAACTCATCGGGTGATAACTTTGATTATCGCCGAACTCTCTTGGCTGACAGGGGATGATTTGCTCATCACTAAACTTAGTAAATCATCACTGAACTTCATCAGTGGATAATTTGTTCAGCGCCAAACTCCTCGGAGACTAGTATCTTTAGCCATCAGAGACTAACATATTTTGCCCATCAGTGACTACGAATAACGTCATCAGGGACTAAACTTAGCCTGTTAGAGACTAAGGATGACCTCATCAGAGATTAATTTAAACTTCCTTCATTAGAGACTAAGAAAATCCTTCGTCAGAGACTAGCATCTATCTCATCAGAGACTAAAGTATCTCATCAGAGGCTAACATATTAGTCATCAGAGACTAACAAATATCTCATCAGAGACTGATGGTGCCATCTCAACCCATTGGAGACTAAGGTTGACGTCATCAGAGACTAACAATAGAATTTGTTTCTGCTATAAAAGAAGATCTTCAAGAACAAGAATGATGCCCAGAATGAACGAACTCAAACCTAGGATACATAATCATCGTTTCTGTGGTGCATAAGCTTCTTTTCATAAAAACAACATATTCTTTAAAAGCTTTATCCTTTCCTGAAGACTTAGCACACACAGCTAATACTCTCGGATACTATGCAAAAAAGGAAAAATAGAGGAGAACATAAGATTCTTACCTCTTGACTTCCCAGAAGGGATTAAAGCTTGTCTGGAAGTAATGGTCCAAAAGAAAGAACTTGAAATTGTATGAAGATGGTAAGTTTAGAGAAGAACTTTAGAAGAGAAATTTTTAGAAAAAAGATTAAAGTTTTACCTCTGAATGAGGTATTTATAGCAGACTAAGATTAAGCCTTGAGATAAGATGATTGGTCAGTTAAGACGGTAAGACGACTACTCAATGTAATATTGCAACAACTGGTAACATACAAAGAAATTAGTGTCTTGCATTCGACCATAATCAACCATTGCCACCCAACCTACTTAATAATCAAAACACGTAATCCACCGATCTTACGTAACCCTCTCCTCTTTTTCCAAGCTAATTAATCATAATCTTATACAAGGTTTGATATTCTTATTTTTATATCCTTTTAAGGAAGTTATCTTCAATAAAATGAACCTCTCATTGTCATCAAAATTCTCACTTAAGATATGGATTTACCATTTGTATATAAAATAAGAAATTAATTACAACATACATTAATTCATGTAACAAACTCATATAAAATTTTCAGGTTCTTACAACACCAAACTTAGGAATTTGGTATCCAAAAGAATCAAACTTTGACTTTGCTGGATACTCGGATGCTAACTTTGCTGGGTGTAAGATTGATCGAAAAAGCACCAGTGGAACATGCCAATTTCTAGGAGAAAAACTTGTATCATGGTTCAACAAGAAGCAAAATTCAATATCAACTTCAATTGCTGAAACATAATACATATCAACAGGAAGTTGTTGTGCTCAAATCTTATGAATGAAAAATCAACTTGCTGACTCTAGGTTTGATTTCAAGTCTATTCCTATATTTTGTAATAATTCTAGTGTTGTTGTCATTGCTTGTATCCTGTTTTACACTCTAGAACTAAATTTATTGATATAAGACAACATTTCATTAGAGATTATGTTCAACAAGGTATTATAGAAATACATTATATTCCTACTAAAAATCAATTAGCAGATGTTTTCACCAAACCTCTTGATGATTCAAGATTTAATAAGCTAATAAGCGAATTAGGCATGCTAAATTTTGACTAAGAGTTTGTTGTACTAATAATCTTCTCAACAAAGACTCTTGTCTTTAGCAAAACAATGAACCTTTGCTCAAGTGAAGGAAAAGATCTTATTGATATCAACAAAGCAGCACTTGTTAATGCTAGTGTGTCAATCTACATCAGTCCTGCTGAAATTTGTCAAAAAGAGGAGACCCTCTAACAATGTTGGAGTTTCAAAAACTAAGTACAAAATCCTATTTGCATCATAAACAAGGATGTTGTCGCTCGTAAAAAGATTTCATAATCCCTGCTCATCTCTTCTATTCCTAAGAAAGTTGGATGACCGTGACTAACATTTAGCAAGGATAATTGTTTGTTGTTGATCAGCAAGACAAAAGGATCAACATGTGAGGAATATTATCACTCCGTGAGAAATCAAGAAACCAACAAAGACTTATGACATTAATGATAAGCTTAAGCATGATAAGACTTGTCATTTTTTATCATTTCTCTGACACATTAGAAAATAACGTCATCTCAACTTTTACAACCGTAAAAATTGTTATCAAGGCCTTAGCTATTTATTTTCTCTCATTAAATGCCACTCTACTCCATGATCGAATAACGACTTTTGTGATATAAGTAATTAATTTTCACCACTACCCACATATTCATCTCCCACTAACACTTTCACTTCTCATATCAATAACTGCCTTAAACCTTTCAACTTCTTTTCACCCCATATATAAACTAATTCACCCCTCATTTTTTTTCTCTCTTTCACCCAAACTCTCTTAACTCTCTCTTGCAAAAATTTTCTCTCTAAGAATTTTTGCCGAAACTTAACTCTCTCTTGAAAAACTTTTCTCTCTAAGAATTTCTGTCAAAACCACCGAGAACTATGTCGTAAACCACTACTTTCTCCTACCTATTTCAGCAAGATAGTAAATTGGCTAGATAAAATCGAGTCTGAGTCACTTATTGACTTAGATTCCTTTACTGATGAAAAACTTGATGCTGAGATAAGAGATGTGATAAGACTACTGAGAAATAACAGGATCCGATAGGTCATTACTACTGATTACCAAATCTATGACATTGTAATCACAAAATTCTACCAACATGTGGATATAGATCACAACAGCATTAGAGGTGAAGTAAATGGATAGTAGGTGTCAATTACACCAACAAGCATCAAGGATGCTTGTCCCACAACATGGTTTGTAGAACGGGGGGTTGAATACAAACCACAAAATTCTTTTGAACTTTGTGAGTTTAGTGAATATACTGTATTAAAAGTTGTAGAATTGAAAGAATACAATATATCACAAGTGTTTCTAAACTTTTATAAATCAATGAAATATTACAAAAGTTCACTGGTGTGAATGACTAGCTTTTAACAACTTTGTTGAAAATAACAGCTACACTCTAGAATATGATTTCTAGCTTCTCTCAAGTTATGAAAACTTGTTTCTCTTTCTGTAAGTTTATTACAGTTGTGATATGATCTGAGATAATATGTATACTAGTATTTTTGTGTATCTCAGTGATATCTTCTTTTTATTTTCATATATCTTATCTTAGTTGTTCCATGTCTCTATTTATATACATAGCTCCCTTGTCCTCCAAGCATCCACAGTGAGTTGCCTCCAAAAATATCTCTGATATTCTTTGGTAATTGCAGCTCTGTTAGATAACTTCTTCTTTTTGCATGACCTTCCTTGCACGCCAACCTGTTATGTAACATCTCTGGTGTATTAGCACACCAGCTCCCTTATTTTACTTTTGGAGTTCCCATGATAAGTTATCTGTACAATGAATGACTTATCTCTTTGAGCTTCCTAGTTTTTGATTGGACCAGCTTCCAAATTTTCCTCCTTTAAGTTTTTATAAGTTATCTCTGTAGTTTTCACATCAATGGCTATATACCCATGCTAGTGTATAAGTATGACTTATCTCCATATTTTACTTTATCAATGTTCACACCTGCAGTGTATAACTTATCTCCTTAAAGCTTCTTTGGTAGCTAATCTCTCCTTATTAGACCACCATCTATATTTTAATTTCACCGTCTTTAATCTTAAGTTAGTGAATTTGTGAACTCAGCCATGTGTCAACCTAGATGTCATTTTTAGTCTCTGATTATTTTATCCCCTGATGGACAGTCTCTGTGCATTAGTGGATATTTATCCCCTGACGAGTTGTTTTGTTCATCAGTAGGTATTTATCCCCTGAGGAGCTATTTTGTTCATCAGTGGATATTTATCCCCTGATGCTCGAGTACTTGACTTCAGCGATTGACATTTTCCTGATGACTTTGGCGACAGTCATTTTTGAGTTTGGCGTTGTTGTTGATTTGCCTAACGACTTTGGCGATAGGCAAATGACTTTGGCGACAATCAAAATAACTTTGGCATTGAGTAATGTTTGAGTTTGGAGTTAGCCAAATAACTTTGGTGACAGTCAAATCTTCTCAAGGCTAATTTAATGCATTGAAGTGTCTTTGCCTTAGTCTCTGGTAGCTTCAACATTAGTTTTCGATGAACAAACATTTAATCTCTGAAAGACTTAGTCTCTGATGAACAAAAACTTAGTCTCCAATGAACAAAAACTTAGTCTCTGATGAACAAAAACTTAGTCTCCGATGAACTAATTTTGCTTGACCAATGTTGACTTTTGTTGAACTCTCCAAATGTAGACTCTGTAGTATCTGATACACACCTACAGACTCTGATGGTAGTCTCTAATAGAACACTACTGCGGGTACTTTGTACAATTACAAAATCTAACAATTCTAAGTTTGTACATCATCATAAAATGCTATAATTCTTAACAAGGGATACTCTCCAAATGAAAAGTCAGGGCTTGTTGACTTCGCCCACTTTAATCTTTTGATGTACTTGAAGAGCTTGGCTTTGTCAAGAACCACAACAACAAGAAAAGAAAGGGCTTCCTTAGAAAATGGGTTTTCCTCATGAATATAATGCATAAAACCCTGCTATGTAAGTTCACCTCACATGATGAAGCATCAACAAAGGTTATCTCTCTAGTGGCCTTGCTGAAGTTTGAGTATGAGATAAACTGGGTCCAAATTTTCTTTAAAGGGCTAAAAGAGTTCTTCTCTAGCAAGGAGAAAACCAAAATCAGACATGGGCAAACTTTGTCTCTGTTGGTAAGAGGAGCTCTTGAAGAGAACTTCCTAGCAGGAACTAGACCAAAAAAGCTTCCCAAGAGTAAAATTATCAAGCCTTTCATCCTTCAAAATTACAAAAGGAACCCTATTGCCTTAGTAAGGGCCACTGCTAAAAGAAAGGCAAAGAAAGCAGTAGATTATGCCAAGGAAGAGGTTATTGAAGGAGAGCAAGAAGAACAATCTTTTGTTGAAGTGGATTTTGTTATTGTTGTAGAGGTTGTCAAACAAAAACCCACCAGCAAAAGGCGTGTTGCTGCCCAAATGCCACGACCTAAAAAGAACAAGAAGTTCAAAGTTACTGATGATGAATTTAACCCTGCCACTTTGAATCTGGAGGAAAAAGAAATGTATGAGTTCTTTATGGAATTATATGACAAAGATAAGGCTACTGAGCCCATTGCCAAAGAAGGATCAGATGTCGAACCTCCTAATGAAGACAATGAGGAAGAAGAAGACCAACAAGAAATTCCTGTTGTAATCCCCGTCACTGCAATACCTGGTTAAGATATTCCAATTGAAAAAGAAGAAGTTGAAGAGAAAACTGATGTTTTTGAGGAGATAGATAATTACCAACCTGCTGAGAAGTCTCCAAAGGTTACTGCTACCACCCTAGTGAAAATTTTGTCGAATTAACTTTTAAAGGAAATTGATGTTGTGACAGAGGACATCATTTGTGAGACCCCCTCCTACTACCATGAGCATGACATGGCCCATTTTCATAAGAAATACATCATTCATTTTCATCATTTTAATATTATAACTTCTTGATTGACATTCATAGCAAAAAATGTGAATTACTGTGTTATGTTGTCATAAATGTATGTGCTAGTATCATGTTTTGTACATTAGACATTCTTTGTCGAACCTTAGTTCCTCTTAACTTATAATCTGCTTGTGGGAGTTAGTCTAAACCTACTTTTGGGAAAAACCTATAACTTCTTCTAGGGGCAATCTCTTTAGGTGATTCTTTCTTTGTTAGAAACTAGACTTGTATATCTTTCCAATCATGTAAGCCTTGTACTCTAATTCCTTATGCAGAGGTACATGCAATTCTTTAAACATGGGTGAAAATCCTATCCTGCAACTCTATTTCAAAATAAAATTTTGAGATTGATGTGTGATATCTCACTAATATCGTTTCCAAAATGCTCAATTCTTGCATCATTAGAAAGCTACTAAAATCCTATATAGCATTGTAGTTTTGATCTTTGTCTGATTATGTCTGTAGATTAGTTATCTCTTCATCAAATGATCTTTCCTTCACCAATGGATAATTATTCCTTACTGCTAGTTTGTCGTCAGCAAATGATTACCCATTGGATGGTCTCTCCTTCATCAGTGGATAACTATTCCTTAATGTTAGTTCCTCATCAGCAGATGATTACCCATTAGATGATCTTTCCTTCGTTGATCGGTTCTCATTAGTGGGGGTGGGGTAGCCAACTTTGATTTCTATTTTTCTAAAGCAAATGGAACATGTATCTATACAAATACAACTTCCTATTTTCTTCTTCTTGACTGACTCTATCTAAACATCCAAAATTAGGGGGAATTCAACATGTAAATCCTTATCCATTACAATTTCATAAATAAGCCAAAGTTCGTCAAACCTATGGACTTGGTGGGGCCAAATTATAAAGTTTCTTAGTTTTGCATTCTCTGCAAGCTCACGGTCTTTTTCTTTAATTCTAGCTAAATCTGAATTCCATCAAGTAGGGTGATTATGCTATGTTAACTTATTCTTAACTTGATTGAACTTATGTGACCATCCTATACTTGTTCCTGTACTTGATCCTGCACTTGTTCATGTCTTGTTTATGTACTTATTCTTGTACTTGAAATTGTGATTCCTACTTGTAATGGTGCCTAGACCTCAGTATCCATGGCTCTGGAGTGTACCAATGAGGTACATCGGACTGTGTGACACCGAATCTTCACCCTCCTTCAATACTTCTCAAGGGATGGTTAAACTCTTGCTTGATAAAGAATCGATAGGCAATGGAGCTATATTCTTTTGTGTATCGATGAGGATAGATCCCAGAGGGATCCTTTGGCCTATGTCCTGTCGGTACATTTCTTTTTATGCTCGAGGTATAAGGAGGGCTGCCAACTTTAGCAAATCAGAGATGTATCTCAGTATTGCAAAGGTATGAGTATCTTTCCCTGTGTGTGCCAAATGGCCTTGCTACGTTTTAAGTGTAAGGTGGTATTCTCCGCTACATGATTATATGCTTGTGCTTATGAATTGATCGTATGTTTCTTTGTGAGAACCCCCTCATTTCCCATATTCATGTAGGTTGTAGTGTTAATGGAGAGGCTCGAGTTCATTCAGCTCGTGCAGGGAAATTTGGGTTTTGATTTTGAGGTGTAGCCTCATTTCCTTTTTAAGGAGGGGAGGATGTGAGATCCCAACCTAGTAACATGAGCATGACACGACCCATTTGCATAAGAAATACATTATTCATTTTCATCATTTAAAATTATGACTTTTGATTGACATTTATAGCATACATAACATAAAACTTAAAGTACTATGTTGTGGTATCATAAATGTATGTGCTAGAATCATGTATTGTACATCAAACATTCTTTGTCAAACCTTAGTTCCTCTAATCTTGCAATCTACTTGTAGCAGTCAGTCAAAACTTGCTTTTAGGAAAAACCTATAACTTCCTCTAGGGGTAAGCTTTATGGGTAATTCTTCCTTTGTTAGAAACTAGACTTGTATATCTTTTCAATCATGTAAACCTTTTGCTCTAATTTCTTAAGCAGAGGTACACGCAATTCTTTGAACATGGGTGAAAATCCTGACCTGCAACTCTATATCAAAATAAAATTCTAAGACTGATGTGTGATATTTCACTCATGTCTTTTCCAAAATACTCGATTCTTGCATCATTAGAAAGCTACTGAAATCCTCTACAGCTTTATAGTTTTGATTTATGTATGCTTATGTCTTTAGATTAGTTATCTCTCCATTAGATGATCTTTCCTTCATCGGTGGATAATTATTACTTACTGCTAGTTCCTCGTCAGCAGATATTTACCCATCAGATGATCTTTCCTTCATCGGTGGATAATTATTCCTTACTGATAGTTCTTCATCAGTAGATAATTACCCATGGGATGATATTTCCTTCATCGATGGATAATTATTACTTATTGCTAGTTCCTTCATCAGTGGATAATTACCATTGGATGAAATTTCCTTCATCAGCGGATAATTATTTCTTATTGCTAGTTCCTCATTAGCTGATAATTATCCTCATCTACTGCTAGTCCTTCATCAGCAGATAATTATCTCCTGCTTGTTAGGGTTATAGCATTTGCCGATAATGATTATACTTAGAATATTTAGATTTTCAAATTTATAGTGACTGCTGATGTGTAGCAGTTAAGTTTTTGTGGCTGGTAGTTTACTCTCTGATTGTTATAAAATATCATTGTAAGAGAATAAGTTAAAATGTATTATATGAGACTACCATGACTTCATTGGAGAGTTCAACAAAGTCAAAAATTGTGTTTGTTCTATTATAGACTAACTGCCAGAGACTGAAGATATGTTGAAGTTAGTCAAGCCTATTGGAGACTAAGAATTAGTTTATCGAAGACTAAGGATTAGCCTATCGGAGACTAAGCATTATGTTGTTGGAGACTATTGTTGAAGTTGTAAGAAACTACAATGAAGTTACACCCTGATGCATTGAAGAAGATCTAATTCAAATAGAAGTTTGATTCAGTATGGAAAGCGAAGTTGCATTGAAAACAAAGCTGGTTAGTATTAAGAATTATAGCATTTGATGATGATGTAAGACTTAGAATTGTTAGATTTTATAATTGTACTGAAACTGAAAGTGCACTTGATTTTGTATAAGTATTTTCCCCTAACAGTATAAATTGTTCATCAGTGGATAATAGACAAAGCAGTGGAAGGTATCCTCTAACAATGTAAAATGCACATCAAAGAGATAGCTCAGAGGATATTTCATCACAATAGTCATAAGAAGATATTCTGCAGCAACTGATGAACAAAGATTAAAGATTGATAAACATGACTGGAATTCGACTATTGTCAAAGTCATTTTGACTATCGCCAAAGTCGTCGGGTAAATCAACAATGGCGCCAAACTTACATGACTATCGCCAAAGTCATTGCTAAACTTCTTACAAAGAGCCAAGCTTAAATAACTATTGCCAAAGTCGTTGGGAAGTCTCCTAATCACTGAAGTCAAATGAAACCAAGTTTATTCATCGCCAAAGTCGTCAGAAAATCTCCATGATAAGTCATAATTTGATCACGTCTTTTATTGTCATTTTCATGTTCTTAAATACTACCTATGCTTATTTTTTGTGTTTTGAGTGTTATTTATCTTTAGGAATGCAAAATGGAGCAAAGAGCAAAACAGTATTTAAAAAAGCAGAAATCAGTGTTGAATATGACATAAGGCATGGGCACACTCTGTAGGAAGTCATAAGCTGTCCCCTGAAGACTTTTGTACGGGATTTTGAGTCAAACTAGGAAATTTAATATCTATTGTAATGTTTTAAGTTGTAAACTCTTAGCCACATTTTTAGAGGGATAAAACCTTATTTTATCATATTTGTAATAGGAAAAGAGTTTTAGATTTATTTTCAAAGTAAGGAAGGATTCCTATATGAGATCAACTTCTTCCTTATTTAAGTAGATAATTCTACAGCACACTTGACATTGAATTTTGCAGCAACTTTATTCTCTCTGGTATGTATTTTTCATCTATTGTGAGATCAAATTGGTTCGTATTCTCATGTTTTCTTAAGTATTTATTTAATTTCTAATCTTATTGTTGATGGTTGATTTGGTTTAATTGAACAAGGGCTCGTGTTTGATTATTCTATATTGGTCTATGGCTATTTAAAACGGCAAATCCAGAATTGTTTGTTTAGTTATAATAAGTGGCAATCAACTTCTTAGACTGCCTAAGTAAGCAGTTAATGCATGTTGTGGAATTAAATAATCCAATTTTAATAAATCAACTTGTGAATTTGTTGATTGGAATTGGGTTCCTCTAGATTTTAATGTTGTTGGGATATTACAATCCTACGAGCTTCTCTAGAGATTGTCTTCTGATTAGGTAGTAATTAATGAGGTTCTCTTAGTTACTTATACAATAAGGAGGAATTGGTTGTTAGGTCGTGCCAATAACTATTAACAATTTATTTGTGAATTGCATGAGTTATCTTTGCATCAATGATCAATTGATTGAATCAAGGTGGAAATAATTCCTTTGACTAGAAGCTTTCTCTCTATTGAATTTTCTTCTTTTTTCAATTTTATTTTCTTTCACTAAATTGTCTTTTGTTTAATTAATTTGCAATAATTAGTAAACTTAACAAATCTTTAGATTGATTACTTGACTTTTTATTAGATATAAATTCACGTCCTTGTTCCCTGAGGAGACGACCCTACTCACTGCTATACTACTGAATCTGTTAGGAGTAGGTTCTTTTATTATTTATTGGTTTGACACCCACCAAATTTTTGGCACCGTTGTTGGGGAACACCGTTTTTTAAGTGATTTTATTTCTTTTTAGAAGTTTATTTTTGTTTTGTTCTAGTTTTTGTCGCGCTCTGTTCGTACAAGTGAATTAGTATTTGATGCAAAAATCGAGAAAACGACTAGGAAGAACAAGAAAGAAAAGAGACAAAAAGATCAACTTCTTGGAGTCACACCTGAGCTTCAAGAACGTGATAGTCAAGAAGAAGAGGCCGAAATTTCTGCAGAAGAAAAAGAATTCACTGACAAACCATTTATGGGAGACGCGCTAACATTGAGGGAACTGGCGACTCCAGACGTCGTGTAGCAACCTCTATGCATTGTGTTTGGTGATGAATCACCTTTTGAGTTAAAATCTGGAGTAATTCAAGCTTTTCCTACTTTTCATGGTTTTGTAGGTGAAGATCCTTACAAGCATTTGGTAGAATTTCATGTAGTCTGTTCAACCATGAAACCACGAGGAGCTACAGACGAGCAAATGAGATTAAGAGCATTTCCATTTTCTCTGGCTGATCTGGCAAAAAATTGGTTGCTTTACTTACCTCCGGGAATAAGAACTTGGGAACAGTTAAAGAAACAATTCTTAGAAGAATATTTTCCAGCATCCAAAGCGGCAAACATAAGGAAGGAAATATGTGGTGTTCGACAATTTTCTAACGAGTCCCTGTATGAATATTGGGAAAGATTTAAGCAATTGTGTGCTAGTTGTCCTCAGCACCAGATTCCTCAGCAATTGCTTATTCAATACTTTTATGAGGGATTGTAAATAATGGAAAGAAATATGATTGATGCTGCTAGCGGGGGCACATTGGTGAATAAGACTCCCACAGAAGCTAGAAACTTGATTTCTCTAGCATGGCCAAAAATGCAAGATAATATGGAACTAGACAAGATAGTTCAACATGTAAGGTCAATTAGGTAAGCATTCTTTCTAATGACCCTTAATTTAAAGAATTAAAATATCTTGTGCAGGGTTTGGCGGTCACGATGGGACAACAAAGTCAAGCTAGACCATGTGGCCTTTGAAGTAAGCTGGATCATCCAATGGACATGTGTCCCACTCTGCAAGAAGATCCAAATGAGCATGTTAATGCTATAGGCGGATTTCCTCGACCACCCCAAAGGAGGTATAATCAGTACTCAACCAATTATAATCTAGGGTGGAGAGATAACCAGAATTTCAACTACAGACAACAAGGTTTCCAGCAACACCAATAGCCTAACATGCGACAATATGCACCACCTTCCAATCCAGCATCATCGTCTAAGCCAAGTATGTCTGTGGAAGACATGTTTAAAAGTTTATCGGCTAATATGTAGGCATTTTTGACTCGTGAACAATCACGAGAACAAGAAGATCTTGCATGTGAACAGAATACACAAACTAGCATTCAAAACTTTGAGAGACAAATTTCCTAAATAGCTACATCAGTGCGCCGGTTGGAAGCTGCAATAGGAAAACTTCCATCCCAACCAGAAATCAATCCAAGGGAGAATGTTAGTGCTATAGACCTTAGGAGTGGAAAAGAACTTCAAGATACCAGACCTAAAGGCAGAACATCTAAAAAACCTCATGCAGAGGCCGAGAAACATGGAGATGGCCCTGATACACCATCTAAGGAGGTAAATACTACCGAACAAATCTAAATTAAACATTCTGATTCCTCCTCCTTTTCCTGGCAGGTTAGCAAAGTCTAAGAAAGGAGATAATGAGAAAGATATCTTGGAAATCGTCCGCAAGGTTACAATTAATATCCCTTTGTTAGATGCCATTGGTCAAATTCCTAGATATGCTAAGTTTCTTAAATCAATATGCTCTAAGAAAAGGATGCCTAACACTGAAGGTAAGATATTTTTGAATGAAAATGTCTCTGCAGTCATTCAAAGGAAGCTACCACAAAAAAGTGGGGATCCAGGTATGTTTTCTATTTCACGTGTGATTGGAACTAGGTCGATAAAATCGACTATGCTTGATTTAGGAGCTTCAATTAATGTCATGTCTTTGTCACTTTTTAATGAGTTGAACATTGGGTATATGAAAAGTACAATGTTGTAATTCAATTCGCTAATAGATCCATAATCTATCCTGAAGGGGTAATAGCAGATGTTCTAGTTAGTTATGACAAACTCATTTTTTCCTGCTGATTTTTACATATTAGACATGAGTGATGCACATGTTTCTAATTCTGCAATTGTTTTGTTGGGTAGATCATTCATGAAAACTGCTAAAACCAAGATTGATGTGGATTTAGGTACTTTTACTTTTGAGTTTGATGGTGAAAAGGTAACCTTTAATATGTTTGATGCTATGAAGTACCTGAATGATACAGAGTCTTTCTCTTGTGTTAGCATGATTGATACTTTAGTTCAACAAGATTTTGAGCATAATTTTGTGAATGATGAGTTGGACTATGTGCTTAAGCATCATGTTATGCAGAGAGATGTTCAAATAAAAGCAAATGAAGACATCCAGAATGCTATTATGGCACTTCATGCACTTTAGGAACTGCCTCCCAAGTTCGTCAACTAAGGTTTTGATTTACCTATTACTCATGAATGAATTTGTTCCCTCTATTGAACAGGTGCTAAAGGTCGAATTGAAGACTTTACCAAGTCATCTCAAGTATGCCTACTTGGGAGAGGATGACACCTTGTCTGTAATCATCGCCAATGACTTGTCAGAGGTTCAATAAGAAAAATTGTTGCTGGTTTTGAAGGATTACAAGACAGCCATAGGATGGACCTTGGCCGATATCAAGGGAATCAGCCCATCAATTTGCATGCATCACATTTTGCTTGAACCAGATTCAAAACCAGTAAGAGATGCTCAACGCAAATTGAATCCTGCAATGAAAGAGGTAGTCATGAAAGCAATTCTAAAATTGTTAGATTTAGGAATTATCTATGCAATATTTGATAGTCAGCGGGTGAGTCCAGTTCATGTGGTACCTAAAAAGTTTGGTTTTCAATTAGTTAAGAATGAGGTTAATGAATTAGTTCCTATGAGATTACAGACAGGTTGGTAAATGTGTATTGACTTCCATAAATTAAATGCAGCAACAAGGAAGGATCACTTCCCACTTCCCTTTATTGACCAAATGTTAGAACGGTTAGCAGATAAAGCTTTCTTTTGTTTCTTGGATGGGTATTCTGGATATTACCAAATTGTGGTAGCTCCAGAAGATCAGGACAAGACAACTTTTACTTGCCCTTTTGGGACTTTTGCTTATCGTCGGATGCCTTTTGGATTGTGTAATGCCCTTGGAACTTTTCAAAGATGAATGATAAGTATATTTTCTGATTTTCTTGAGAATTTCATTGAAATTTTCATGGAGGACTTTATTGTTTATGGTGACTCATTTGATCAATGTTTGGATAACTTGTCTAAAGTTCTTAATAGATGCATTGATAAGAATTTAGTTCTCAACTATGAAAAATGTCACTTCATGGTGAAAGAAGGAATTGTGTTGGGTCATGTAGTGTCATCTAGAGGGATTGAAGTGGATAAGGCTAAAGTTGATTTGATTGCTAGTTTACATTACCCTACTAATGTTCGAGAAGTTCGTAGTTTTCTTGGTCATGCAGGGTTTTATAGATGCTTCATTAAGGATTTTATCGAAAATTGCACAACCATTGTCAAGGCTATTGCAACAAGATGTTCCATTTGATTTTGGTGATAATTGTAAGAAAGCATTTGATAAGTTGAAGACATCTCTCACTTCTGCACCCATCATCCAACCTCCCGATTGGGCTTTGCCTTTTGAGCTCATGTGCGATGTGAGTCACTATGCTATAGGAGTTGTATTGGGTCAACGGGATGGAAAGCGGAGTCATGTCATTTATTATGCTTCCAAAACGCTTAATCACGCGCAGTGAAATTATACCACTACGAAAAAAGAGCTTTTGGCTATTGTGTTTGCGTTTGATAAGTTTCGGTCTTATTTGTTTGGTACTAAAGTTATTGTTTACTCTGATCATGCAACCCTCAAATACTTGTTAGCAAAAAAGGAATCAAAACCACGTCTTATTCGATGGACTCTTCTACTACAAGAATTTGATTGGGAGATTAAAGACCGCAAGGGGACTGACAATTATGTTGCCGATCATCTCAGTCGATTGGTGCGCGAGGAAGAGCCCCTGCCGATTTCGGAACTTTTCCCGGATGAGTACCTATGGATGGCGCATGGACTAAGTGGTAAGGAACCTTGGTTTGCTGATATTGTGAATTTTCTAGTTAGTGGTGTTTTCCCAAAAGGCACTAGTACCTTTCAGAAAAATAAGCTTAAAAGTGTGGCTAAATACTACATTTGGGATGAGCCATACTTGTGGAAAATTGGTACCGATCAGATAATTCACAGGTGCGTACCTGACAATGAAATTCATTCTATACTTGCTTATTGTCATGAATATGCATGTGGTGGACACTTTAGTCCAAAACGTACGGCTAGAAAGATATTAGATTGTGGTTTCTTTTGGCAGACATTGTTTAAAGATGCTTACTTGTTTTGTAAAAGTTGTGTTAAATGTCAAAGAGTAGGCACTATATCTTATAGGAATGAAATACCATTAACTCCACTGCTATTTTGTGAAATTTTTGATGTGTGGGGTATGGACTTCATGGGACCTTTCCCTAGTTATTTTGGTTGTTTATACATATTGCTTGTTGTGGATTATGTTTCAAAATGGGTAGAAGCAAAGGCTACCAGGACTAATGACTCTAAGGTTGTTGTAGGTTTTCTTAAAACTAACATCTTTAGTAGATTTGGAGTACCACGATCAATCATAAGTGACCAAGGAACTCATTTCTGCAACAGTACGGTGGAAGCTTTAATGCATAAATATGGAGTCCATCATCGTGTAGCCACTACATATCATCCCCAAACCAATGGTCAAGCTAAAGTTTCAAATCAAGAGATTAAGAGTATACTAGAGAAAATAGTCAATCCAAATCGCAAGGATTGGAGTTTACGCCTTGAGGATGCACTTTGGGCATACCGCACAGCTTATAAAACTCTCATTGGAATGTCACCATATTAGTTAGTTTTTGGTAAGATGTGTCATTTACCTGTTGAAATTGAACATCGTGCTTTTTGGGCAGTTAAGCAATGTAATATGGACACCAAGGAGACTGGCGACGAAAGGAAGTTACAGTTGCAAGAACTTGAAGAAATTCGCTTAGAGGCTTATGACAATGCAATGATGTATAAGGAGCGTACCAAATTTTTTCATGATAAACTCTTGCAGAGGAAATAATTCACGGTAGGCCAGAAAGTATTGCTTTTTAATTCTCGATTAAAATTCATGCCACGTAAGTTAAAATCTAGATGGATTGGACCTTTTGTGGTGGTTAATGTTTTTCCTCATGGTGTTATTGAAATTTGTAGTAATGAGACTAACAAGATATTTAATGTGACGACCCCATAATCCCATACCAGACTAGGGCATCATCATAAGAAGGTAAAGATAACCATTCATCCATTCATAAATAAATACTGAATAAAAACAGCATTTGAGAGTAATTACAACCCAAGAATTAAGTAATTACAGCGGAAGCTATAACATCATTTCTTAATAACAAAACAAATTTCATTAATTCTTCAAACGTCTTCCTTCTTTCCTTCCTTCATCCCTCTCGTTCCTTCATCAGTTCTATCAAAAGGATAAACACTCAGTAGCTTATCATCTTTGCTTTCCCCTTGTTAGAGGGTTCAGCTTTAGCTTTCTGTCCTGCAAATCATTAACATTCAACATGGGTGAGCGTTTTACGCCCAACAAGTATATACACATTGAGGAAAAAATATGAATAATTCAACGAATTTCATCTGGAATCAAAGGAGAGAAATTCAAATTCTGTTTGTGAGGCTTGGTGAAGCAATACCAAGACCTCGGAAACCTTCAAAAATCTTTGAGGATTCACTGATGATATACAACTTGTGATCCTCCCTTGAAGAAGTCAGGTATACACCTGATCATAACTTTTCAAATATCCAACGGGGGCTACACCCGTGGATCTGCTAACCATACCGTACACAGCTGGCCAGGCTGGACCGCATGATCCCTCTGAGTGACTACGTAGTCAAATAACATTTCCTATTGATCAGGTGAAGAACACATCAGCACCTTTCCTTTCCTCTTGCCAGCCATGTGGCATAACCCCCATAAGGGGCATCATTCACATTCTCATTGCACAGATATAAGATTGGGAACATAGCTGAAATTCAAAGCTCATTTATATCCATGCATCATTATTCATATCATGCTAGCAGAATCAAAAGCATAGCATGTTCATTCATTAGAACAATTAAAGTATAAATCCAACCTTCTACGCATATCGGAACAAATGATAATGCGTTAAACTGAAATAAGCATGTGATTGTGAATATACTTGCCTCAGTCCTTTGCTTACGACCAAATTTAATTTACTCGTGAGTGGAAAGTTCTGTAAGAATATACATATCACAAAAATGAATTTATTATCTGGGTTAAAATATGAGGGAAAAATGCACATGTGATGTCCTTAACTTTTAACGTCTCAATCTGATATAAAACTATTGAGGTTAAGAAATCAATTCAAACATCTTAAAATAATTTAAGAAAATAGCATGTTATAGTTTTTAAAACAAACTGCGCATCAGGGAATTACTACGCTTTAATTCATCGGAGATTAATATCTCATCGGGGATTAATAACCCATCGGGGATTAATAACCCATCGGGGATTAACTCATCGGGGATTATCAACCCATCGGGGATTAACTCATCG
>CM025783.1:38265229-38280203 GCA_014636745.2 Centella asiatica | reverse complement strand
TGTGAAGACCCGGATTTGTAAATAAATTCCGTTATGAAATTAATTATTTTAGCTTATTTTCTTCATGAAAATTATTTTCTTATGAGTTGTGAATATCGAAATTATTTATTTTTTTTTTTATGAAAAATTTATCTGCAATGTGATGTCCAAGAGTTTTTTTTTTTTATTTATTATTTTGTTTAGCTCATGAGGTTATGAGTTGTTCTACCCTTAAAAGAGTGTTTCGCGGGTAGCTACAGTACCCTTCTTCTTTTAAAATACTGCACTGCTGGGGGGGGAACAGCAGCATTAAATGCTCATCATCCCTATCATACCTTAGAGTCAGCTATGAAAGATGACCGATGGACAGCAGCCGTTCTTTCCTTCTTCAGTCATTTCCTTTCTTTTCATAGCCAACGGCTGAGATCAAGTTGATCCAACGGTCCTTGTTGTTCAATCAAATGATATATATATACACACCACACTGTTGTAACCCTGATCCTACCTTTCCAAACCTCCATCAAACATCAATTTAATTTTCGAGACAGCAGTTCTTCTTGAAGGATAAACCGGAGCATTTATTTTCCTTCCTACAGTGAGGAGGTAAGAGCATCTCATTTAAGTCTTGCTATATTTCTTGCATCCCTGCTCTACCTACCACGTTTAATACCATGTTCATTTATTTTCAAAAGTATGACTTAATGCATATTCTAACGATCGGGGTTAATGTCATTTATTTCAAGTTGTCTAAGATGGCATGCAGACCATAGGAAATGTTACGTATCACTGAGAGAATGGTGAGTTTTGACCCAAGTGTGGTTTTGGTTGAGGGCACCACACATGGAGGAGTAAGGAAGACGACCCTGTATCTGAGACAGACTTTAACTTAGTCTCTGACGAGTATGAGTTAATCCCTGATGAGTTAATCCCCGATGAGTTAATCCCCGATGAGTTAATCCCCGATTAATCCCTGATGAGTTAATCCCTGATGAGTTAATCCCCGAAGGGCTGATAATCCCCGATGGGTTACTAGTCTCCAGTGAGTTAAAAGCGTAGTACCTCCCTGATGCGCAGTTTGTTTTAAAACTATAAAATGCTATTTTCTTAAATTATTTTAAGATGTTTGAATCGATTTCTTAACCTCAATAGCTTCATACCAGATTGAGATGATTAAAAGTTAAGGACATCACATGTGCATTTCTCCCTCATATTTTAACCCAGATAATAAATTCATCTTGTGATATGTATATTCCTACAGAACTTTCCACTCACGAGTAAATTAAAATTGGTCGTAAGCAAAGGACTGAGGCAAGTATATTCACAATCTCATACTTATTTCAGTTTAACGCATTATCATTTGCTTCGATATGCGTAGAAGGTTGGATTTATACTTTCATTGTTCTGATGCATGAGCATGCTATGCTTTTGATTCTGCTAGCATGATATGAATGATGATGCATGGATATAAATGAGCTTTGAATTTCAGCTATGTTTTCAATCTTATGTCTATGCAACGAGAATGTGAATGATGCCCCTTATGGGGGTTATGCCACATGGCTGGCAAGAGGAAAGGAAAGGTGCTGATGTGTTCTTCACCTGACCAAGAGGAAATGTTATTTGACTACGTAGTCACTCAGAGGGATCATGCGGTCCAGCCTGGCCAGCTGTGTACTGTATGGTTAGCAGATCCACGGGTGTAGCCCCCGTTGGATAATTGAAGAGTTATAATCAGGTGTATACCTGATTTTCTTCAAGGGAGGATCACCAGTTGTATATCATCAGTGAATCCTCAAGGATTTTTGAAGGTTTCCGAGGTCTTGGTATTGCTTCACCAAGCCTCACAAACAGAATTTGAATTTCTCTCCTTGATTCCGGATGTAATTCATTGAATTATTCATATCTTTCCTCAATGTGTATATACTTGTTGGGCGTAAAACGCTCACCGATATTGAATGTTAATGATTTGCAGGACTGAAAGCTAAAGCTGAACCCTCGGACAAGGGGAAAGCAAAGATGATAAGCTACTAAGTGTTTATCCTTTTGATAGAACTGATGAAGGAAAGAAGAAAGACGTTTGAAGAGTTAATGAGAGTATTTTGTTACTAAGAATTGATGTAATAGCTTCCGCTGTAATCACTTAATTCTTGGGTTGTAATAATTCTTAAAGGCTGTTTTTATTCAGTATTTATTTATGAATGGATGAATGGTTATCTTTACCTTCTTATGATGATGCCCTAGTCCGGTATGGGATTATGGGGTCGTCACACTTTTAATTGTTGAGCACGCCAATATGCGTTGTTGGTAGTCGCTGCTTTTAAATGATTAGCACGTCTGGGCTATTCAAAATTTAGAAAATGTTTACAAGAAGATATATCCATATGGAAAGTTAAGGGGCTGTTGAATACTTTCGCCTGGTATTCTAGCCAATGATGATAAAGAATGATAGACCGAGGCAAGGCATCGGTAATGAGATTTCTTTCCGCAGACCATATGCTTTCTGCGAAGGACTACGTATGTTAAGTGATGAATCAAACGACCAGGCTGACCAGCTGGGATGAAATTTGATTATGTATGGAAGTCAGATAATGATCAGTCTGGTCAGGTGATGCATTATCTAATGAAGAGAGGGCGAATCAAGGTTTATTTATTAGAGAGGGTTAGCCCATTGATATCACTCAGGAACCCTAAACGATACATGTTGATTGATTTTTCAGAGGTGTTGGCATTGCTTCGCTCAACCTCAATGAATACTAAAGCTTTTGAATTATCTTTTCCTCTAGCTTATGAATATATATTTGCTGAGCGTAAACGCTTATATGGAATGCTATGAATGTTTTTCAGGTTATGTCGTGAAGGTTGAGTCCCCTAAGAGAGGGAAGGAGAGAATTGCTTAAGTATGATTAAGTTGTAAGGCCTTATGAGCCATCTAGAGTTTTGTTTCCGCTGCAGCTTGTTTCTTTTCAAGCTTTGAGGTTTTGTAAGATGATGTGGACCTTAAGATTTTTAATGTTGTATTTGGGAATATATTTCCTACAGGTATGTTGTTAAGGCTTGGCTGTATTATTTATTTTGTTGTTGTGTTGTTGTGTTGTAGTTTTCTGGTGCAGCCCGGGGTTCCAACCTGGGGATCTCGAGGACTGTCACCCAAATCGCTGACAGTGTCCGGGGCTCGGCTTGGGGGATTTTTGGGGCGCCACAGAAGATATTTAGGATGATTTACAAGAAATAAGATGTAACTAATTCTAAGAAGATGAAGTTTCTAATTTAGTGTCAATATGTTTTTAAGCAGGTACACAAGCACTTAATGCACAAGATCACTTCTTGATTCTTTATAAAGGGAGTATGGGATATTGATTAAGTGGAGAAGTTTTTCTTCTAACTCTTGTTGATTTGCTATGTGTATTTAACTAATATAAATTGCATATTTGTTAAAAATTGAGAGTTGTTTATTTCGTATCCTTCAATTATTTAATTTATTGTGTGTCATAGTTATCTAAATCAATTTAAGTAATTATTTCGTGACAATGATAAGTTTTGATGAATTTTGTGAGTGTATTCACTGCAAACCCTCACGAGACACAACTCATCCACTATGGGGAACATAGGGGTTTAAAGGCTTGTTGCATACGCTAAATGCAATCGTGATACCTACGAAAGTGTGTGTCAGTATTTTATTTTATCTTATCTTATATTTCTCGAGTTTGATTTGCCCGAGGACGTGCAAAGTCTAAGTGTGGGGGAATTTGATAAGTCATAAGTTTGATCACATCTTTTATTGTCATTTTCATGTTCTTAAATACTATCTATGCTTATTTTGTGTGTTTGAGTGTTATTTATCTTTAGGAATGCAAAATGGAGCAAAGAGCAAAACAGTATTTAAAAAAGCAGAAATCAGTGTTGAATATGACATAAGGCATGGGCACACTCTGTAGGAAGTCATAAGCTGTCCCCTGAAGGCTTTTGTATGGGATTTTGAGTCAAACTAGGAAATTTAATATCTATTGTAATGTTTTAAGTTGTAAACTCTTAGCCACATTTTTCGAGGGATAAAACCTTATTTTATCATATTTGTAATAGGAAAAGAGTTTTAGATTTATTTTCAAAGTAAGGAAGGATTCCTATATGAGATCAACTTCTTCCTTATTTAAGTAGATAATTCTACAGCACACTTGACATTGAATTTTGCAGCAACTTTATTCTCTCTGGTATGTATTTTTCATCTATTATGTGCAGCTAAGTCTCTTTTCTAGTTGAAGGTTTATTGAAACCTTGATTCCATGCAATTGTGAGATCAAATTGGTTCGTATTCTCATGTTTTCTTAAGTATTTATTTAATTTCTAATCTTATTGGTGATGGTTGATTTGGTTTAATTGAACAAGGGCCCGTGTTTGATTAATCTATATTGGTCTATGGCTATTTAAAACGGCAAATCCGAAATTGTTTGTTTAGTTTTAATAAGTGGCAATCAACTTCTTAGACTGCCTCAGTAAGCAGCTAATGCATGTTGTGGAATTAAATAATCTAATTTAAATAAATCCGCTAGTGAAATTGTTGATTGGAATTGGGTTCCTTTAGATTTTAATGTTATTGGGATATTACAATCTTACGAGCTTCTCTAGAGATTGTCTTCTGATTAGATAGTAATTAACGAGTTTCTCTTAGTTACTTATACAGTAAGGAGGAATTGGTTGTTAGGCCGTGCCAACAACTATAACCAATTTATTTGTGAATTGCATGAGTTATCTTTGCATCAATGATAAATTGATTGAATCAAGGTGGAAATAATTCCTTTGACTAGAAGCTTTCTCTCTATTGAATTTTCTTCTTTTTCTCAATTTTATTTACTTTCATTAAATTGTCTTTTGTTTAATTAATTTTCAATAATTAGTAAACTTAACAAATCTTTGGATTGGTTACTTGACTTTTAATTAGATATAAATTCACCTCTTTGTTCCCTGAGGAGACGACCCTACTCACTATTATACTACTGAAACTGTTAGGAGTAGGTTCTTTTATTATTTGTTAGTTTGACACCCACCAATGTGGATAAGTTATCAGGGGATAACTTGTTCATCAATGTGGCGGCCCCAGAAATCCCCCAAAGCCGGGTCTCGGGCACTGTTAGCAATATGGGTGACAAACCCCCAAGGTCCCTAAGTTGGAACCCTGGGCTCCGCCAGGAAACACAAAATAACAACTCAAAAGAGACAGATATATCATAGCCAAGCATTTAATAATCACATGAGAATATATTCTCAAATACATCATGTACAAAACTTAGAAGTTTACAACCTCTTACACAAACCTCAAAGTTTAATAAACAGACTACAGCGAAAACAAAACTTTAGATGGCCCATTTGGCCTTTCAACCTAAAAATTTCTATGATGACCTTCCGTTTCACTTTCCCTCTAAAGGCCAACCATAGGAGAGAAATCAAGAAGCTCTCACTGTGCCATTTTCTCTTTTCTTTTATTAGGCGACTCTACCTTTATGACATAACCTGTAAAACATTTCATAACATTCCACATGAGCGTTTACGCTCAGCAAGTATATATTCATAAGCAAGAACAGATATTTCAAAAGCTTTAATATTCATTGAGGTTGGGCGAAGTAATGCCAACACCTCCTGATAAATCAATAAACATGTATCATTTAGGGTTCCCGAGTGATATCAAAGGTTGACCCTCTTATAATAAATCAGGATTCGCCCTCTCTTCATCAGATAATGCATCACCTGACCAGACTGATCATTATCTAACTTCCTTTAACAATCAAATTTCATCCCAGCTGGTCATCTTGGTCGTTTGATTCCATCATTTGACTTACGTAGTCACTTGCAGAAACCAATTAATCTGCGAGGGTTTGATTACCAATGCCTCAGTCTCTCATTCCCCATCATCATTAGCCAGAATACCAGGCGAAAGCATTCAACAGCTCCTTGACTTCCCATATGGATATATCTTCTTGAAAACATTTTCTCATTTTGAATAGCCTTGACGTGCTTGACAATCAAAAGCAGCGACTGCCAACAACATTGGAGTGCTCAACAAATAAAAACAGTGATAGCCAATAGCGTAACTATATATCCATATGGAAGTTACTCGGGTGTGCATACAAGTTCACGACTTGCAACACCCTTACATCATGTTTATCATCTTTTGGTGTGCTAGGGACTTTAAACAACTAGCAAACACCCAATAACACATAGCTCAATAATCAACATCTTTTCACGTACATCGAATCAATGATAGTACGTTACTTAATCATCTTGGATAGACATTAACATCATTTATTTACGTAAATCGAAATAATGATTCTACGTAATCAGTATGAAAGAAAGTGGAATGAGTATATACTTGCCTTGGTCCTTAGCTAGATTCAATATATTGGTTGCAATAAGATTCTGTAAAACATCATTGTTGGTATACCATGAGAAATCCACATCTTGAAAGATAAATATGGGAGTATGCAAAATAGGGGATGATCATCAGCGACTGAATTAACCATCAGGGGATTAATCATCCGTCAGGGAAAAAGTCAAACATCAGTGGGTACTTATTCGTCAGATACTAACAAATATCTCATCAGAGACTGATGATGTCATCTTAACCCATCGGAGACTAAGGATGACATCATCAGAGACTATTTAACCCATAAGAGACTGATGATGTCATCTTAACCCATCAGAGACTAAGGATGACATCATCATCGGAGACTAATTAACCCATAAGAAACTGATGACGTCATCTTAACCAATAAGAGACTAATGTTGACGTCATCATCGGAGACTAATTAACCCATAAGAGACTGATGACGTCATCTTAACCCATAAGAGACTAATGCTGACGTCATCATCGGAGACTAATTTACCTCATCAAAGACTGATCGTAGAACTTGTCTATGTTATAAAAGAAAATCTTTCAAGAACAAGAATGATGCGCATAAATGATCAAACTCAAACCTAGGATGCAATAAAATCCTATCTGTTGTGTGTAAACTTCTTTTCATAAACACAAAACAACATACTCTTTTAAAAGCTTTATTCTCTCCTGAAGACTTAGCACACACATCTACTATTCTCGAATGCCATGCAAAAAGGAAAAACAGAGGAGAACTTAAGATTCTTACCTTTTGGGTTGACGAAAGAAATCAAAACCAGTTTGAAAATAATCGCCCATAAAAGAGAACTTGAAATTATATGGAGATGGTAGGTTTAAAGAAGGACTTTAGGAGAGAAAATATTTAGAAAAGAGATTAAAATGTTACCTCCGAATGAGGTATTTATAGTAGGCTGAAATTAAGTTTTCAGATAAAATCATTGGTTAATAAAACGGCTACTCATCATGATCCTTAAACAGCAAATCAACATAATAAGCAGTTGCTGTCCTTCATGCACATAAGCTTCATCAACTAATGACACATAAGTAACTTACTAATCTAATTAGTATATGTACTCATGATGTAGTTATACCTACGTAAGCTATTAAATTCCTCATGGGACTTGCTAAACTGGATATGTGGGCTCCTTCAAGCAATTACGAAGGTTACCGAACATAAATACATAATTTGCTTGTCCTTGTAACCAACATCCAAACAACTTATAACCCTTTAATGGGTCCACAAATATTTAAACATTCAAAAACATCATATATTAACTATGCATGTTAATAAGAAAACAAATATGAGTAAATAAATTATTTATAGATAAACAAAATTTCCAAGTTGTCACAATCAGGGGATAAAATCCTTCATCAGTGGATAATCTATCGGGGGATAATTCCTTTATCAGTAGATAAATCCTTCAACAAGGGATAAATAATAGTCATTAGAGATTGAAGATGACATATGGCTGACTGCACAGTCCACTAACTCGAATTAGGGTTGTGAAATTAAAATAAAGATGATGGTCCAATAAAGAGAGATTGGCTACAAGAGAAGCTTCAAGGAGATAAGTTATTCATACACATATATGTGTATAAAGCTGCAAGTGTGAAAATTGCAGAGATAACTTATAGAAATTTGAAGAAGAAAAAAATGGAAGTCAGTCCAATAAGAACCAGAGGAGTCAAAGAGATAAGTTATATAAATTCAGATGCTACATAGACAACTTATTCGGAGAACTCTAAGAATAAAATAAGGGAGCTAGTGAAATAAGAAGAGAGAGTGTACCATATAAGTTACATGAAAAATTTGCATGCTAGAAAGGTTATAAAAAAAGAAGTTATGTGATAGACCTGTAATTACCAAAAAACATCAGAGATATTTTGGAGCCAGCTCAAAGAAGAAGCTTGGAGAACAAGGGAGCTTTGTTTATAAATAGAGACACAGAGCAACTGAGGTAGAACTAAATCTCTCTAGAAAAAAAATACATCAACTAAGAGCAACAAATACATATGTATTCATATTGAGAGAAAAATTGAGAGATAGTAGATGTAATCAATTTACAGAAATAGAGAAACTATAATTCATTTAAAGAAAGAGAAATTGTTTAAGAAAAGACAAAGAGTTAAAATATTGAGTGAAAGATACAGAGAGCAGCAACTTCTTAGAACTTGAAAAGCTAGAAATTACTTTCTAGGCAGCAATTGGTGATCACTACCAGTAAGAGTTGTAAAGATTCAAATTGATTGACAATAAAATTCCTTATTGTTGATTGTCATTTATATCTTGCTATTTGCTTTATTGTTTCAATTGTTTTATTATATTAGTAAGGTGATATAACTATTGTTGGGTTTTAGACTGTTCATAATAGTTTAATTCAACAAAAAGTTAGTAATTCTATTCAACCCCCCTTCTATAATTACTTCACGGGACAAACAATTGGTATCACAGTTATTCTAGATTAATTCAATCTAGTGATCATGAGTAATTCGAAGGACCATACTAGAGTCCCATAACTCAAGAAGGGTGAATACTCATTCTGAAAACAAAACATCTTAAGTTATCTTGATGCAAAAGATGACCAATACTTGGAGATTATTGAAAAAGGTCCTCCAGAAATAAAGAAGATTATTTTTGGTTCCACCTCTAAAGGAGTTACTGCTTTAGACAAATATGAAGCAAAGACTCCAAAAGAATACACTCAATTAGAGAAGGAAGAGGCTACCAAAGATAAGAAGATTAGAGATATCCTTATCATGACACTTGATAACAACATGCTATACAAGGTTATGAAATGCAGAACATCAAAGGAGGCATTGGATAAGCTCACTGTCCTATGTGAAAGGAATGACCAAATCAAGTTAAACAAGCAACTCCTATTGATTCAACAATATGAGTTGTTTACAACCAAGGATGGTGAATCTAATGATCTATATGAGAGATTCATTCAATTAATAAATGATCTATCTACCTATGGCCAGGAGTATTCAATGCTTCAAGCAAATCACATATTCCTAACCATGATTGACAAATCCAAAATTAGGTGTTATAACTGCAATGAGTTTGGTCATTTTGCCAGTGAATGCAAGAAGCCTAAAGCTAAGAAGAAGAAAGACTTCAAGGATGATCAAGTAAATTACAAAAAGAAGCACTTTAATCTTCTCAAGAAAAAGGAAAAGGAATATATAACTGAAGGCAAGGACAGGGTGGATTCATATGAATTTGATGCCGAGGAAGAGATTGTAAATCTGGCTTTAATGGCTAAATGCTCAAGCACTTTTGAAGGAGAAGAAGCTGAATTCTAGAGCTCATCAGCAGCTAAGGTACATAACTTCAATATTTCTTCTATTTCTAAAAATAAATGTGATGCTACTGTTTGTCCCACAAGATGGTTTGTAGAAGGGGGCGGGTTGAATACAAACCACAAAATTCTTTCAAATTTTCTGAGTTTAGTGAATATACTGTATAATAGGTTGCAGAAATGAAAGAATACAATATATCACAAGTGTCTCTGAACTTTTATAAAAGAATGAAATATTACAAAAGCTCACTGGTTTGAATGACCAGCTTCTAACAATTCTGTTGAAAACAACAGCTGCTCACTAGAATATGATTTCTAGCTTCTCTTTTTGTAAACTTAATTACAGCTGCTAACTCTCTATGTGTATGGAAGTGTTATTCTTAGAGATATGTGATCTGAGATGAAATATATTCTTGTTATTATCAGATGTTTCTCAATTCTCAGATATATTTACCTCAGCTGCTCTATGTCTATTTATAGACACAGCTTCCATGTACTCCAAGCTTCTATTCTGAGCTGTTTACCAAAAATATCTCTATAGTTTATTGGAACTTGTAGCTCTGTCACACAACTTTCTTCATTATACAGCCTCCCTTGGATGCCAGCCTGTTTATGTGACTTTTCTGGTTTATATTCACTTCACCAGCTTCCATATTTTTTCTTGGAGTTCCCAAGATAAGATATCAGCAAATATACCTTTATCTTTGTGAGCTTCTCTGGACATAATTAGTCCAGCTTCAATGAACTTCTTGCTTCAAGTTGTTATAAGTTGTCTCTGCAATATTTTAACTTGTTGTTTTGCAGGTTTCATGCTTGCGGCTTTGCAGGTTTCATACTTGCAACTTGATGTGTGTGTGTGTGTATAACTTATTTCCTTGAAGCTTCCTTGGTAGCCAATTTCTCCTTATTGGACAACCATCCTTATCTTTATTTCCACCGTCTTTAGTTATATGTCATCCCTTATGTCAGTGGAAATTTATTCTCTGATGGATAGTCTCTGGTTGCTTCAACATTAGTCTTTGATGAACAAATACTTAGTCTCTTTAAATATTTTGTTTGACTAATGAAAATTCTATCAGTGGTTTATTTAACCTGTAAACCTAAAAAGAAAGTTAATTCTCCCATCATGCTCATCTCATATCTACTTTGCATGAGTTTAAAAAACTTAAAACATAAGCTCTCATTTGTAGAACCAAATATAATATCATCAACATAGACTTGAACAAGTATAATGTGACCAGCATGTTTTCTGTAAAATAAAGTTTTATCTATGATACCTCTATAAAATTTATTATCAACTAAAAACTGAGATAGGGTATCATACCATGCTCTTGGTGCTTGTTTAAGTCCGTAGAGTGCTTTGTCTAACCTGTAGACATGATTGAGAAACTTCTGATCTTCAAAGCCAGGAGGTTGTTGGACATACACCTCTTCTTGTATTTTCCCATTCAGAAAATCACTCTTTACATCCATCTGGTACACTTTAAAATTTGCATGAACAACATAAGCTAGAAATATCCTGATGGCTTCCAATCTAGCTACTGGTGCAAAGGTTTCATCATAGTCAATTCCTTTTTCTTGTGAATAACCTTGTGCAACTAGTCTGACCTTATTTCTTGTTACTGTACTAGCTTCATCCAGCTTGTTTCTGAAGATCCATTTAGTACCAATGATTGATTTATTCTTTGGTTTTGGTACTAATCTCCAGACTTTGTTTCTTTCAAACTGATTGAGTTCCTCTTGGATAGCAATTACCCAATCAGCATCTTGTAATGCCCCCTCAACCTTTTTAGGCTCAATCTTTGTTAAAAAGTTGAGGTATAGGCATTCATTCTGAGTAGCACTTCTTGTTGTCACACCTTTAGTTGGATTTCCTATGATTTGCTCCCTAGGATGATCTCTTATCCATTTTATTTGTGGAGGAAAACGTTTTGAAGAAGAAGCTTCTTGATTATAGTTTCCTTCATGATGTTCAGTGCTCTCAGCTTCGTTGAAAACTCCCCCTGAATTAGTGCTCAGATCAGGGTTTAAGTTTTCCCCTGATGGTGCATTCCCTGATGAAGCTTCTAGATGACTTGAATTGTCATCAAGGATTACTAGATTTTCCATTGATTTGCACACATCAGCTTCATCATCTGATGAGTCAATTTCAGCATCTGTTGACTCATATTCATTTTTAAACCTTAGTTTGTCATGGCTTCCTTCGGCATTATCATTCATTCCTTCAATATTTTTATCATCAAAGGCTATATGAACTGATTCCATAACAATGTTCGATCTAAGGTTGTAGACTCTGTATGCTTTGCTTGTTAGAGAATAACCTAGGAAAATTGCTTCATCAGCTTTGGCATCAAATTTTCCTAAGTTTTCTCCTTGACTTTTGAGAACAAAGCATCTGCAGCCAAACACATGAAGAAACTTAAGTGTAGGTTTCCTACCTGTCATGAGCTCATAAGGAGTTTTTTGATGAGCTTTTAGAATCATTGATCTGTTCTGAGTGAAGCAAACAGTAGAGATAGCTTCAGCCCAGCTTTGCTTCTTCAAGCATGGTTCTTGCAACTTCAATTAGAGTTCTATTTTTCCTCTCAACTACTCCATTCTGTTCAGGGGTTCTTGGAGCAGAAAATATGTGAAATATTCCTTTGTTCACACAGAAACATTCAACTTTGGAGTTCTTAAATTCTGTTCCATTATCAGTTCTTAGAACTCTAACAGTCAGCCCAGATTCAGTTTATACTTTCATGATGTGATCAATCACCAACTGAGCTGCTTCATCTTTGGTATGCTGAAATTTTACCCATGTGTATCTAGTGAAATCATCAACTATCACCAGAGCATACCTTTTCTTTGAGATAGACATAATATTTACAGGTCCAAATAGATCCATGTGAAGTAGATGTATTGGACTTGTAATTGATGATATCTCTTTGCTCCTAAAGGAAGTCTTCTTTTGCTTCCCTTTTTGACAAGCTCCACATAAGCCATCTTGAGTGAATTCTAGTTGTGGAAGACCTGTCACTAATTCTTTCTTCACCAAAGTGTTGATTGTCTTGAAATTTAGGTGAGAAAGCTTTTTATGCCATAGCCAACTTTCATCCACTGATGCTTTACTGTAAAAGTATGTGAATTGATATTTATTTGAAGAACAAAAGTCAGTTATATAGAGGTTACCTTTTCCAACTCCAGATAGAGCTATTTTTCCATCTTTACTGTTACTTATCAAGCAATGTTCATCCTTGAAAGCAACATTGTAACCTCTGTCACACAGTTGGCTGATACTAAGCAAGTTGTGCTTAAGACCATTAACTAGTGCTACATTATCCAAGATGACATTTCCATTTGTGACTTTGCCATATCCCAATGTATATCCTTTGTTGTCATCTCCAAAAGAAACACTTGGGCTAGCTTTCTCCTCAAATTGTGTTAGCAGCTTCTTATCCGCTATCATGTGTCTTGAACAACCACTATCCAAGAACCAAATCTGTTTCTTTGCACCCTGCACACAGTAAACAGCTAAGTTAATTTAGGAACCCAGACTTGCTTGGGTCCATTGTCATTTTTAAGGTTTAAATTAGTAGTTATTAAGGATTTTTAAGTTTTATCTTTCTTTATCACCCACTGCTTAGAAGAAATAACTTTCTTCTTAGCCTTAGGTGTTTCAGATTTTTGCCTTAACTTTAGAAGAGTTTTTAGATAACTGTTTTTAACCTTTTGAACATTTGATTGGTTTTTAACAGTTAACTTTTTCTTTTTATCAGAAGGTAAGTTTCTAGCATGCAAGTTCCTAGGGATATTTTTACACTTAAAAGCAAGGTGGTTGGGATTTTCACACTTCCAACAATGTTTCCTAGGTGCATTAATAATAGAAATATAATTAGTATAATTGTTAATTCCCTCATTACCATTCCTATTATTTTTTAGCTTATCCTCTGATGAGTGAGTGAACTTTGGATTAGAGCTTCTGGCCCTGAAATCATTTAATTTCTTTTCCAGCTCACTTACTCTTAGTTCTAGAATAGTCTCCTTAGATTTTTCTTCAATAGCTCCTGCCTTAACAAATTTTATCTTTTTAAAGATAGGAGCAGTAGCTACTAGAGTACTTTTACTTGTGCTATCATTTCCAGTGATTGGCAATTCCTCAATCACAGGCTGCTTACCCTGGACCTTACTATTATAGCCTAGTCCTTCATTTTGACTCATGCTATATTTTTCTATTGTCTCCTTAACAATTTTAGAGGAGTTGGTCCATTCTTTTATGATGTCTTGCTCTTTCTTAAGTTGTGCTCTTAGCCATTCTTCTATTTGTTTAGCACATGCAAGAACATCTTGTGCCTTTTTACACTCTTTTTTGACTTGTTCAAGAACACCTAGTTCAAACTCTAAGAAAGAATTTCTATTTTTTAACTGATCAATGGTTTCAATGAGTCTAGCATTTTCTTTTACAGAGCATCTAAGTGTTCCTTTTAAATGGTACATTACTTTACACATGTCAGTTAAGCTTTCTTGGCAATCAGATAATGACATAGTAGAAGAAATAGTTAAGTCAGTTACCTTGGAGTTCTTGGAATTTGGACTTCTAGAAGTGTTACTGCTATCAAAGGAGTTGGCCATCAGTGCCATGTTGACAAATTCTTCATCATTTGATTCTGAATCAGCCCAATCTTTGCCTTCTGTGATCAGTGCCTTTCCCTCACCCTTGCCGTTGTTGAGGAGATCATAGTATTTCTTTTTATAGTAATCCTCATCTCTTGTAATATCCCTGGGCTCCTTTGCCTTTTTGTCAGACTTGGGCTGTGAGAACTTGAAAATGTTAATGAAATTTTGATTATGAGATTTACTTTTATTTTCTGCATGAAGGTTTATTTCCTTATTGGGTATAAATGATGAAATTATATTTTCTTATAAAAAAAATTTCAATGGTAATGTGATGTCCAAAAGATTTTAAATGTATTTTGAAGCTCAAGTATTTTAAAAGATTATTACATTTAAGAATTATCTTGTGAGTTTGTGTTCACGCAGGAAAGGGCTCACCAAGTGTGAACAGGTTTAGCTACAGTACCCGTTTTTATTTTAAAACCTAACTGCTGGGAGACAATAGCATTTAGTGTGCATCACCTCCATCAGTACCCTAGAGTGGGCTATGATAAACGACCGATGGGTACTAGCAACCGTTGCAACCACCCTTTCTCTCACCAGTCACTTCTTTTCCTTTCACAGCCAATAGCTTATATCAAATAAATCTGACGGCCCTTGTTGCTCAACAGGTGATATATATATATATATATATATATATATATATATATATATATAT
>CM025783.1:38248708-38264829 GCA_014636745.2 Centella asiatica | reverse complement strand
ATATATATATATATATATATATATATATATATATATATATATATCACGTTGGTACAACCCTAGCCCCACTTTCATAAACTTCTATACAGTGTACCACCAAATCCAAGCTTACTCTCAAAACAACTGTCATTTTTGGAAGAACAACTAAAGCTTTTAACTCTTTCTTGCAGCCAAGGAGGTAAGAGCATTTCATTAAAGTCCTGCTCTATTTCTTACACTTTTGTTCTGTCATACATACCACGTTTAATACCTTGTTCATTTATTTCCAAAAGTATGATTTGATGCATGTTTTTAACACCCGGAGTTAATGTCATTTATTTCAAAAAGCTACCCAAGATGAGTGTAAAAATGTTGATAACCACCTGGTAGATAAACCTTTAACTACCAAAACATTCTTTTGTCGGTAGTTACAACCCCATGCTTGAGTATTCTTCAACCTGAGTTTGAACCCTAAATCGTGTCTAGTAGGGCATGCAGACCATAGGAAATGTTACGTATCACTGAGAGAATGATGAGTTTTGACCTAAGTATGGATGTGGTTAAGAACACCGCCCATGGAGGAGTGAGGAAGACGCCACTGTATCTGAGACAAGTTTTAACTTAGTCTCTGACAGTGTTTATGTTAGTCTCTGATGAAAGAATTCATAGTCTCTGATGAAGGAATTCTTAGTCTTCGATGAAGGAATTCTTAGTCTCTGATGAAGGAAAGTTTAGTCTCTGATTTTAGTCTCTGATGAAGGAATTCTTAGTCTCTGATGAAAGAAAGTTTAGTCTCTGATGACGTCAGCCTTAGTCTCCGATAGGCTAAGTTTAGTCTCTGATGATGTCAGCCTTAGTCTCCGACAGGCTAACTTTAGTCTCCGACAGGCTAACTTTAGTCTCTGATGACGTCATCCTTAGTCACCGACAGGCTAAGTTTAGTTTCTGATGACGTCAGCCTTAGCTCCGACAGGCTAAGTTTAGTCCCTAATGACGTCATCCGTAGTCTCCGATGAGTTAAAGTGAAGTAATTCCCTGATGCACAGTTTGTTTTTGATACTATAAAATATTATTTTCTTAAATTATTTTAAGATGTTTTAATTAATTATTTAACCTCAACAGCTTTTATATCAAATTGAGACATTAAAAAGTTTAAGGACATCACATGTGCATTTTCTCTCATACTTTAACCAAGGTATTAAATTCATCTTGTGATATGTATATTTTTACATAACTTTTCACTCACAAGTAAATTGAATTTGATTGAGTGCAAACGATTGAGGCAAGTATATACATTCAATCTGATGCTTAATTCAATTTAACGTAGTATCATTTGATTCGATATGCGTGCAAGACTTGATTATATGTTTCAATTGTTTTTAAGAATGAGCATGCTATGCTTTAAATTTCGCTAGCATGATATAACTGAGCTTTGATTTTCAGCTAATTCTAAATCTTATATTTGTGCAAGTAAATGAGAATGATATGTCCCTTAAATGGGTTATGCCACATGGTTGGCTAGAAGAAAGGAAAGGTGTTGATTTGTTCTTCATCTGACCTAGAGGAATTATAAGTGACTACGTACGTTCACATAAGGAGGGATCATGCAGTCATAGTTAGGCTAGCTGTGTACTGTATGGTTAGCAGATCCAACGGGTTTAGCCCCCGATGGATATTTTGAGAAAGTGTACACAAGTGCATATCTATCTTTCTTCAAGAAGGATTACACGTTGCTTATCATCAGTAATCCTAAAGATTTTTCAAGGATTTTCGAGGCATTAGTATCGTTTCACTGAGCCTCACAAATAGAATTGAACTTCGTTAAATATTTTAGATTATTCCTCTAAATTGTTTATATACTTGTTGGGCGTAAATTGGTCACTCTTGTTGAACTTAAATGTCTTGCAGGGCACAATGCAAAGGTTGAACCCTCTGATAAGGGGAAAGCAAAGATGATCGACTACTAAGTTAATTTTTTTATAACGCTAAAAAAGGAAGGAAGGAAGGTGTTAGAAGTTGTAATGATCTTGGAATTGTAATTTACAAAGATTAAATAGCTTCCGCTGTAATTGTATTATTTTTGGGTTGTAATGACTCTTAAATATTGCCTTTATCCAGTATGCATACTATGAATGGATGTATGGTTATCTTTTCCTTCTTTTGACGAAGCCCTGATCCAGTAAGGGATTTTGGGGTCGTCACATGGGCTTCCTGCACTCACTAGCAAAGTGTCCAAGAGCATCACAATTGAAGCACCCGAACTTAGATTTATCAACCTTGCCAGATTGACTTTCTTTCTTTGATGAAAAGACATTGGTGAATCCAGGCTTTCTTTTGGCAAATTTCAGCTTTTTGAATTTTCTTGCTATTAGAGCAAGAACTTCATCAATGTCTTCTAAATCTTCAGGTGTGCAAAGTTCTTCCTCTTCCTCTGCATCTTTAGCTTCTTTATCATATTCTTGATCATAATCTGATTCCTTAATGAAAACTTTTTTCCCATCAAGCTTCATTCTACTTGTTTTCCCAGTAAGATGACCTAGAACTTGTAGAAGGGGGGTTGAATACAAGTTCTCACAACTTTTTCGATTTCTTGTTCTTTAAGAAATTAAACTTTTCTGCGGAATATAAAGAACAAGATCAAAACTTTATAAACAATTGCTTTTATTGATTTAACAATTGATTACAAGTTTTCTAACAATCAAGACAAGCTTTGATCGTCAGCTTCTATTCTGTATATTTAGAGATAATACAACCCTTTCAATTCTCTATCCTATATAGCTTCGTATAGTTCTTCTGTAATTTTATAATTACAGCTTCTAACTAAGTTACCAAAAACCTAGCTTCCTAATTCAAATCAAATACAATCTTTCCAATTGAAAGATTTCTAACAAGTTTCCTTGTCAGCTACGTCTTCAACAAAGTCTACGTGTTCATGGAAGACTTTCCTTCTTTGATTTGAACTTTAACTCCATCAGTGATTAAGTCTTCGACTAATCTCCGATAGCTTCTTTAATTAGTCCCTGATCACTTCGAGTAATCTTCGATGCTTTACAACGTGTAATCTCTGATGCTTTACTTCGTGTAATCTCCGATGCTTTGGCTTTAGTCTCTGGTGATGTCAGCTTTTAATCTCCGAGGTATTGTTTTAATCTCTGATGACGTCAGCATTAATCTCTGACTCTTTAGTTACAATCCCCGATGACGTAAGCTTTAATCTCCAATGACCAATCCTTCAATCTCCGATGAACAAAACATTTTAATCTCCGATGAAGGATTCTTCAATCTCCGATGGGCAAAGTCCAATCTCTGATGAACAAAACTTCAATCTCTGGTGGACTTTTCCCTTAATCTCCGACAAGCCAAAATCAATCTCCGAAGGACTAATTAATTTAAACAACTTGTTGAACAAACTCAACAAGTATTCCAGCAGTACATACAAAAGAAATGAACCTATCTCTTTATTATAATGACTAATTTACAAACAAGAGATACTACTGCTAGCTACAAAACTAAAGTGTTACAAACCAACACTTTTCTGTACATTTGTATTCCTAAGTATTCTAAAGACAATCATCATCAAATGTTCATAAAACCTAACACTACTTGTTTCTACTGTAAAAGCAACATACTTCTCTTTCTTGAAGTCAGCATTCAGCATGTTTCTTTGTTGCACTTCAAGCTCATATGTTTTAAGATTACCATATAGCTTGTCCAAAGACATGATATTCATGTCCTTAGCTTCTCTTATAGCAGTTGTCTTGGCATCCCAAGACTGTGGAAGTGACCGTATGAATTTGAAATTTATGTCTATATTCTCATAGACTTTCACATGCAATCTAAGATCATTGATGAGTCTGTTGAATCTATCATATAGTTGAGTAATAGATTCTCCAAATTTGGCAATGAAATACTCATATTGTTGGATGAGTAATGATCTTTTGTTGGCCCGTACTTCTTTAGTTCTTTCACATAATATTTGAATGGTTTCCCATATCTCCTTGGAACATTGGTAGTTGATGACACTGTTGAACATATCATTATCCAACCCATTGTAGAGGATGTTCATGATTTTTTTGTCTTTCAGGACTTCCTCTTTTTCTTTTTTGGTGAGCTCATTTGGCTTTCTAGGCACAAATGTTTCTGGAGTTGGAATGCCATCAACAATACCTTGTGGCACAACTTTAGTGGGAATAACAGGTCCATCATTGAGGATGTAAGCATATTGAGAATCAGTTGATTCCAAATGCAAAAACATTCTCTTCTTCCACAAGACGTATTCTTCCCTCTTAAGTATTGGAATTTTGACATTTCCATCCTTCTGCCCCATCTTTTAATCTGTTGATTGATGTATTAATTAGTAAGCTCTAATACCAATTGTTTGTCCCACAAGATGGTTTGTAGAAGGGGGGTGGAGGGGGGGGGGGGGTTGAATACAAACCACAAAATTCTTTCAAATTTTGTAAGTTTAGTGAATATACTGTATAACAGGTTGCGGAAATGAAAGAATACAATATATCGCAAGTGTCTCTGAACTTTTATAAAAGAATGAAATATTACAAAAGCTCACTGGTTTGAATGACCAGCTTCTAACAATTATGTTGAAAACAACAGCTGCTCACTAGAATATGATTTCTAGCTTCTCTTTTTGTAAACTTAATTACAGCTGCTAACTCTCTATGTGTATGGAAGTGTTGTTCTGAGAGATATGTGATTTGAGATGAAATATATTCTTGTTATTATCAAATGTTTCTCAGTTCTCAGATATATTTACCGCAGCTGCTCTATGTCTATTTATAGACATAGCTTCCATGTACTCCAAGCTTCTATTCTGAGCTGTTTACCAAAAATATCTCTGTAGTTTATTAATACTTGTAGCTCTGTCACACAACTTTCTTCATTATATAGCCTCCCTTGGATGCCAGCCTGTTTATGTGACTTTTCTGGTGTATATTCACTGCACCATCTTCCATATTTTTTCTTGGAGTTCCCAAGATAAGATATCAGCAGTATATATCTTTATCTTTGTGGGCTTCTTTTGACATAATTAGTCCAACTTCAATGAACTTCTTGCTTCAAGTTGTTATAAGTTGTCTCTGCAGTATTTCAACTTACTGTTTTGCAGGTTTCATGCTTGCGGCTTTGTAGGTTTTATACTTGCAACTTGATGTGTGTGTATGTATAACTTATTTCCTTGAAACTTCCTTGGTAGCCAATCTCTCCTTATTGGACAACCATCCTTATCTTTATTTCCACTGTCTTTAGTCATATGTCATCCCTTATGTCAGTGGAAATTTATTCTCTGATGGATAGTCTCTGGTTGCTTCAACATTAGTCTCTGATGAACAAACACTTAGTCTCTGATAGATAGACCAAAAACTTAGTCTCTGACAGTTCAAAAAACTTAGTCTCCGACAGTTCAAAAACTTAGTCTCTGATAGTTCAAAAAACTTAGTCTCTAACAGTTCAAAAACTTAGTCTCCGATAGTTCAAAAACTTAGTCTCTGACAGACAAAAAACTTAGTCTTCCACAGCCAAAAAAAACTTAGTCTCTGACAGACAAAAAACTTAGTCTCCGATAGCCAAAATCTTAGTCTCCGACAACTAAAAAAAAACTTAGTCTCCTACAGCCAAAAAACTTAGTCTCCGATAGCCAAAAAACTTAGTCTCTGACAGGCTCTTAGTCTCTGACAGGCTCTTAGTCTCTGACTTAGTCTCCGATAGACAAAAGCTTAGTCTCCGATACGCTAATTTTGTTTGATCAACTTTGACATTTGTTGAACTCTCCAAGTGCATTCATTGTAGTCTCTGTTGCTTTCCTGCAGTTTCTTGATAGTAAATTCTCATAGTGCATTATTGCAGGTACTTGTACATTTACAAATTTTATCAATTCTAAGTGTTTATACATCATCATCAAATGCTATAATTCCTAACAGATACCATTCAAGAAATGTCCAAAGAGATTTATTGTGACGACCCCAAAATCCCTTACAGGACCAAGGCTTCGTCAAAAGAAGGAAAGATAACTTCACATCCATTCATCGCATAAATACTAATAAAAGGAACTAGTAAAGAGTTATTACAACCCAAAATATTACATTCTTAGCGGAAGCTATTCTATCTCTATATTATAATACAAAACATCACTCTTCAAAACATCTTCCTTTCTTCCTTCCTTATCGGCATTAAAAGGGTTAGCCAAACTCAGTAGCCGATCATCTTTGCCTTCCCCTTGTCAGAGGGTTCAGCCTTTATACCTTTCCCTGCAAGACATTAAAATCCAACAAGAATAAGCGATTTACGCCCAACAAGTATATAAACAATTTGGGAAAGCAAAATTGGAATGTTTCAAAGTATTCAATTTTGTTGAGAGGCTCAGTGGAACAATACTAATGCCTCAGAAATCTTTGAATAATATTTAGGATTACTGATGATAAACAACATGTAATCCCTCTTGAAGAAAGACAGGTATTCACCTGTGTACAACCTTTTTCAAAATATCCATCGGGGGCTAAACCCGTTGAATCTGCTAACCATACGGTACACAGTTGGCCTAACTGTGACCACATGATCCCTCCTTGTGTGAACGTACGTAGTCATTTAAAATTCCTCTAGGCCAGGTGAAGAACAAATCAACACCTTTCCCTTCCTCTTGCCAACCATGTGGCATAACCCATTTAAGGAACATATCATTCTCATTTGTTTGCACATATATAAGATTGAAAAGTAACTAAAAATCAAAGCTCAGTTATATCTATGCACTTTCATTCATATCATGCTAGCGGAAATTAAAGCATAGCATTCTGATTCACAAGGAAATTTAAACATAAAAGTCATAATCTTGTACGCATGTCGAATCAATTGATCATGCACTTAACTGAAATAAGCATAAGAGTGAGAATATACTTGCCTCGATCCTTTGCACACAATCAAATTTAATTTATTCGTGAGTGCAAGATTCTGTAAATCATGCATATAATATTTTAATACCTTAATAAGAATTATGAAAGAAAATGCATATGTGATGTCCTTAAACTTTTAATGTTTCAATCTGACATACGGACCGTTGAGGTTAAAGAAAAAACATCATCAAATAATTTAAGAAAATAATGTTTTATAGCTTTTGAAGACAGACTCCGCATCAGGGAATAACTAGTCATCAGGGGATGACTGAATATCAACGGGAAAACTACCCGTCAGGGGATAACCCATCCGTCAGGGAATAGTCATCAGGGGATGACTCACCCATCAGGGAATGATTTGTTCATCACCTATCTTAGTAGGTCATCACTGAACTTCATCAGTGGATCATTTATTCAGCGCCAAACTCAGTTGGCTATCACCAAACTCCTAGGGTGCTAATGTCATTAGCCATCAGAGACTAACATGTTTTACCCATCAGTGACTACAGATGACGTCATCAAGGACTAAACTTAGCCTGTCAGAGACTAAGGATGACGTCATCAAAGACTAATTTAAACTTCCTTCATCAGAGATTAACAACATTTCCTTCATCGGAGACTAAGAAAATCCTTCATCAGGGACTAACATCTATCTCATTAGAGACTAAAGTATCTCATCAGAGACTAACATATTAGTCATCAAAGACTAACAAATATCTCATCAGAGATTGATGATGCCATCTCAACCCTTCGGAGACTAAGGTTGACGTCATTAGAGACTAATATTATCTCATCAGAGATTAACTTTATCTCATTAGAGACTAATATTAGAGCTTGTCTTTGCTACGATGGACGGCCTAACATGAACAAACTCAACCTAAGATGCCTCATGAAAATGCAAAAGAATATAATCCTTTAAAGTTTTATTCCTTCTTGAAAACTTAGCATACATGGTTAATAAATCTTTGATGCTATGCACGAAAGAAACTAAGTAGAGTACCAGGTTCTTACCTCTTCGTCTTTAAGGGAGAAATTAAAGCTTGTCTGAGAATAATTTTCCGAAAGAAGAACTTGGAAATTTATGAAGATGGTAAGTTTAGAGAAGAGCTTTAGAAGAGAAATTTTTAGAAAAGAGATTAAAATTTTACCTCTAAATGAGGTATTTATAGCAGACTAAGATTAAGCTTTAAAATAAAATGATTGGTTAATCTGGACGGTAAAACGACTGCTCATCATAATTCTTTAACATCTAATCAACATAATAAGCAACTGCTGTCACACATGCAACTTGTCTTTAATCAATTGTTGCCACACAACCTGCCTACTAATCAAGTAACTTCACACGTAACTCATTTAATTCACGTACTTATGAGATTATTTCCCTTACGTAAGCAATTAAAGTTATTTGAATGAGAATTTCTAGTCTTCACACTTGTATTCCTTTAAGGAATTTACGAACACCATTAAGACATAAATTACTTGTCCCCCATTTCAACATTCAAAATTATAATATTAACTATACACGTAAAGAAGAAATTAATTACAAAAAACATTAATTCATATAACAAACTCATATAAAATTTTTGGGTTCTCACATTTATGACTTGCATGCTAGTTTAAGATCTCTTTCAAAAGAAAACAATAGGATTACTGAGAACAATAAAGCTCTTTCAAAGAGAAATACTTTTTTATAAACTAAATTTTTATTCTTAAAACAGGACAAAACTGAAGCTCTTAATGCTAAGAGACATCTTAGTGATGCCTTAAAAAAGAGAAAAATATCTTTCTAAAATACTTAAGGCTGAACAAGAGAAAATAAAGCAATGGACACAATCCTCACATAAATTGCATGATCTTCCAAACTCACAAAATCCTAATCAAAAAGCTGGATTAGAATACTTAGATGTGTTGGAGTGTATGCCCTAGTGGTCAATTATGTAATGATTGTGACACTATTTATGTTATTTTTTGGTTAAATGATAATTTCTTTTATTATGTTTTATTTACTGCATTATATAAATGTTAACATAATAAATGTCCTTAGAAAAATGATATTAATTATATGGATTCAAGTATGTGACTTGAATATGAGATCATATACGTATGTTATATATATCATTATTCTTAATTGTTCTTAGTTGAGTATTATTGTTAGTGGGACAACGATAATACATTGAGACTAGTATGTGGATTGACTGATGGCCACATCTCATTGGTCATAAATATATACGAGATATATTAAGTTGATGCATAGGTATCATGTTCGAGAACAATGTACTGGAGAGACCCACCATGAGAATTCTACATGGAGCATTATGCTATGTGTCATAAGTAATTCTCATAGTGACAATGATGTAATAGTTCTTCGACCTGAAGTCATGACATTTTTACATAAGGAGTTATGTGTTTTGACATTGCCAAAAGTCACCTTTAACCGGGTGGACGATAAAGGTGATTGTTGGATGCATCATGAGTTATGTGAGAAATGGGAATGATGTTGATGGAATTTAACCCTCCTATAAATTAGGGGTGATATCTATAGGCCTCTTGATTGAGTGAGACTATGAAATGCATGGCCATGCTCAAATAGAGATTTGTTTCATATAATCTACTTATTGATCAAGAAAACTGAGATTAAATTGTGAAGAGTGTGACACATCCATGCATTGAATTTAATCTTAGATATCAAGGTTAAAAGGATTAAATTACATTGAAACATTAGTCACGAAAAGGTTGCGTCTAATCAACGACTTTGTTATTTCTTGGTGTTGGGTTTCGAAGAATATAAACGCAGCGGAAAAATACGATTTAAAATAAAACAAAACGAAACCCAAACCCGAGGATCTATGCGAAACAATTTAATACAGATAGTTTAAGTTTTTACCGATTAATTGTGCGAATCTGAAGCTTTGGTGAAGGTGTTGATCGTCTCCAAATCTTTAACGCAATCCAACTGAACTACGTCTCTACTGTATCCACACGAACACCCACGAACCGTCTCACGATTCGAACGAGAAGAGTTACAGTACTAGCTGTACGATCTGTATCTCTTTTTTCTCTCTATATCTCTGAACTCTAGTTTCTCTCTTATGAGCAACTAGGGTTCTTAGAATACGTGAAAACGTTGGTTTGAGAGAATAGCTGATATATCATATATATAGCCTTTTATAGAGTAAATTCAAAACCTAATCTAATTAGGAGACTAAAAATCCGAATTTTATATTTATTAGATATATATATTTAATCAAGTCTCACTTAATTAATATATATATATATATATATATATATATATATATATATATGCACAAATAAATATATATTCGTATTTCCTTCCAAAGGACTCTATTTCATACAGATTACATATATTAATATATATATATGTATATAATTTATAGTCATGATTTAAAATCAATCTTATTGATATATTAAAATCATTGACATTTAAATTATATCTCCTTGACGAATGTTCTTTGTGTGTGACCATGTAGGTTATTATTACGTTGGCAATAATTTTAAATCATATTATAAAATTATAAACAGTGAGCGGCATCTAGTAATACATCACTGTTACCCAAGTAATAATAAAGTCATAGATTCGACGTTACCTTTCGTGACCAATGTTTCAATGTAACTTAATCCTTTTAACCATGATATCTAAGATTAAATTTAAGGCATGGATGTGTCATCCTCTTCATAATTTAATCTTAGTTTTCTTGATCAATGAGTAAACTATATGAAACAAATCTCTATTTGAGCATGGCCATGCATTTTATAGTTTCACTCAATCAAGAGGCCTATAGATATCACCCCTAATTTATAGGAGGGTTAAATTCCATCTACATCATTCCCAATTCTCACATAACTCATTATGCATCCAACAATTACCTTTATCGTCCACCCGGTTAAAGGTGACTTTTGATAATGTCAAAATGCATAACTCCTTATGTAGAAATGTCATGACTTCAGGTCGAAGGACCATTACATCATTGTCAATATGAGAATTACTTATGACACATAGCATAACGCTCCATGTAGAATTCTCATGGTGGGTCTGTCCAGTACTATGTTCTCTAACATGTACCTATGTATCAACTTAATATATCTCGTATATATTTATGACCAATGAGATATGGCCATCAATTAATCACATACTAGTCTCAATGTATTATTGTTGTCCCGCTGACAATGATACTCGACTAGGGACATTTAAGAATAATGATACATTACATACTTATATGATCTCATATTCAAGTCACATACTTGAATCCATATAATTAGTATCATTCTTCTAAGGACATTTATTATGTTAACATTTATATAACGCAGTAAATAAAACATAATAAATTATCATTAACCAAAAAACATATCATAAATTTAGTGTCACAATCATTACATAATTGGCCACTAGGGCATACACTCTAACACTTGGGTAACAGTGATGTATTACTAGATGCCACTCACTGTTTATAATTTTATAATATGATTTAAAATTATTGTCAACGTAATAATAACTTATAGGGTCACACACTAAGAACATTCATTAAGGGATATAATTTAAATGTTAGTGATTTTAATATATCAATAAGATTGATTTTATTGAAATCATGGCTTTAAATTATATGTATGTAATTTGTATATATATTAGAGTCCCTTGGAAGAAAATATGAATATATATTTATTTGACATATATATTAATTTAGTGAGACTTGATTAAAATATATAATAAATATAAAATTTAGATTTTATTCTCCTAATTAGATTAGGGTTTGGAATTACTCTATACACAACTATATAAAATTTAGATTTTGTTCTCTCTAATATACATTTTCTGAAAAACCCTAGCCGCTCATAAGAGAGAGACTAGAGTTGAGAGAGAGAGAGAAACATATTCAATAGCTAGTACTACAATTCTCCTTGCTTCGGATCGTGAGACGATTCGTGGGGTATTCGTGTGGATACCGTAGAGGCGTAGTCCAGTTAGATTGAGTTAAAGATTCGGAGACGTTCAACACCCTCATCAAAGCTTTGGATTCTGCATGTTTAATTGGAAAAAACTTAAACCATCTGTATTAAATTGTTTCGCATGGATCTTCGAGTTAGGGTTTTTTTTTTTTGGTTTTAAATCATTTTTTTTTTCCGCTCAGTTTTATTTTTCGAAACCCTACAAGATATGCCCATTGTTTTATAAGTTGGTGAACAACCCATCTGAACTGATAAAGGTAAAGAAACAAATGAAGAAGCTAGCACAAAGCCTAAAACAAAAAGTAAATTAAAACCAATAAAATTTGTGAAACCTGCCAAGACTGAGATAGGTGAAAGCTCTAAAGTTGTAAAATTCACATATGTGATGAAAACTTTGGAACTAGTTCTAGAGAAAAGGACTACTAAGAACATTAGCTTGCTTACTAACAAATAGTTAAAGGAGTAGTTAGAAAGCATCCCAATAACTAAGCCTAAGAAAACAAGAATGGTAAATTAGGTATTAACAAATACAGTAATTATGCATCAATTCCTAATCACCTAGGAAGACATGCACCAAGTGTGGGAACACCAACCACCTTGCTTTTCAATGCACAAAAGTTACTGATAACATACATGTTCCTCTTGTTCCATATGCAGCTCTTTCAAAAGTAAAGAAGCATGATCAATAACAAGAGTAATTCATGTAATACACATGGATTTATTTCGTCCTATTAATGTTGTTGGGTATAGGTGATTGCCTATTTGTAAATTAGGAATAGATAACATAACATTACAAGCATTTTCATATTTGGAAGCATAGTTATGCAATTGCTCTATCATTGAAATTGAAGACCATACAGAAAAGTGTTAGAATTCTTCAAGGAGTTTCAAGAATAATTGTCGCCAAAGTCAGTTTAGTTGTCACCAAACTCTGCACAAAGAACTTCAATTCCAAAGTCATTAGATTGTTGCCAAAATCATTAGATTGTCACCAAACTTAGTCTAGCTATCACCAAACTCTATGCAAAATAATTTAATGCCAAAGTCATCTGACCATCACCAAAGTCGTCGGGAAGTTCTCTATCGCTGAAGTCAAGTGAAGCCTAAAATTACTCATCGCCAAAGTCGTCAAGTAATTTACACTAGCGCCAAAGTGCTCTGGCATCAGGGGATAAAATGACTGTTTCCAAAGTACTCGGCATCAGAGGATAAAATAGCTATCGCCAAAGTGCTCGGTATCAATGGACAAAAGCCTAGCGCCAAAGTATGGTTAAAAGACTTAGCGCCAAAGTGAGTAACATCAAAGATTAACCAAAGTTTGCTCTAGACCATCGCCAAAGTCCACTGATTTCGTGCATCGAAAGGAAAGATGACTTCGCACAACATGACAGAGCTACTGAAATTGGAAACAAAAGTGATTAGACCTTTTTGGCTACTTTTCTAAATCATGTCAAGTCTATAACAATCAAAGAGAGAAGGAAAAGAGATAGAAAAGTTCTAAAGAAAAATAGGAATGGACATAAAGAAATCTCTATCACTGAAGTCAAGTGAAGCTGAAAATTACACTAGCGCCAAATTGCTCTAGCATTAGGGGTTAAAATGACTGTTGCCAAAGTACTCGGCGTCAGGGGATAAAAAGGCTATCGCAAAAGTACTCGGTATCAATGGACAAAAGCCTAGCGCCAAAGTATGGTTAAAAAACATTGCGCCAAAGTGAGTAACATCAAAGATTAATGAACTCAGCGCCAAAGTCTACTATTGACCATCGCCAAAGTCCACCGATTTCGTGCACCAAAAGGAAAGATGACTTCGCACAACATGACAGAGCTACAGAAATAGAAAAGAAAAGTTATTGGACTTTTACGACTACTTTTCCAAATCCTATCAAGTTTACAACAATCAAAACAAGAGGGAAAAGAGATAGAAAAGTTCTACAGAAAAAAAGGAATGGACAAAGAGAAATCTTTATATACTTTACTATACCAACTCCTGTTTGCATATTCTTGCACACTTCAATGTAAAGAAAGAGTGCTGAACAAGAAATATGTCTATAAATAGACAGCCTCTTTCTATCAAAAAAAATAGGGAACACAAGAGCTACAAGATACATATACATAGAAAAGATACATATTCAATAGACAATTTTCTCTTGTAATAGAAACTGAAACTCTCATTTAAAAAAAGAAAGTTGATTGAAAAATCAGGTTGTAGCAAAACCTAGAGATTAATAAACTTTATTAATTGTGAAATTTTTGTGTTGTTTTTATTTCTCTATTGTATTCTTTCTCTTTAACACACAGAAGCTAGAACAAAATACAATGCTTGTTCATCCCTTTTGTTCATTGTTTAGAAAAAATTTGAAAACATAAAGAGTATTGTATTCAACCCACCTTCTACAATAATCATCTAGGAAAATCAATTGGCATCAAAGTAGGACATTTTCAATAACTGTAAAAGATCAGAGATGAGTACCAAAAAGGTTGCAAGCATCAAAATCCATATTCTTGAAAAGAACAACTACAACATGTGGAAACGAAAAATGATGTTGTTCATCAACACCCAAAACCCCATGTATCCAAGGATTCTTGAAAAAGGGCCTTTCATCCCCATAAGACATGTTCCTGAAACTACAAAGGATGGACAAGTCATAGAGCAACACTTAAGCCTAAGGATCCCTCTGAGTATACTGATACAGAAAGGGAGAAGGTATCAATGGATACACACCTTTAACTCATATTAAGTAAAACTCTAGATGATGTGATGTACCACAGTATTATGAACAACACATCTACAAAGCAGATTTGGGACACTCTAGAGGTTCTGTGTGAGAGCACAGAAGAAGTAAGAAAGAACTAGAGGCAGATTCTGGTAACTCAGTATGAAACCTTCATGGCAAAACCAAATGAGGGCATAACTGAGGTATTTGAAAGATTCAAAAAACTTATGAATGACCTCCAGTAACATAGAAAGAAACATGATAATGATGAGGTCAATATAAAGTTTATGTTGACCCTCCTAAACTATCTAGAAAACAAGACAACAACAATTAGAGAATCAACGAATTTAACACAAATCTCCTTAGATAAAACTCTATGGAATCTTGAAGACCTATAAGCTGCAGCAAGCTCAGAAAAGAACCATCTACAACAAAAATAGAGTCTTCAGCTCAGGCACAACACTGCTAACGAGTGAAGACAGCAGTGTGAAGACCCCGATTTGTAAATAAATTTCGTTATGAAATCTAATTATTTTTGCTTATTTTTTTTTATGAAAATTATTTTCTTATAAGTTTTGAATATTGAAATTATTTTCTTATTATGAAAAATTTATCTGCAATGTGATGTCCAAAAGATTTATTTTCTAAATGATTTTGTAAAGCTTATGAGGATTATAAGTTGTTCTACCTTTAAAGGAGTGTTTTGGCATGAATGCTTCGGGTAGCTACAGTACCCGTTTTTTTTAAAATACTCCACTGATGGGGGGAGGGAACAGCAGCATTAAATGCTCATCATCCCTACCATTACCCTAGAGTCAGCTATGAAAGATGACCGAAGGACACAGCAGCCATTTCAATCACTCTCTCCTTCTTCAGTCATTTCCTTTCTTTTCATAACCAACAGCTGAGATCAAGTTGATCCTACGGTTCTTGTTGTTCAACCAAGTGATATATATACACATCACGCTGTTGTAACCTTGATTCTACCTTTCTAAACTTCCATCAAACTTAAATTTAATTTTGAGACAGCAGTTCTTTTTGAAGGATAAACCGGAGCATTTATTTTCTTCCTACAGTAAGGAGGTAAGAGCATCTTATTTAAGTCTTGCTAAATTTCTTGCGTCTCTGCTCTACCTACCACCTTTAATACCATGTTCATTTATTTTCAAAAGTATGACTTAATGCATATTCTAACGATCAGAGTAAATGTCATTTATTTCAAGTTGTCTAGTTGGGTGTAGTGTTGTTGACAACCACCTAATGGACAAACCTTTAACTACCAAACATTCTGTTGACAGTAGTCGCAACCCCATGCTTGAGTATTCCTTAACCTGATTTTCTTTACCCTAAACCATGTTTAGGATGGCATGCAGACCAAAAGAAATGTTATGTATCACTGAGAGAATGATGAGTTTTGACCTAAGTGTGCATATGGTTGAGGGCACCACACATGGAGGAGTGAGGAAGACGACCCTGTATCTGAGACAGACTTTAACTTAGTCTCTGACGGGTTTGAGTTAATCCCCGATGAGTTAATCCCCGATGGGTTGATAATCCCCGATGAG
>CM025783.1:38225287-38243769 GCA_014636745.2 Centella asiatica | reverse complement strand
AACCCATCGGGGATTATCAACCCATCGGGGATTATCAACCCATCGGGGATTAACTCATCAGGGATTAATAACTCATCGGGGATTATACGCATCAGGGATTAATAACTCATCGGGGATTATACGCATCAGGGATTAATAACTCATCGGGGATTATATCAAACCCGTCAGAGACTAAGTTAAAGTCTGTCTCAGACACAGGGTCGTCTTCCTTATTCCTCCATGTGTGGTGCCCTCAACCATATCCACACTTAGGTCAAAACTCATCATTCTCTCAGTGATACATAACATTTCTTTTGGTCTGCATGCCATCCTAAACACGGTTTAGGGTAAAGAAAATCAGGTTAAAGAATATTCAAGCATGGGGTTGCGACTACTGTCAACAGAATGTTTGGTAGTTAAAGGTTTGTCCATCAGGTGGTTGTCAACAACACTACACCCAACTGGACAACTTGAAATAAATGACATTTACTCCGATCGTTAGAATATGCATTAAATCATACTTTTGAGAATAAATGAACATGGTATTAAAGGTGGTAGGTAGAGCAGAGACGCAAGAAATTTAGCAAGACTTAAATAAGATGCTCTTACCTCCTTACTGTAGGAAGAAAATAAATGCTTCGGTTTATCCTTCAAGAAGAACTGCTGTCTCGAAAATTATATTTTAGTTTGATGGAAGTTTAGAAAGGTAGAATCAAGGTTACAACAGCGTGATGTGTATATATATCACTTGGTTGAACAACAAGAACCGTAGGATCAACTTGATCTCAGCTGTTGGTTATGAAAAGAAAGGAAATGACTGAAGAAGGAAAGAACGGCTGCTGTCCATCGGTCATCTTTCATAGCTGACTCTAAGGTATGATAGGGATGATGAGCATTTAATGCTGCTGTTTCCCCCCCTCCCAGCAGTGCAGTATTAAAAAAAAAACGGGTACTGTAGCTACCCGAAGCATTCATGCCAAAACACTCCTTTAAAGGTAGAACAACTTATAATCCTCATAAGCTTTACAAAATCATTTAGAAAATAAATCTTTTGGACATCACATTGCAGATAAATTTTTCATAATAAGAAAATAATTTCAATATTCACAACTTATAAGAAAATAATTTTCATAATAATAAAAAAAATAATAAGCAAAAATAATTAGATTTCATCACGAAATTTATTTACAAATCGGGGTCTTCACATATATTTAATCAAGTCTAGTAGTGATTAATATATATATGCACAAATAAATATATATTCGTATTTCCTTCCAAAGGACTCTATTTCATACAGATTACATATATTAATATATATATATATGTATATAATTTAAAGCCATGATTTAATTAAATCAATCTTATTGATATATTAAAATCATTGACATTTAAATTATATCTCCTTGACGAATGTTCTTTGTGTGTGACCCTATAGGTTATTATTACGTTGACAATAATTTTAAATCATATTATAAAATTATAAACAGTGAGCGGCATCTAGTAATACATCACTGTTACCCAAGTAATAATAAAGTCATAGATTCGACGTTACTTTTCGTGACCAATGTTTCAATGTAACTTAGTCCTTTTAACCATGATATCTAAGATTAAATTCAAGGCATGGATGTGTCATCCTCTTCATAATTTAATCTCAGTTTTCTTGATCAATGAGTAGACTATATGAAACAAATCTCTATTTGAGCATGACCATGCATTTCATAGTCTCACTCAATCAAGAGGCCTATAGATATCACCCCTAATTTATAGGAGGGTTAAATTCCATCTACATCATTCCCATTTCTCACGTAGCTCATTTTGCATCCAACAATCACCTTTATCATCCACCCGGTTAAAGGTGACTTTTGATAATGTCAAAACACATAACTCCTTATGTAGAAATGTCATGACTTCAAGTCGAAAGACCATTACATCATTGTCACTATGAGAATTACTTATGACACATAGCATAACGCTCCATGTAGAATTCTCATGGTGGGTCTATCCAGTACAATGTTCTCTAACATATACCTATGTATCAACTTAATATATCTCGTATATATTTATGACCAATGAGATATGGCCATCAGTTAATCCAAATACTAGTCTCAATGTATTATTGTTGTCCCACTGACAATGATACTTGACTAGGGACATTTAAGAATAATGATACATTACATACTTATATGATCTCATATTCAAGTCACATACTTAAATCCATATAAATAGTATCATTCTTCTAAGGATATTTATTATGTTAACATTTATATAACGCAGTAAATAAAACATAATAAATTATCATTTAACCAAAACATAACATAAATATAGTGTCACAATCATTACATGATTGGCCACTAGGGCATACACTCTAACAGCTATTACAACAACTTTAATCATCATCCTTACTTGAAGTCGTGACCTGTAGGTCTAACAAACTTAACACTTCAATTGTGATTTTACATCTTCAGTCCTCTACTTCTCCTCATCACTACCCACAGTTAACTCGCAATGACCTTATGCATGTACATCTTACCTTTATCACCTGTAAAACATGTAACAATAGCAAGGATGAGCGATTTATGCTCAGCAAGCATATAATCATATATGGTGGGTAACAAGGGTTCAAACTATTTGTGAGGTATGGTGGATTCAATTGTCAAAACCTCTAGCACTTTAAAAAAACATATCTTTGATTTTAAGATTTTGAACTCTTCCTTCCTTCCTTAACCATCTTGCATGTATTATTTAGCTTAAAGGAGGTTCTCGTAAACTACGTACGACATCCTTCCTCTTAAGACTAACATAAGCACTTACACATCCGTAAACATCCTCATACATTTGCACGTATATAAGATTAAAAATAACTGATAAATTAAAGCTCAGTTATATCCAAGCACTTTCATTCATATCATGCTAGCGGAAATTTAAAGCATAGCATTCTGAGTCACAAAGAAATCAAGACATAGAAGTCATAACCTTGTACGCACATTGAATCAATTGACCATGCACTGAAATAAACATAAGAATGACAATATACTTGCCTTGGTCCTTAGCTGAGCTAAATCTAATTCACTTGCTTGGTGAAATACCTCTGAAAAACATACATATGTTTACTTAGCAGGAGAATCTAAGCTTGAATATAAATGTGAGTATGTACAAATGTGATATTTGTGATGTCCGAGCATTCTTATTCTCTTGACATTTTAATGTAATCAATTGTTGCGTTGGAAAAATTGAGACCTTTCATTTAAACAAGCCCAAGGAATTTTTCAGACTGTTACACATCCATCAGGGGAATGAGTTCTGATCGTCAGGGAATGATCAATCATCAGTGGATAATTACCCGTCAGGGGATAATTTATCATCAGGGGATAATTTATTCACCGCCAAACTCGATAAGTCAGTGCTAAACTCCTCGGGGACTAAGAACTTTAGTCATCAGAGACTAGCAAACTTAGCCCATCAGAGACTACGGATGACATCATCAGGGACTAGTTTAAACTTCCTTCATCAGAGACTAACAACATTTCCTTCATCGGAGATTAAAAAAATCCTTCATCAGAGAGTAACATCTATCACATCAGAGACCAAAGTATCTCATCAGAGACTAACAAATATCTCATCAGAGACTAATGACGCCATCTTAACCCATCGGAGACTAAGGTTGACGTCATCAGAGACTAATATTATCTCATCAGAGATTAACTTTATCTCATCAGAGACTAATATTAGAACTTGTCTCTGCTACAATGGAAAATCTTTCAAGAACAAGAATGATGCCCAGAATGAACTAACTCAAACCTAGGATACATAATCATCCTTTCCTATGGTGCATAAGCTTCTCTTCAAAAACACAAAACAACATACTCTTTAAAAGCTTTATTCTTTCCTGAAGACTTAGCACATAGAGCTAATACTTTTAGATGCTATGTAAGAAGGAAAAACAGAAGAGAGCATAAGATTCTTACCTCTTGACTTGACGGTAGGGATTAAAGCTTGTCTGAAAGAAAGAACTTGAAATTGTATGAAGAAGATAAGTTTAGAGAAGGACTTTAGAATAATTTTTTTTTTGAAAAGAGATTAAAATTTTACCTCTGAATGAGGTATTTATAGCAGACTAAGATTAAGCCTTGAGATAAGATGATTGGTTAATCTGGATGGTCAAATGGCTGCTCATCATAATTCTTAAACAGCTAATCAACGTAATAAGCAGTTGCTGTCACACATGCAGCTTGTCTTTAATCAGTTGTTGCCACACAACCTGCCTACTAATCAAGTAACTTCACACGTAACTCCTTTAATTCACATACTCCTTTATGGGTAGTCTTCTTCAATTCACATACTCCTTCCATCTCCGTACAAGCTAAATTACTTAATCTCACACTCATATTCCATAACATCAATCTTTGTTCATGCTTGATTAAATTAATCTCATTAAAGATTTGAGATTAATATATTCATATCCCTTTGATTGTTTTACAAAGGAACTGGAATCATTGAAATTTGGACATCACATGGACATAATACTCAAGCATTTAAAATTCATACCTCATACCTCATAGGAAATCATCTCATAAACATTTTATTTCTATTTATTTAAGAAAATAAAATTCTAGGTCGTCCCAAGATGCACTAATGGTCGAGACAAAGAAGTCTTATGAGGAGCTTGATGATGAAACCGACACTGCAAGCTCGACTAATGAAGAAACTAAATCCAACACTGATGATGACATGGAAGAATTCATGGCCTTCATGGTGAAGCAATTCAAAAAATTTAGAGCTAGCAGGAAAGGGAGAAGATCATCAAGGGCCTAACCCAAAACTAGAAGGTCAAACTGTGACCTTTGACAAAAAGAAGATTAGATGTTACAACTGTGATGGGATAGGGCACTTTGCCAATGAGTGAAAGAAGCCTAGATCTACAGAAAGATCTAAGGATGAAAAGTTCAGAAAATCAGGGAATGACCTTGCTGATAAAAAATACAAATCTAAGAGCAAGGCCTTGATTACTGAAGGCAAGGATTGGATTGACAGTGACTCTGAGGAAGAAATTGTCAACTTTTCCTTGATGGTTCAAACTGATGAGCCAAGTGATTCTTGTTTGTCCCGTGTGAGTAATTGTAGAAGGGGGGGGGGGGGGTTGAATACAATTACAAACTTTTCTTCAAAACTAAACTGTTATGAACAATTTAATTTCCAAGAATAGTTATAAAACTTTACTGAAATGATATAACAATAGAAACAGTAAAACAAAATTGCAAGATATAAATTGTAATCAACAATAAAGAATGATATTGTCAATTAAATTGAATCTTTACAATTTCTTTTGTTAAAAAAAACAGCTTCTCAAGTTGTAATAACTTGCTTCTTTTTATGTAAAACTAATTACAGCTGCTAACTCTCTATATATATGAAAGTGTTGTTCTGAGAGATATGTGATCTGAGATAAGATGTATTCTTGTTTATAAACTCAGAGTTCTCTGATTTTCAGATATTCAAAGATATCTTACCTCAACTGCTCTATGTGTATTTATAGACACATCTTCCATATTCTCCAAGCTTCTATTATGAGTTGTTTACCAAAAATATCTCTGTAGTTTATTAGTACTTGCATCTCTGTCACACAACTTTCTTCATTATATAGCCTCCTTTGGATGCCAGCTTGTTTATGTGACTTTTCTGGTGTATATTCACTGCACCAGCTTCCATTTTTCTTCTTGGAGTTCCCAAGATAAGATATCAATAGTATATAACTTATCTTTCTGGGCTTCTCTAGACATAATTAGTCCAGCTTCAATGAACTTCTTGCTTCAAGTTGTTATAAGTTGTCTCTGCAGTATTTCAACTTGTTGTTTTGCAGGTTTCATGCTTGCGGCTTTGCAGGTTTCATACTTGCAACTTGATGTGTGTGTGTGTATAACTTATTTCCTTGAAGCTTCCTTGGTAGCCAATCTCTCCTTATTGGACAACCATCCTTATCTTATTTCCACCGTCTTTAGCCATATGTGATCCCTTATGTCACATGAAAATTTATTCTCTGATGGATAGTCTCTGGTTGCTTCAACATTAGTCTCTAATGAACAAACACTTAGTCTCCGATAGACAAAAACTTAGTCTCTGATAGACAGAAACTTAGTCTCTGATAGATAGAAACTTAGTCTCTGATAGACAAAAACTTAGTCTATGACAGACAAAAACTTAGTCTCTGATAGTTCAAAAACTTAGTCTCCGACAGTTCAAAAACTTAGTCTCCGACAGTTCAAAAACTTAGTCTCCGATAGTTCAAAAACTTAGTCTTTGATAGGCTTTTAGTCTCTGATAGACAAAAGCTTAGTCTACGATAGGCTAATTTTGCTTGATCAACTTTGACATTTGTTGAACTTTCCAAGTGCATTCATTGTAGTCTATAATGCTTTCCTGTAGTTTCTTAATAGTAAATTCTCATAGTGCATTACTGCAGGTACTTGTACATTTACAAAATTTAACAATTCTAAGTGTTATACATCATCATCAAATGCTATAATTCCTAACAATGTGAACCTTAAGATTTTATTATGATGTTTTGAGAATGTATGTTTCATACGAATAATGTAAATGCTTGGCTATGATGTTTTTGTCACTGTTATATAGTGTTATCTTTGTTTTCTGGCAGAGCCCGGGGGTTCCAGCCTGGGGATCTTGGGACTGTCACCTAAATTGTGGACAGTACCCGAGGCCCAGCTCGGGGGATTTTTCGGGGCTGCCACAGTACTACCTGCTTCACATAGAACAGGTCCTTGATCAATAAGACTTACAACAAAGCACCCTATGAGTTAATGACTGGGAGAAAACCAATTCTCAAGTTTGTGCATGTGTTTGGTTGTAAGTGCTTTGTTCTGAGAGATTCATCAAAGACGAGGAAAATTTGATAGCAAATCTGATGAGCAATTTTCTTAGGTTACTCTCTATCAAGCAAGGCATATAGAGTGTATAATCTAAGAACAAAGGTCATTGTGGAATCTATTCAAGTTATTTTTAATGATAGCAAGGTTCTAGGAATGATTGGTCAAGGATTGCATGAAACTCTCATATTTGAAAATGAATTGGATGCATGGATGGATCCATCAGAGACTGAAGAATTACTCCCAGATGACAATTTTCCTTCAACAAGTGAGGGGGAGTTAACGGTTATGCATGAAGTACCAAGGACTAATACTATATCAGAGACTAAAGTATTAGTATCTAATGAACTACAAGGAACTGGTAACACAAATGCACAATTAGAGACTAATGAGACACCAGGGACTATTGAAGTCAATAGTGAAAATTAGACAAATAGCTCAGGGGGAGCCAATAATGAAGAAGTCACTGGTTTAAGGGGAGTAGTCTCTGATTCAACAACTAGATTGGACAATATCAATATAGATGATGAAGCCTCATCTTCAAGATTAAATCTGCCACCTGCAAGACCTTGGTTGAGAGATCATACACCAGATTTAATTATTGGAGATTTAGAGGAAGGAGTCAAGACAAGAAGTGCAACTCAAAATGAATGTCTTTATCTCAGTTCTTTGTCAAAAATTGAACCAAAGAAACTTGAAGAAGCACTACAAGATCATGACTGGATAATAGCCATGAAAGAAGAATTAAATTAATTCACAAGAAATAAAGTCTGGAGATTGGTGCCCAAACCAAGGAATAGATCAATAGTTGGTGTCAAGTTGGTCTTCAGAAACAAATTAGATGAAGCTGGTACAATCACAAGAAATAAAGCAAGGCTGGTAGCAAAAGGTTATTCCCAAGAAGAAGGAATTGACTATGAAGAAACCTTTGCACCAGTTGCAAAACTTGAAGAAATAAGGATTTTCTTGACATATGCAGCCTATAAAAACTTCAAGGTGTACCAGATGGATGTCAAGAGTGCTTTCTTGAATGGAAAGTTAGAAGAAAAGGTCTATGTTGAACAACCACCAGGTTTTGTAAATCGCAAGTTTCCAAATCATGTCTACAAGTTAGATAAAGCACTTTATGGCTTAAAACAAGCACCCAAGGCCTGGTATGATACTTTCTCTCAGTTTTTAATTGAAAATAAATTTTTTAGAGGTATCATAGGTAAAACACTTTTTTGTAGAAAACAAGGTTCTAATTTAATACTTGTGCAAATATATGTGGATATCATATTTGGTTCTACAAATGAAAAACTATGTGAAAGATTTTCAAAATTAATGCAGTCTAGATATGAAATGAGTATGATGGGTGAGTTACATTTTTCTTAGGACTGCAGATAAAACAGTCAACTGATGGAATCTTTATTAGTCAGTCCAAGTACATCAAGGACTTACTAAGAAAATATGATCTGGTTGATTGTGTATCTGCAAAAACACTCATGGCTACAGCCACTAAGCTAGATAAGGATACTAAGGGAAAAAAAGTTAATATAACTAGCTATAGGGGCATGATAGGCTCACTTTTATATCTAACTGCAAGTAGACCTAATATAATGCTTGCCACATGTCTATGTGCAAGATTTCAAGCTGATCCAAAAGAGTCACATTTAATTGTTGTTAAAAGAATACTCAGATATCTAAAGGGTACCCCAAACCTTGGGTTATGGTATACTAAAGAATCTGATTTTAAACTAATTGGCTATTCAAATGCTGACTATGCAGGATGTAAGCTTGACAGAAAAAGCACAAGTGGAAGTTGCCAATTTCTTGGAGCCATACTTGTTTCTTGGTTTAGCAAGAAACAAAATTCAGTGTCAACCTCAACGGCTGAAGCTGAATACATTGCAGCTGGGAGTTGTTGTGCTCAGATCCTGTGGATCAAAAATCAACTCCTAGACTATGGTATGTCTCTATCCAAGATTCCTATTTATTGTGATAACACAAGTGCCATAGCAATAACTGAAAATCCAGTACAGCCGTCAAGAACAAAACATATAGATATAAGGTATCACTTCATTAGAGAACATGTTAGTGAAGGAACCATTGAATTACACTGGGTTACAACAGATAAACAACTTGCTGACATATTCACAAAGCCTTTAGATGAACCTACATTCACTAGGTTAGTCTATGAATTACGTATGTTGAATTATGCTTCTAAAAATTGAGTAAAACCTTAGAAAGCAAGTTTTTTAAAGCAATAAGAAGCTATAATTTAATTTCTAAATTGAAGTTGTTCTTGATGGACAGAATTTTAGAAGCAAGAATTTAATTTCTGGATGTAGTTGTTATGAACAAACAGAATCTTTGCAACTAATAATCATTGTATTGATTGTTGGATAATGAAGGAAATAAAATTGAAGCAGAGACTAGTTTAATTTAGTCTCTGAAGAAATTTGAGTGAAAGACTAAAATTAGTCTCTGATAGTTGTTTTTAATTAGTCTCTGACTAGTTAAAAATAACCTATCGGAGATTAGTTAAAATTAGTCCCTGATAGTTTTTTAATTAGTCTTTGATAGTTGTTTTTAATTAGTCTCTGACTAGTTAAAAATTAACCTATCGGAGACTAGTTAAAATTAGTCCCTGATAATTGTTTTTTTAATTAGTCTCTGACTAGTTAAAAATAACCTATCAGAGACTAGTTAAAATTAGTCCCTGATAGTTGTTTTTTTAATTAGTCTCTGACTAGTTAAAAATAACCTATCGGAGACTAGTTAAAATTAGTCCCTGATAGTTGTTTTTAATTAGTTTCTGACTAGTTAAAAATAACCTATCGGAGACTAGTTAAAATTAGTCCCTGATAGTTATTTTTAATTAGTCTCTGACTAGTTAAAAATAACCTATCAGAGACTAGCTAATATTAGTCTCTGATGAGTGAACATAACAGAGACTAAGGCAATCTCTGATAAGGGGTAAATTGGTAGTTACTCATATACCCACGATCAAAAACCGTTCACTATCTTTGGAATTGCAAACGTTTCAAGTACTTTATTCAAACACAACTGCAATTTCACTCACTCAAAGAATTTTCTCTCTTATATCTGTGCGATTTAACCTCTTTGCAAAGAATTTCTTCAAGCTTTTCACAGATAACAACAATGGCATCCAAAACAGTGTGCTTCAAGTTTGGCGACTTTGACTTCATTAAAACCAACCATGCTGGAGTCTCCGACAAGAATGAGTTCGAAGCACAGTACCACCCATTTGTAGATTTTCTACAAACGTCTACATTGTCGTATGCCATTTATGAAGCTCCCAAACAGGCTGCTGAAATCATCACGACCATGTGGTCCACTGCTGAAATTCAGGATGAGAGTGATGACTCTCCTGTGGTAAACTTTACCCATGATAATATCGTTTATACTATTGATCATGCTATAGTAAATAATGCTTTGCATTTACCTGTTCATGATGCATATGACCAAACTGCCTCTGATTAGGAAATCCTAGATATGTACACTATGATACAGAAATTGCATCAATAGGATCCATATCTAAACCTCACCTTAGGCAGGAGTGGTCTTTATTTTTCAATATTATCACTAAAGCATTCACTTCTAAATGCAGTGGTTATGATGTCATCACTACACTTACTCAACAGATTGCATATAGTGTTTTGTATGATAGGCACATAAATCGAGGGTTGTTAATTCTGCATAACTTGATAGCTAAACTTAAAACTAGTGATAAAAATAAAATATACTATGTTAGGTTTTTGATGATGATTGCAAATTATCTGATTCCTAACCTAGATATTGCTAGTATGCAAATCGTGCCAACAGTTATGCAGAGTAAACGCATATCACTGATGTGAAGAAGAAAGCTGCAAAGGTAAAGGTTCCTCTTTCCTTTCCTCCTATCATGAGAATAACTCTCATAGATATATTTCCAAACCTTTACACTTCATCTTATTTTGAGGATCTTGAGCAACAAACCAGAAACCCTGTTGATCCTCCAACACCTTCGTCACAACAACAATCTATAGCCCCCTCCACAGTTTCTCAAAAGACTATGGTTGTAAAAACAAAGAAAGCCCCCAAGTTACCCATTAAAAGAAAATCAAAAGAGGGTGATAGTGAGGCTGAGGGAGACAAGGAGACTGAGTTGGCTACTCAGAAAAAGAAGAGATTGATAACCTTAAGCCAAAAACAATCCATTGCCTCTCAAAAGGCATTGGAGGTTAAAAGGAAAAGCAGTACTCTGTTATCATCATCCCAAAAGGATGCTAACATTGAAGAAAGTTCCCAACCATGAACACCAAGTACAGAGTCTGCACAATCCCCTGTACATACAGAGGGGCAAGCCCAGAGAGAGAAAAGATCAAAACGAAAGAGTGACACAAGGAGTGCACACACAGAGTCTCGTTTACTTGATGCTCCTCAAATTTATGCTCTTGAGGAGCAACTAACACTCCCATCTATACATTCCCCTACCTCTTCTCCTATTCTTAATTCTTCAGAACTTGATAGTCTAAATCTTCTTGACTTTTTCCAAGAAGAGCCAACACTCCAAGAGACTGACACACAAGAACCACTTGTTCAAAGTACAAGTGCAGTCAGTTCTCCAATACATTCCTTGGAGAGATCCCTAACCACAGAAATACAAAGGGAACCCCCTCTCCTTGGAGTCACAACTAATTCTTCTTTAACCCCCTCTTCTGTAGGACAGAGTGTACATATCCAAATGAGTGAGGCTGAGAGAATACTTAGTGAGAGTCAGGCTCCTAACCTGGAAAAAAGAGATAATACACAAACACTTGAGAGTTAAGCTTTAGATAGCTTGGAAAAAGGAGAGGTAGAGCAGCTGGATGTCCAACTCTAGGAAAAAGGTGAGGGAGTGAGCAAGGATGAGATCCTTGAAGAAAATAACAGAGAAACAAATACATTCTCAACAGGTGACTTTTTAAAGTCTGTTGAACCCTCCACCACCATTGAAGCTCAAATTTCCTTGGCTCCAACAACAACTTCCCAAACGGAGGAAATTGGGGGAAGCTCACAAACAGGGGATGCAACTTTACAAGTACTTGTTGACATGTCCAATGCTGATTTTGAGATGTTATATGGACTTCAACAACGACAAGATCATATTTCAGCCTTGAAGACAAGAATTGCAAATGAACCTGATTCTGTTGAGATTGAAGACGAGAATGTGGATGCTTGGTTGGATGCAATCTACATCAATTCTCTGGATGAAGCAGTTGCCCAATTAAGGCAGGATTATCTGACCAATCTGGGGTCTGGTGCAGTCTCAGACGACGTGATCAAGATTGACAAGAAACATTCGAAGTTCTAGCACTTCATGATCATGGGTCTCAAGGTTGCACTATGACATGTTGAAGAAAAAATGGAGCTGGAAACTAAAAAAATCAGACGATGCTATGAAGGACACCTTCCCTGGAGGATGCCTAATTCAATTGATTCAAGATTAAAGGCGCCTTCAAGCATTGACATTCAGTCCATTATGCAGAAACAAGACAAGTTTGATCTAGCTTTTCAACATCTCACACAACTTCTTGAAACGACAATACCAACACTGGCTACTGCTACCTCCACACCTTTAGATTCTGATGTCAAAAAGGGGGAGAGTAGTCAGTCAAAATCAAAAGAAGTGGTGTCTGAAAAAATATGCTATGTCAGCTTGATGGCTGAGTTGACAAGACTTCAAGATGCTAAGAAAGACCTTGATGCAGCTATCAAGTCAAGCATTGCAACAACAACATCATCAACAACAACAACACCAACCACAACAACAACAACAACAACAACAATAGCAACAGTTCGTCCTTCTACTACAATAGTCCCAAGCACCAAACAAGACAAAGGCAAGGGCATTCTGGTTGAGGATTCAAAGAAGACAAAAACTACTCAACCAGGACAGCCTACGCTATTAGGGGATGCCATGAAAGCTACTCACTTTCCCACTCTAGTTGAGTTAATAGTGAATGGGAAAGTAGAGTTAGTTTATCCTCAGGAGCAGAAATTAATCAAAGCTGATGCATTGCTTGCTCAGAAATTGCAAGAGGAAGAGGAAATGGCTGCAACAAGAGAGGAGGAGGAAGCTAAGAAAAAGGCCTTGACAATAAAGAGGACAAAAGCTCAAAAGTCTACAAGGTCTAGAAGGAGAAATAAGGAGATTGAGTAGGCTGAGAAAAGGGCCAGGAGGAAGCTATTGATGAATGATTTTCAAGAGAGACCTGAAACTGCTTTGGTGACCTTGTTTAAACCTCGACAATCTACATCAATTCCAAGCAGCAAAATCTCCAGGATTAGAATAGCTAATACTTTTGAATTAAAGGAAGAATTTAAGAAAAGTGTTGAGTTTATTAATCTGGAAAAGGATAGAAATAACAAGGAGTATCTCAAAGTTATTCAAAAAGATGGAGAGACTCTGCGTTTACAAAAGCCAAGCCTGGAGATGAGAACATTCAAAGATATGGAGTGGCTGTTGTCTGTTGTTACTGAGAATTTAATGCTAAATTTGAAATTTAGAAGCCAGGTTCAAAAGGAACTTGAAGAACTGAGGAGATTAGTTACATTGCCTCGACTGGATGTTCCTCCGTGTGCATATGGATTATGGTATGAAAATTTTCTTAGAGATGTAATTTTCTTTGATTATGAAAAATAGATCAACACAATAAGCCAAGGAAAACTTGAAGGATTCATTGCTTTACTCAAAAAGTCGACTGATGAAAATGAGATCAAGTTCAGAAAGTTGTTGGAAGATAAAGTCGTAGAAAAAATGAAGAAATAAAGGGTGAAGTTGTAGATGTTGATATTTATTTTTGAAGCCAGACTTATAGGATTTAAACCTGAGTCTTGGTGAAGCTGAGTTTAGAATCAAAGATCTTAATTCAGGTACATTTGTAGTTAGCATATTCTTTAAATTTTTGAGTCTAAGTTATTCTTGGAATTTTTGAGTTTTGACATCATCATCAACCTTGATTTATGTTTATCAATTTGATAATTATAAATAGGGGGAGATTGTTAGGTTTTATAACATTTGATGATGATTGTACTTAGAATACTTAGATATACAAATGTACAGTTATTGCTAGTTTATAGCATTTAAAGTTTTGTAGCTGATAGATTACTCTTTGATTCATGTAATTTATTTTATGAGAGAGTAAGTTGATTTGTATTGTAAGAGACTATCAGAATTGCATTAGAGATTTCAACAAGTCAGAGACTGTGTTTAGTCTATGGGAGACTAAAGTAAATGTTCATTAGAGACTATGGCTTAGAGCATTGGAGACTAATCTTAAGTCATCAGAGACTAATCGTAAGGCATCAGAGACTAAGATTAAGGCATCAGAGACTAAGCTTAAGTTGTCAGAGACTAAACATAATTGATCAAGGACTAAATTGGAGCAGTCAGAGACTAAGATAATAATTACTCTTTGATGCAATACAAACTTCTAATTGGATTAGAAGTCATTTTTGACAAGGACATTGAAGACGAACCTGGTTAGTAAACTAACTAGAGAGAACCTATTCGATTTGTACATAGAAAACATATGTTGAATAGGATTAGAAGCTGAATTATGATTCAAATTTGGAAGCTGTAATTAATTTTACAGAGTTGTATTAGAAGCTGTATGATTATATAGATTTGTATATATATAGTACAGAAATCGAAGCTGACAATCAATTTGTGATTGTTAGAATTTGTAATCAATTGTTAATCAATAAAAGCAATTGTTTATAGATTTATTCTTGTTCTTGTTCTTTAATTTCCGCAAGTAATAATACTTTGAAGAACAGAAATTTGAAAAGATTTCAAGAACTTGTATTCAACCCCTCTTCTGCAAGTTCTAAGCTATTTCACTGGGATAACAGTTGCTGATGTCAAAAAGGAAGAGAATGATCAAAGGAGGGGGCGCAAAGAGTAATTTTGATAAAGATAGGGGGAGAATTGTTAAAAATGTTAGCAAATTGATGGTTTGGCATTAAGGAACAGAAACAACAAAGCCATCACTTTTAAGTTTATGTACAATTATGTTTTTACATGTTTTAATTCAATTCTAATTAATGGTGTTATAAGGTTATGTTATGACATCATCATCAAACCTTGATTTATGTTTGTCATTGATAAAAATAAATAGGAGAAGATTGTTAGGAATTATAGCATTTGATAATGATGTACAAACTTAGAATAGTTAGATTTGTAATTGTACAAGTATCTACAATAGCACACTATGAGAAACTACTGTCAGAGACTACAAGGAATGCATTTGGAGAGTTCAACAAAAGTCAAAGTTGGTCAAGCAAAATTAGCCTATCGGAGACTAAGTTTTTGCCTATCAAAGACTAAGATTTAACCTCTCAGAGAGTAAGGAATTAGACTTTCGTAGAATAAGTTTTTGCCCATCGGAGACTAAAATTTAGCCTATCGGAGACTACGAGTCATAGACTAAGAGTCGGAGACTACATTTTATTCTATCGGAGACTAAAATTTAGCCTGTTGGAAACTAAAATTTTAGCCTATCAGAGACTAAAATTTTAGCCTATCCGAGACTAAGGTTTGAACTGCCAGAGACTAGTATTGAAGCTACCAGAGAATAAGGCAAGACTTTCTATTGCATTAAATAGTGGTCGAGAGATAAAGTTGGTCAAGGAATATTTCATAAAAGCTCCATTGATAAACAAAGGATTGCATTAGGGGATAATATTCACTGATGAACCTATCAGGGGATAACAACCACTGATGTACTAAAAAGCCCGTCAGGGGATAACATCCATTGATGGATAAACCATCAGGGGATGCTTTGTTCAGTAAATTCAAGCCATCAGGGATGAAATATTATCATCAAAGCCAGCACCAAAGTTCCACAAAGCACGAAACTTGAAGTTAAAAGTCACCAAAGTCATTTAGTTATCACCAGATTCTCGGTATGAGGGGATAAGTTCTCGACGTCAGGGTATAGATTTCTCGGCATCAGGGGATAAGTTCTTAGCATTAGGGGATAAGTTTTCGTCATCAGGGGATAGGTTTCTCATCATCAGGGGATGAATTTCTCAGCACTAGAGACTGTCCATTAGGGGATAAAATGTTCAGAGACTAGAGATGACATATGGGATGCACATGGCTGAGTTCACAAATATGGAGATAAGTCATACCTATACACTAGCATGTGTATATAGCTGCTGCTGTAAAAACTGCAGATATAACTTATAGAAACTTGAAGGAGGAAAATTTGGAAGCTGGTCCAATCAAAAACTAGGAAGCTCATAGAGATAAGTTATTCACCACAGAGATAACTTATCATGGGAACTCCAAGAGGAAAATAAGGGAGTTGATGTGTTGATACACTAGAGATGTTACATAACACGTTGGCGTGCAAGGAAGGTCATGCAAAAAGAAAAAGTTATGTGATTGAGCTACAATTACCAAAGAATATTAGAAATATTTATGGAGGAAACCCATACAAAGAAGCTTGGAGGTCAAGGGAGCTATGTCTATGAATAGAGACATGGAGTGTGGCGCCCCCGGAAAACTCCCGAGCGGGGCCCCGGACACTGTCAGCAATTTGGGTGACAGTCCCCAAGATCCCCAGGCTGGAACCCCGGCCTGCACCAGAAAACTACAACACATCCTCACAACAGCAAAACAAATAACACAGCCAAGCCTTAACAACATACCTGTGGGAAATATATTCCCAAATACATCATTAAAATCTTAATATCCACATCATCTTACAAAACCTCAAAGCTTGAAAATAAACAAGCTGCAGTGGAAACAAAATTCTAGATGGCTCATATGGCCTTACAACTTAATCATACTTAAGCAATTCTCTCCTTCCCTCTCTTAGGGGACTCAACCTTCACGACATAACCTGAAAAACATTCATAGCATTCCACATGAGCGTTTACGCTCAGCAAATATATATTCATAAGCTAGAAGAAAAGATAATTCAAAAGCTTTAGTATTCATTGAGGTTGGGCGAAGCAATGCCAACAACTCCTGAAACATCAATCAACATGTATCATTTAGGGTTCCCGAATGATATCAATGGGTTATCCCTCTTTAACAAATAAACCTTGATTCGCCCTCTCTTCATCAGATAATGCATCACCTAACCAGACTGATCATTATCTGACTTCCATACATAATCAAATTTCATCCCAGCTGGTCAGCCTGGTCATTTGATTCATCATTCGACATACGTAGTCCTTCGCAGAAAGCATATGGTCTACGGACAAGAATCTCATTACCGATGCCTTGCCTCGGTTTAACATTCTTTATCATCATTGGCCAGAATACCAGGCGAAAGTATTCAACAGCCCCCTTAACTTTCCATATGGATATATGTTAGTGCAATATTAGCACAAGTGTTTGTAGAAGGGGGGGTTGAATACAAACACCTGAAACTTTTCGCACTTAAAAACTTATACGGCTTATTGAAAACAGTTGAACAACCAGAAAAACTATATGGAATGAACACACAGATTTAAGTTAAAATAGTTATATTATAACTCGAGGTTTTTCTAGAAATCTGTATAATCACAAATGTGATTTACAGCTACAAGTTCTGTGAATAAAGTTCACAGCTTCTCACACTCACTAGCTTCTAATATTCTTTGAAATATCTCTCTCAAGATTTATTGCAAAGCTTCTCTCTAGTGTTTTTGTGCTTCAGTGCTTGTTTGATCTGTTGGATGGATTCAATCAATCGTTTTTTGTGTAATGAGAGCTCTGTTGCTTATATATCAATCAGTGGGTTGAAATCACGTTCTTGAGACGTGCTTCTCTTCTAAACTTAGCCGCAAGTATGTCACATCTAAACTTTATGTGTCAGACTACTACAAGCTTTGTTGCTACTTTTCTTCCCCTGATCTGTGTGCATTTAATGCATGAGAGTTCTCATTGGACCATTAACAAACTTCAAGAAATATCTTTCCAGTTAATATTTCTTGCTTCTGTAACACGTTACGTTGATTTCCGTGTAAGAACTGATGACGGGTGTATGCTGTCACAACGATCCACTGACTGCTAGCCCTGACGGACTTTGATCAGTGCTTCTGGATCCCCTGATGCTTATTGACTGGATAAGGGCTTCGTCCTTCACTTGAGTTATACTCAGTGCTTCTTGATCCTGATGGTTATAGCTGACTGCATACACTGATAGCTTCCACTGATGTCATGTTGGTCATTCTCCCTGACACGTTACCCTGATAGGTTTGCCTGACACTGATATGTCCCGAATTGTGTCACTGACGGATTGGTCTGCCCTTGTCATCCCCTGATAGGTTCCCCCTGATGTGTTCCCCTGATGGGTTCCCCCTGATGGGTTCCCCCTGATGGGTTCCCCTGATGGGACTTTAATCAACGTAACTTTGATTTTAGAATTTCTAATGTGCGGAATAATTCGTTTGCTTACAAGTAGCATCAGACATTCTCCTTCACTTTGTCAAGTCCTTTGAATGTTCCTGTTTTCTGACTTGTCTTGTGAAGTTATTAACTATCCACTGATGAATAAACTTATCATCAGTGGATGCAAAACTTGTGCTGATCTTAAGGTTTATAAATTACCTCAAGTATTTACAGTTGCACAATTTATTACATAATCATCATCATCATCA
>CM025783.1:38192982-38225187 GCA_014636745.2 Centella asiatica | reverse complement strand
TTATATGATCTCATATTCAAGTCACATACTTGAATCCATATAATTAGTATCATTCTTCTAAGGACATTTATTATGTTAACATTTATATTACGCAGTAAATAAAACATAATAAAAGTAATTATCATTTAACCAAAAAACATAACATAAACATGGTGTCACAATCATTACATAATTGGCCACTAGGGCATACACTCTAACAATCTCCCACTTGCACTAGAGCCAATCACTCATGTATCTAATACCAATAGCAATAGTGTGACCTTCATGCTTCTGCTGCGACAAAGCCTTGGTCAGTGGGTCTGCAACATTTTCTTCTGTCGGTATTTTGCAAATATGTACATCACCTCTCTCAACAATTTCTCGAATGAGATGAAAACGCCTAAGTATATGCTTGGATCGTTGGTGAGATCTTGGTTCCTTCGATTGTGCAATGGCACCATTACTATCACAGTAGAGGTCTATTGGATCAACAATAGAAGGAACAACACCAAGTTCAGTAATGAACTTCTTTATCCATACAGCTCCTTTGATGCATTGGAAGCAGCAATATACTCAGCTTCTGTTGTAGAATCGGCAACTGTCTCTTGCTTTGAACTCTTCCAGCTCACAGCTCCACCATTAAGGCAAAACACGTAACCTGACTGTGACTTGTAGTCATCATTGTCAGTTTGGAAACTAGCATCAGTGTAACCCTTTACTGCCAGTTCCTCTTCACCTCCATATATCAAGAATGCATCCTTAGTCCTTTTGAGGTATTTTAGGATATTCTTGACTGCTGTCCAGTGACCTTTACCTGGATTTGACTGGTATCTGCTCGTCATGCTCAAAGCATACGAAACATCAGGACGCGTACATAACATTGCGTACATGATAGATCCAATTGCCGAAGCATAAGGAATCTTACTCATGTGATCCTTATCATCTTGTGATTTAGGACATTGAGCTTTAGAGAGCGTTACTCCATGCGACATGGGTATGTAACCTCTCTTAGCATCTTGCATGCTGAACCGTTTCAACACTTTATCAATGTATGTACTTTGACTTAAGCCAAGCATTTTTCTCGATCTATCTCGATAGATCTTGATACCTAGAATATAGGTTGCTTCACCCAAGTCTTTCATGGAGAAACATTTTCCCAACCATGTCTTGACTGCTTGCAAGGAAGGAATGTCATTCCCAATAAGTAATATGTCATCGACATATAATACTAGGAATACAATATGACTCCCACTAAACCTTTTGTAAACACAAGGTTCATCTTCATTCTTGATAAAGCCAAACTCTTTGATTGCTTCATCAAAACGAAGATTCCAGCTCCGAGATGCTTGCTTTAATCCATAAATGGATCTTTGTAGCTTACATACCTTTCCAGCATCCTTTGGAGTGACAAAACCCTCGGGTTGTGTCATATACACATCCTCAAGCAGATTTCCATTAAGGAAAGCTGTTTTGACATCCATCTGCCAGATTTCATAGTCATGAAAAGCTGCAATAGCAAGTAAGATCCTGATGGATTTAACCATGGCTACTGGAGAAAAAGTTTCATCATAGTCAACACCTTGAACTTGTTTGAAACCTTTTGCTACCAATCGCCCTTTATAGGTTTGTACATTACCATCCATGTCAGTTTTCTTCTTGAAAACCCACTTGCACCCAATTGGTTTTACCCCTAGGTGGGTCAACCAAAGTCCATACTTGGTTGGCATACATGGAGTCCATCTCAGATTTCATGGCTTCAAGCCATTTCTCAGACTGAGGTCCGTTCATAGCTTCTTGATAGGAAGTAGGCTCATCATCATCTATGAGCATAACTTCGCCACTTTGAGTGATAAGATATCCATAATATCTTTCAGGCTCATGGCGTATCCTACCAGATCTACGAGGATCTTGTGTTACTTGAGCAGGTTCAGTTTCCACAACAACTTGTGGCTCCTGCTCATGTTCCATCTCAGGTTCATTGGTCTTTTGTGGTTCTCGAATTTCTTCGAGTTCTACATGCCTCCCACTGTTTTCTTTAGAGACAAATTCTCTTTCTAGGAAAACTCCAGTGCGAGCAACAAACACTTTGTTCTCAGAAGGTTTGTAGAAATAATACCCTTTTGTTTCTTTTGGGTATCCCACAAAATTACACTTATCTGATTTAGGTCCGAGCTTGTCGGAAGCTAGATGTTTTACATACGCTTCGCATCCCCAAATCTTCATAAAAGACATACTAGGACGTTTCCCAGTCCACATCTCATATGGTGTCTTTTGAACCGTCTTTGTAGGAACACGGTTAAGTGTAAAGGCAGCAGTTTCTAGGGCGTGACCCCAGAAGCTTATCGGAAGATCTGCATGACTCATCATGGATCGTACCATGTCTAACAAGGTTCGATTCCTCCTTTCAGACACACCATTCCATTGTGGTGTTCCAGGTGGAGTGAGTTGTGATATAATACCACACTCTTTAAGAAGATTATCAAATTCCTGGCTTAAGTATTCACCACCTCGATCTGATCGAATGGCTTTTATACTTTTGCCAAATTGGTTTTGTACTTCATTCTTGAATTCTTTGAACTTTTCAAAAGATTCAGATTTGTGTTTCATAAGATACACATATCCATATCTACTGAAATCATCAGTAAATGTAATAAAATAACAAAATCCAGATCTAGCTAGCGAACTCATGGGTCCACATACATCAGTATGTATGAGGCCCAATACATCGCTTGCCCGTTCACTGTGTCCAGTGAAAGGTGCTTTAGTCATTTTGCCTAACAAACAAGACTCACATACATCATATGATTCAAAATCAAATGAGTCCAAATACCCATCTTTATGGAGTTTGGATATGCGTTTCTCACTGATATGGCCCAAACGACAATGCCAGAGATAAGTCGGATTAGAATCTTTCGATTTTAGCCGTTTAGTATTTATATTATAGATAGGCATTTGTAAATCAAGAACATAAAGACCATTAAACATTTGTGCTACTCCATAACACATTTCATTTAAATAAAAGGAACAACTATTGTTCTTTATTATAAACGAAAAACCTTTCTTGTCTAAACAAGAAACAGAAATAATATTCCTGCTTATAGCAGGCACATAATAACAGTCTTCAAGTTCTAATACAAGCCCAGTGGGCAAAGACAAAAGGTAAGTTCCTACAGCTAATGCAGCAACTCTTGCTCCATTTCCAACGCGTAGGTCCACCTCGCCTTTAGCCAATGGTCTACTCCTTTGCAGTTCCTGCACATTTACACAAATGTGAGAACCACATCCAGTATCAAATACCCAAGATGTAGAAGTAGATAAATTGACTTCTATAACATATATACCTGAATTGGAAGTCCCACTTCCTTTCTTCTTCTTTAGATCTTCCAGGTAAGCATGACAATTCCTTTTCCAGTGTCCAGGCTTTCCACAGAAGTGACAATTACCTTCTTTAGCTATCCCACCTTTAGGCTTCAAAGCCTTATTGGATTTGGATTAGGATTTTCTTTTATGCCCAATTCTAAAAGGTCAAATCAGGCTTTCGCATGATCTTTTGATTTACCTATAATATCCAACAAAGTTCCTATCAAGTTGTCACAAAGATTTTTTTCAATGTGCATTACATCCAGGTTATGTCGACAAGCATTGAACTGCCAATATGGCAATTCAAAGAATATTGACCTTTTCTTCCAAGGGCAAGTGCTATCATTCTTCTGTTTTTGTGTCTTTCCAAATGAATTTCTAAAGGTGGACTTTTATTAAAATATTTTATCATTCAATTTATATAAGTTCTTGCAATACTGAAATCATTTTTGATTATAATTCCATATCGTGCTAGACTACCAGTAGGTTTACCAAGAATGCAAAAAAATTAATTTCATATGGTGCTAGTAGGTCCAGTGGACTACCATATTTTTCAAATAAGTTGTTCAAGCAAATTACAAGAAAAGCATGTCTTGAAAATACTAATAAAATCATTTTTTTCCCCACAATTAACCAGCTTATTATTTTAGAATCTTGTTATTTGAAAAAATCTTAATTGTCCAACTCACACCATTACACCAATTTTCCATTCTAGTGCACATTCATTCACATAGAAACCGAAACCTAAACAACAAACAAATCCAACTGAATGAATGTAAACAATTAAAAAACCTACCACAACCAAAAAATTACACAGTTCCATTTTCCATGTCTAAGCATAAAACCCAATTGAAACAATTTAACAAACACCTTCAATCCATGGTAAAACGATAATCTTGACATATTTACTAACAAAATTAAAAACCCAAATCCATGTATAACAAAAGTAAAAACCCAAACCCAAATCAAAACATCTCTACAACACAAAATTAAAACTTAAACTTTCAAAACTATACAACCACTTACTTGAACTTAGTACCAAGATATGATGGTGCAACAGAGGACATATGGCTTGTTGATAATAACGACGATATAGGTCCAAGGGGAAACAGATCAGCTACATATTGTGGCGAAATAGGTGCGAGGTCGACTAGGGATGAGAGAGGACCGATGGTGGCAAAATTAGGGTTAGGCACAATAGCGGTGATGCGGTGGCTATGACAGGTGGTAATCGATGGTATGAGAGAGAGAGAGGGAGAGGTGTGAGCTGCGACCAATCGAGAAAGAAGGTGCGAGCGAGCGAGAGAGAGCTAGAGGGGTGTGAGCTGAGATAGAGGTTGCGAGCGAGAGGGAGGGTATTTGTTATTTTTTTTTTCTTATTTTTCTATTTTTAAGTTTTATCATCAAAATTTCCATATATTTTCATTTATTATGAATATATTCTTTTTCATTTAAAAAATTATTATCATTCTTAATTAACTTAATTATTTATAATTAGGATTATAAACATATTATGTTAAGTCACTAATGGTACAGGTGAATAGATAGTCGTAACTAGTTTTAAAATTTTGTCAGGTCACTATTATAACGTTGATTATTGTTAAAATGGAATAAGTCAAGAAAGTAAAAAAAAAAAAAAAATATTATCAGAAAATTATGTTTACAATAAGGCAAAACAGGAACAGGTGCATGTCTAGCTAGTTGCATGAATTACATACCAACCATTTAAACTATAATATCCAAAATTTATTGAAAAGTGTTACCACTGATCAACAAAAGTTGGTTCACCTATTAAAACTCAAGAAATATTCTCACAAGATTAAGAGTTATTCTCACAAAATTAAGAGTTCGAGTGGTGAATAAATTTTGTAAATAATATTATAAGTTCTCAATTATATATATAAAGGTGACACTTTTATAAAAGTGTTGTCTTTTTTTATAAGTAAAGGCGACATTTTCATAAAAGTGTTGTCTTTTCCTGTTGACAAAGGCAACGTTTTCATAAAAGTGTTGTCTTTTCCTATTAACAAAGACAACATTTTATAAAAGTGTTGTCTTTTCCTATAAATAATGGCAACACTTTCGTAAAAGTGTTGTATTAGATATTTAAATGTGACACTTTTTAAACTTTGTCGCCTTTTATATTAAAAAGCAACACTTTTAAAAGTGTCGCTTATGAAATGTTGCCATAGGTTTATTTTGTAGTAGTGAATTAAGTGAGACTTGATTAAATATATATATCTAATAAATATAAAATTTGGATTTTAAGTCTCCTAATTAGATTAGGTTATGGAATTACTCTATGAAAGGCTATATATATGATATATCAGCTATTCTCTCAAAACCAACGTTTTCACGTATTCTAAGAATCCTAGTTGCTCATAAGAGAGAAACTAGAGTTCAGAGATATAGAGAGAAAAGAGAGATACAGATCATACAGCTAGTATTGTAACTCTTCTCGTTCGAATCGTGAGACGGTTCGTGGGTATTCGTGTGGATACCGTAGAGACGTAGTTCTGTTGGATTGCGTTAAAGATTTGGAGACGATCAACACCTTCGCCAAATCTTCAGATTCGCACAATTAATCGGTAAAATCTTAAACCATTTGTATTAAATTATTTCGCATAGATCATCGGGTTTGGGTTTCGTCTTGTGGGTGTTCCATATTGTATTTTTCCGCTGCGTTTAAACCCAACAAAACCCAACAATAGCTTAGTTTCCAATGCAAGTTTTGTACTCTGAAAATTTGTAAGGATGTACTATTAATCACTTTAGTACATTAGTGTTGTATGGATGTGTTATTGTTTGTTTCCTTCCTCTGACGGCGCCCGGGCCCCGTGTGCGATTTTTGGGGCTGTCACACAACTCCTTTGTCCTTACCATGCATCTTTTGTCTTTGCTCTACTTCAAGTTCATAAGTCTTTAGATTTCTATAGAGCCTATCCAAAGTGAGAATATCCAAATCATGAGCTTCCCTTACTGCAGTTGTTTTTGGATCCCAGCTTGGTGGGAGAGCCCTCTTCAATTTGGTATTAACATCTTCATTATCATAGGACTTTCCAAGTATTTTTAGGTCATTGAGCAAAGCATTGAATCTATCATAAACTGATGTTATTGATTCACCAGGCTTTGCTTGAAAGAATTCATATTGTTATGTTAATAATGACCTTTTATTCTTTCTTACTTGGTCTGTCCCCTCACATAGGACTTTGATGGTGTCCCAGATTTGTTTTGATGTTGTGCAGTTGATGATGCTTGTGAACATATTTTTATCCAATCCATTGTAAAGTATGTTCATCACTTTAGCATCCTTTAACACTTGTAACTTGTCTTCATTGGTATAGTCACTTTCTGTAGCAAGTTCAAAGTGTTCAGGAATAATTGTTCCTTCCATAGTTTTTGAATAAACAAATTTCCATGGTTGATAGGGACCCTTCTCAATCCTATCAATGTATCAGGGATTTGTTCCCTCAAGTGCATATACATCTTTTGTTTCCAGATTAGATATTCTTCTCTTTTTAAAACTGGAATTCTGGTTCCACCATCACGACTTCCTGCATATGCCATTATGCTAGAGCTTCTTCCTTCATCATTGGCCATCTCTGGATCTTGTTAATTGAAAGATCAATTAATGGGCTCTGATACCAATTGTTATCCAAGTGAAATAGCCTAGAACTTGTAGAAGGGGGGTTGAATACAAGTTCTTGAAATCTTTTCAAATTTCTGTTCTTCAAAGTATTATTACTTGCAGAAATTAAAGAACAAGAACAAGAATAAATCTATAAATAATTGATTATAAATTCTAACGATCACAAATTGATTGTCAGGTTTGATTTCTGTACTGTATATATACAAATCTATATAATCATACAACTTCTAATACAACTCTGTAAAATTAATTATAGCTTTCAAATCTGAATCATAATTCAGCTTCTAATCCTATTCAACATATGTTTTCCATGTACAAATCGAATAGGTTCTCTCTAGTTAGTTTCCTAACCAGGTTCCTCTTCAATATGTCTTCAATGTCCTTGTCAAAAATGAATTCTAATCCAATTAGAAGTTTGTACTGCATTAGAGAGTAATTATTATCTTAGTCTCTGACTGCTCCAATTTAGTCTCTGATCAACTATGTTTAGTCTCTGACAGCTTAAGCTTAGTCTCCGATGCCTTAATCTTAGTCTTCGATGCCTTACGCTTAGTCTCTGATGACTTAAGATTAGTCTCCAATGCTCTAAGCCATAGTCTCTAATGAATGTTTACTTTAGTCTCCAATAGACTAAACACAGTCTTTGACTTGTTGAAATCTCTGATGCAATTTTGATAGTCTTTTACAATACAAATTAACTTACTCTCTCATAAAATAAATTACATAAATCAAAGAGTAAACTATCAGCTACAAAACTTTAAATGTTATAAACTACCACTAACTGTACATTTGTATATCTAAGTATTCTAAGTACAATCATCATCAAATGTTATAAAACCTAACAACAACTTAATGTTAGAGGGTAGAAATCACCAGTATAGGTTGACTAGTAGGAAGAAATTGTTTTGCGCTTTGTTTGAAGGCCATTGATTATTAATTGTTGGAGCTTCATGTTGTACTTTCTTCGATCCATGCTTCAAAAACATTTTGTAAGTACAACTACACTTGACCTATGTGTGATCAAATAGTCTTATACGAAGTGTGCTACTGCATCATCCAATAATCTTGTGTTGCTTGCATCCAACCAAACATTCACAAGTGCTTCTCTCAGTATTCTCTGATGTTTAATTAGAAATGGTGATTAAAGAATACATGAGCTGCAAAGGTGGTGTGTGAAATAATTTCTCTCTATTTATTTTCGTCAAGTATCTCATCCTTGCTCACACCCTCTCCTTTTGCCTAACTTTTACAAGTCAGTCTCTCACACTCACTTTCTTTCCATTTTTGTTTTAATTTCTTTTTCCTCACCTTTTTTCCAGACATAAGGTCTGACTCTCATTTTGAATTCTCTCAGGCTCACTATATATAAAATCTTCCTGTTGTAGGTGACCTGGAGTGTTGTAGAAAATATAGAAAGTAAGTGTTTGGTATCAATGAATGTTTGATAAAACAAACAGTTGTATCATCCACTGATGAGTTGAAAGCTACTTTTTGTTTCAAATTCAAGAATTGGCTTCTTTGATGATTGAACTATCAAAAAAACTGAAACCAATGGAATTATGAAACTTTCCATTGTTTCTTAAGAAATATCAAAGAGAGAAGAAGAAAGAATAGGGGTGGAATTTGAATATTGGTTGTTTCTCTTGAAAAGAGAAAAGAGAAACATCAATGTGAGACCCTGTGTGTGCATTTAGTGACAGGTTGATCATTGATCAAAGTCTGTTTCTTCTTCTTCCTCTAAAAGGTATTTATAGATATGATCATTATAGTCTTAAATACATGTGTCCTTGGAGGTGGACTATTTTCAATAAATACATCTTTTTAAGAGGTTGCACCTAGAGATGTATTTTTTCCTTTTAGAACTTAATATCCTTTTGAGAGAATATTAAGTAGTCTTCAAGCGTTCTCATTGTTCCTTATTTCTTCCTCATAACTTCCTCTAAATGCTCACTCTCCCCCTCAGCTATTGTTGGTTCTGGTTGTTTTCATTTTACAACCTTTATCTTTTGAGAGATAGAGGAGGTGGCTTTTGATATAGAATTGTTTTTAGAGGGTTTTGGTACTTGGGTAGAAGGAGTTGGACCATTACTAACATCTTTCATTGTAGTAGAATTAGAAGAAATAAAGAATAAAGTAGTAGAGAGTTAAGACATACCTGAATCAGCTATGACAAGATCCTCAAATAGATGATGAATAATAAACATAGGGAATCATGCATAGTATAAAAGTTTCTCTACTATATATATAAACAGGTGTTAATTATCTACTGACAGTTAAACTATTGGAGGATAATTAGCCACTCCTGCATTATCATTAGTTAATAATTATCTTTTAATAAGAACAATTATTGACTAATGTTTCACAATGTTATTATCTTTATGAATAATTAATTTTGTTAAAAGATAATTTCAACTGCTTCAATTAGCTATTAATTAGTATCTAGTAACTAAGTTATCAGAAAATTATTAACTACTGTTGCCATTATCAGACTTGTACAAAATTTTCAAAGAATTTTATTCACCAAAGTTGAGCATTCCTAGCTCACTTACCAACCTGTTAAAGGTGGCTTTATGCGATGGTTTGGTGAATATGTCTACAAGCTGCTTCTTTGTTGGAAGAAAATGAGTTCCACAGTACCATTGATAACATGTTCTCTAATGAAGTGGTACCTGATGTCTATGTGCTTTGTCCTAGAGTGTTGAACAAGATTTTTTGTAATGGCAATAGCACGGGTGTTGTCATAATAAATAGGAATTTGATTATACACCATACCATAGTCCATTAGTTGATTTTTCATCCATAAAATTGGAGCGCAACAACTCCCAGTAGCAATGGATTCTGCTTCAGTTGTTGAGGTTGACACAGAATGTTGTTTCTTGCTAAACCATGATACTAATTTGTTTCCAAGAAATTGACAGCTTCATGTTGTGCTTTTCCTGTCTAATTTGCAACCTGCATAATCTGCATCTGAATAACCTATTAGATCAAATCCAGAATCTCTTGGATACAAAATGCCAAGATTTGGAGTACCTTTGAGATATCTGAATATTCTTTTTACTACAATCAAATGAGATTCTCTAGGATCTAACTGAAATCTAGCACATAAACAAGTTGAAAACATTGCATAAGGTCTACTTGCAGTGACATATAAGAGAGAGCCTAACATGGCTCTATAACTTGAAACATCAACCTTTTTACCAGTTGAGTCTTTGATAAGTTTAATGGTTGTTGGCATGGGAGTTTTAGCAATTGCAACATCTTGTAAATTAAATTTCTTTAAAAGGTCTTTTAAATATTTTGTTTGACTAATGAAAATTCCATTAGTGGTTTGTTTAACCTGTAAACCCAAAAAAAAAAAGAAGTTAATTCTCCCATCATGCTCATCTCATATCTACTTTGCATAAGCGTAGAAAACTTAGAGCATAAGATCTCATTAGTAGAGCCAAAGATAATATCATGAACATAGACTTGAACAAGTATTAAATCACGAACATATTTTCTATTAAATAAATTTTTATCTATGATACCTCTAGTGACTTGATTTTCAATTAAAAACTTAGATATAGTATCATACCATGCTCTTGGTGTTTGTTTAAGTCCATAGAGTGCTTTGTCTAACCTATAGACATGGTTGGAAAATTGATGATCTTAAAAGCCAAGAGGTTGTTACGCATACACCTCTTCTTGTATTTTCCCATTAAGTAAGGCACTCTTTACATCCATCTGATACACTTTAAAATTTGCATAAACAACATAGGCAAGAAATATCCTGATTGCTTCCAATCTAGCTACTAGTGCAAAGGTTTCATCATATTCAATTCCTTATTCTTGTGAATAACCTTGTGCAACTAGTCTAGTCTTATTTCTTGTCACTATACCAATGTGAGAACCCAAAAATCTCAATGAAATTTTGATTATTAGATTTATTTTATTTTCTGCATGAAGGTTTAGTTCCTTATTGGTTATAAATAATGAGATTATACTTTCTTATAAAAATTCAATGGCAATGTGATGTCCAAAAGATTTTAAATGTATTTTAAAGCTCAAGTATTTAAAAGGGTATTGCATTCAAGAATTGTCTTGTGAGCGGGGGTGTTCACGCGGGAAAAAGGGCTCACCAACTGTGAACAAGATTAGATACAGTACCCATTCTATTTTAAAACCTACTGCGGGGAGACAATAGCATTTAATGTGCATCACCTCCATCTGTACCATAGAGTGGGCTATGATAAACGACCGATGGGTACTAGCAGCCGTTGCAACCAACCTTTTTCTCATCAGTCACTTCTTTTCTTTTCATAGCCAACATCTTATATCAAATAAATCCGACGGCCTTTGTTGCTAATCAGGTGACATATATATATCACGTTGGTACAACCTTTGCCCTACTTTCATAAACTTCTATACGGTGTACCATCAAATTCAAACTTACTTTCTAAACAATTGTCCTTTTTGGAAGAACAACTAGAGCTTTTAACTCTTCTTGCCATCAAGGAGGTAAGAGCATTTAATTAAAGTCCTGCTCTATTTCTTACACTTTTGTTCGGTCATACATACCACGTTTAATACCTTGTTCATTTAATTCCAAAAGTATGACTTAATACACATTTTAACGCCCGGAGTTAATGTTATTTATTTCAAAAGTTGTCTAAGGTGGGTGTAATATTGTTGACAACCACCTGGTAGACAAACCTTTAACTACCAAACATTCTTTTGTCAGTAGTTGCAACCCCATGCTTGAGTATTCTTCAACCTGAGTTTGAACCCTAAACCGTGTCTAGGATGGCATGCAGACCATAGGAAATGTTACGTATCACTGAGAGAATGAGGAGTTTTGACCTAAGTGTGGTTATGGTTGAGAGCACCACCCATGGAGGAGTGAGGAAGACGACCCTGTATCTGAGACAGGCCTTAACCTAGTCTCCGACGGGTTTGAGTTACTCTTTGACCTTGTAAAATAGTCTCTCTGAGAGACTCTAAGTTAGTCTCTGATGAGATGAGTTAGTCTCTAATGATGTCATCATTAGTCCCCGATGTGTTAAGATGACGTCATTAGTCTCTGATGAGAAGTTAGTCTCTGATGATGTCATCATTAGTCCCCGATGAGTTAAGATGACGTCATCAGTCCCTGAGGAGTTGTTTAGTCTCTGATGATGTCAGCCTTAGTCTCCGACAGGCTAAGTTTAGTCTCTGATGATGTCAGCCTTAGTCTCCGACAGTCTAAGTTTTGTCTCTGATGACATCATTCGTAGTCTCCGATGAGTTAAAGTGTAGTAATTCCCTGATGCACAGTTTGTTTTCGAAACTATAAAATATTATTTTCTTAAATCCTTTTAAGATGTTTTAATTGATTTCTTAAAATAGCTTTTATATCAGATTGAGACGTTAAAAGTTAAAAGACATCACATATGCATTTTCTCTCATACTTTAACCAAGATATTAAATTCATCTTATGATATGTATATTCTTACAGAATTTTCCACTCTCGAGTAAATTAAATTTGGTTGAGTGCAAAGGACCGAGGCAAGTATATTCACAATCTTATGTTTAATTGCAAGTTGCTGCAAGTATATACATTCAATCTGATGTTTATTTCAGTTTAATGCATTATCATTTGATTCGATATGCGTGCAAGGCTTGAATTATGTTTCAATTGTTTTTTTTTCTTTCTTTTATGAAAGAGCATGCTAGCTTTAAATTCCGCTAGCATGATATGAATGATGATGCATGGATATAAATGAGCTTTGAATATCAGCTATGTTACAATCTTATATCTGTGCAAATGAATGATAATGATGTCCCTAAAATGGGTTATGCCACATGGCTGGCAAGAGGAAAGGAAAGGTGCTGATGTGTTCTTCACTTGACCTAGAGGAATGCTAAGTGACTACGTAGTCCACACAAGAGGGATCATGCAGTCCAGTTTGGCCAGTTGTGTACTGTATGGTTAGTAGATCCACGGGTTTAGCCCCTGATGGATATTTTGAGAAAGGTATGCTCAGGTGTATACCTGTCTTTCTTCAAGGAGGATCACACGTTGTGTATCATCAGTGAATCCTCAATGATCTTTGAAGGTTTCCGAGGCCTTGGCATTGTTTCACCAAGCCTCATAAACAGACTTAACTCCCTTCGATGTTCCAGATACATTCTTTAAAATTGTTTATATACTTCTTCGATGTGTATATACTTGCTGAGCGTAAATCGCTCACCTATGTTGAATTTTAATGTCTTGCAGGACAGAACGCTAAGGCTGAACCCTCTGATAAGGGGAAAACAAAGATGATAAACTACTAAGTTATTTACTCTTTTGATAAGACTGAGGAAGGAAGGAAGATATGAAGGAAGGGAAGAAGATATTAGAAGTAGTGTTGATTTTGGTTTGTAATTAAAGATGATGTAATAGCTTCCGCTGTAATTGTATTATTCTTGGGTTGTAATAAATCTCTAATACTGCCTTTATCCAGTATTTATGCTATGAATGGATGTATGGTTATCTTTTCCTTCTCTTGACGAAGCCCTGATCCATTAAGGGATTTTGGGGTCGTCACAACCAGCTTCATCCATCTTATTTCTGAACATCTATTTAGTACCAATGATTGATTTATTCTTTGGTTTATATACTAGTCTCCAGACTTTGTTTCTCACAAACTGATTGAGTTCATCTTGCTTAGCAATTACCCAATCAGCATCTTGTAATGCTTTCTCAACCGTTTTAGGTTCAATCTTGGATAAAAAGTTGAGGTATAGGCATTCATTATGAGTAGCACTTCTTGTTGACACACCTTTAGATGGATCTCCTATAATTTGCTCCATGGGATGATCTCTTGTCCATCTTATTTGTGGTGGTAAACTTCTTGAAGAAGAAGCTTCATTTGTTCCAAGTCATCCATGGTGTGTAGTGCTCTCAACTTCATAGAAACTCCCCCGAATTAGTTCTCAGGTCAGGGCTTAAGTTTTCCCTTGATGGTGCATTCCCTAATGAATTATCCCCTGATAGAGTATTTCTTAAACTATTTTCCAACAGATTTACTCTATCCACTGAAGGGGCTTCTTGATGATTTGGATTGTCATCAGGGATTACTAGTTTTTTCATTGTTTTGCACACATTAGCTTTATCATCTGATGAGTCAATTTTAGCATCTCTTGGCTCATTTTTATTTTCAAACCTTAGTTTGTCATGACTTCCTTCTGCATCATCATGCATTCCTTCAATCTTTTTATCATCAAAGGCTACATGTACTGATTCCATAACAATGTGGAGTCTAAGGTTGTAAACTCTATATGTTTTGCTTGTCAATGAATATCCTAAGAAAATTGCCTCATCAGCTTTGGCATCAAATTTTCCTAAGTTTTCTCCTTGATTTTTTTAGAACAAAGCATATGCAACCAAACACATGAAATTTAACATTAGGTTTCCTACCTTTCATAAGCTCATAAGGAGTCTTGTTGTGAGCTTTGTCGATCAAATTCCTATTTTGAGTGAAGCATGCAATTGAAATTGCTTCTACCCAAAAATAGGTAGGCAGTTTGGCTTCTTCAAGCATGGTTCTAACAACTTCAATCAATGTCCTATTTTTTTTCTCAACAACTCCATTTTGTTGAGGAGTTTTGGGAGCTGAAAAGTTATGTGAGATGCCTTTTGCCACACAAAACATCTCCACTGTTGAATTCTTGAATTCAGTCCCATTGTCACTTTTTAAGGCCTTGACTTTCTCACCAGCTTCAAGTTCTATTCTTTTAATGTGATCAATGATTAGCTGGGGAGCTTCATCCTTGGTATGTAGATACTTAACCCATTAGTATCTTGGTAGTCATCAACAATTACAAAGGCATACCTTTCCTTGGATATAGACATCACCTTAACAGGACTAAATAAATCCATGTGTATTAGATGAATTGGCCTTGTTATTGATGATGTTTCATTACTTTTGAAAGAAATTTTCTTTTGTTTTCCTTTCTGACAAGATCCATAAAGACCATCTTGAGAAAATTCAAGTTGTGGTAATCCTGTCACTAATCATTTTCTTACCAAACTATTAATTGTCTTGAAGTTTAGATGAGACAACTTCTTGTGCCATAGCCAACTTTCATCTGTTGATGCTTTGTTAGGAATTATAGCATTTGATGATGATGTATAACACTTAGAATTGTTAGATTTTATAATTGTACAAGTACCCACAGTAGTGTTGTACTAGAAACTACAGAGACTGCACTTTGAGAGTTCCACAAAAGTCAAGATTGGTCGAGCAAAATTTGTTCATCGGAGACTAAGTTTTTGTTCATTGGAGACTAAGTCTTTCAGAGACTAAGTATTTGTTTATTAGAGACTAATGTTGAAGCTACCAGAGACTAAGGCAAAAACACTTCAAATGCATTAAAGTAGTCTTGAAAAGATTTGACCGTCGCCAAAGTCATTTGCCTATCGCCAAAGTCGTCAGGCAAATCAATGACATCGCCACACTCAAAATGACTATCACTAAAGTCATCGAGAAAATGTCTATCACTCAAGAACAAGTGCTCAAGCATCAGGGGAAGAATATCCACTGATGAATAAAACAACGCATCAGGGGATGAATATCTATTGTTCAGTTCGTTAGGGGATAAATATCCATTGATGAATAGAGACTGTCCATCAGGGGATAAAATAATCAGAGACTAAAAATGACATTTGGGATGACACATGGATGAGTTCATAAATTCACTAACTCAAGATTAAAGGCGGTGGAATTAAAATATAAATGGTGGTTCAATAAGGAGAGATTGGCTACGAAAGAAGCTTCAAGAAGATAAGTTATACACTGCATGTGTGAACACTGAAAAAGTAAAAAAATGGAGATAAGTCATGCTTATACACTAGCATGCGAATATAGCTACTCGTGTGTAAACTGCAGAGATAACTTATAGGAGAGGAAGCTTCTCCTAGTGCCTTTTTTACTTCGGCCCAATATTCTTCACTCTCTTTTCCCAAAAGAAAGTCGGATTGACCTGCAATAATACCCATAGCTTCTCCCAATTCAACCAGATCGCTGTGAGTGGGACTATAAGTCCTCTGTCCTACTACAGGTGCCGCGACGAGGAGACGGAGCAACAAAAAGATAAGCCAAAAACGTGAAGTAGAGGGCTTACATCAGGTGAGATAAGATCATCATAGATTATTAATGTGTGCATTCCATTATCACGAAAATACTCCCCCTGCTGGAAAGGTCTGTTTTAAATTGTCAAGTTGCAAATAGTTAGTTACCAAGACCGCTCAAATCCTTCCCCATAAGCATAAGAGATTATCTAGCGACGGGAAACCGGTTCTCGTTGTGTTTGAAGGAGAAAAAAGTGGAAGCTGGTCCAATCAAAAACCAGGAAGCTCATAGAGATAAGTTATTAATTGCAGAGATAACTTATTATGAGAACTCCAAAAGGAAAATAAGGGAGTTGGTGTGCTGATTCACTAGAGATGTTACATAACAGGTTGTCGTGCAAGGAAGGTCATGCAAAGAGAAGAAGTTATGTGACAGAGCTACAATTACCAAAGAATATCAGAGATAATTTTGGAGGCAACTTACTTTGGAAGCTTGGAGAACAAGGAAGCTATGTTTGTATTAGAGACATGGAGCAGCTAAGATAACACACTTGAGAGAGAGATAACAAGATATCACTGAGATACACAAAAACATTAGTATACATATTATCTCAAATCATATAGCAGTTGTAATAAACATACAGAGAGAGAGAAGGAAGTTTTCATAACTTGAGAGAAGGGAGAAATCATATTCTAGAGTGCAACTGTTATTTTCAACAGAGTTGTTAGAAGCTGGTCATTCACACCAGTGAGCTTTTGTAATATTTCATTGATTTATAAAAGTTCTGAAACTCTTGTGATATATTGTATTCTTTCAATTCTGTAACTTTTAATACAGTATATTCACTAAACTCACAAAAGTTCGAAAGAATTTGTGGTTTGTATTCAACCCCCCTTCTACAAACCATCTTGTGGGAAAAAAATGCTTTTCTGTAAAAGCATGTGTATTGTCCATCTTTTGTTGAGCAGAAGTCAGCTATGTATACATTGTCTAATTTGACTCCAGACAATGTAACATCTCCAGTCTTTATGTTGCTTATAAGGCATTTTTCATCCTTAAACATAACTTGATAGCCTTTATCACAAAACTAACTAACACTAAGTAGATTGTGTATTAGGCCATAAGCCAAAGCTACATCTTCAATGATGACATTTCCATAAACTATTTTGCTATATCCCATGTGTATCCAATGCTGTCATCTCCAAAGGACAATTTTGGGTCAACTTTCTCCTCAAATTGTGAGAGCAAGGACTTATTTCCAGTCATGTGTCTTGAACAACCACTATCAAAGTACCACAACTGCTTCTTCTTCTTGCCCTGCACACACACATATAAACTAGTTAGATCTTTTAGGAACCCAAGTCTTCTTGGGATTTGATTTAACATTTTTAATCTTAGGCTCAGTTTTGGTAATTGGTTGTTTATTTTTTTTCTTTTCTTTCTTCTTATTGGAAGGTAAAAGATCCACGTTGGTCCTAGGTGGCTTATGAACAGTCGTTGAACTTTTAGGAGACAGTCTCCTTGTGTTATTATGAACATTATGCACAAAGGGATTAGTATAATAACAGTTTTCATAGGCATTGCAAGCATATGATGGATATCTAAAATCACCACAATTATGACATGGCATATATTGAGGTGGTGCAATGTATGGACAAGGAGCTATAGTTGAAACATGAGGAACATGCATGTTATCATTAATTTTTGTGCACTAAAAAGCATGGTGGTTGGAGTTCCCACACTTGATGCATGTCTTCCTAGGTGCATTAGGTATTGGTACATAATTACTGTATTTATTAATACCTAATTTACTATTCCTATTTTTCTTAGGCTCATATATAGGACTACTTTTTAGCTTTTCTTTTAATTGTTTGTTAGTAAGCAAACCAACATTGTTAGTAGCCTTTTTTTCTAGCACGGGTTCCAAAGTTTTCTTCACAGATGTGGAATTTACAACTTTAGAACTTTCATCTATCTCAATTTTAGCAGGTTTAACAAATTTAATTGGTTTTAATTTTCCTACTGTTTTAGATTATATGCTAGCTTCTTTTTCTTTATCTTTATCAGTAATGATGGGTTGTTCACCAACTAATACAATAATGGGCATTTTTGAGTATCCTAATCCAACCTTTTGATTAGGATTTTGTGAGTTTAAAAGATCTCACACTTTGTGTGAGGATTAAATCCATTGTTTTATTTTATCTTGTTCAACATTGAGTTTTTCAACTAGATAAACTTCTCTTTTCAAGGCCTTATCAAGATGTCTCTTAGCATTAAGAGCTTCAGTTTTGGCCTTTTCTAAAATTAACATATCAAATTCTAATAAAATATTTCTCTTAGAAACAACATTATTGGTCTCAGTAATCCTATTGTTTTCTTTTGTAATAGATCTTAAACTAGCATGCAAGTCATAAATCTCTTTAGCCATTTCTTTAATGGTAGCATAACATTCATTTTTAGAAATTTAAGAAATACTGAAGTTATTTACCTTAGTTGGTGATGAGTTTTGTGATTCAGCTTCTCCTTCAGAATTGCTTGAGGATTTAGCTATTAAAGCCAAATTTACAATCTCTTCCTCAACATCAGATTCATCTGAATCCTTTCAGTCCTTGCCTTCAACTATATATGCTTTTCCCTTTTTCTTGAGAAGATCAAAGTACTTCTTTTTGTAATCTACTTGATCATTCTTGAAGTCTTTCTTTTTATCAACTTTGAGCTTCTTGCATTCACTAACAAAGTGACCAAACTCATTGCAGTTATAACACCTGATTTTGGATTTGTCAATCATGGCTGATTGTCTTGGCTTGACAACAGTAGATATTGATGTTGAGCCTTTCCTAAAATTTCTCCCTCTTTAAAATCTCAGGTTTTTAAATTTCCTAGCAATGTAGACCAAACTTTCATCAATTTCATCCATCTCCTTAGGTGTATTACTCCTAACTTCATTTTATTCAGTCTCACTTTCTTCTATTTCCTCATCATTGGAATCTTCTTTCTCAATGGAAACCTGCATGTGTCCAACAAGCTTCTTTTTCTTTGGCTCTGCAATCAGTGCAACAGATTTATCTTTGGATTGTTACTTATTCCATTGTTGGATTTCCAACTCATAGGTCTTCAAGTTTCCATAAATCTCATCCAGTGTTAGAAGACCTAGATCTTTGTTGGCTTCTCTGATTGCAGTAGTCTTTGGATCCCAATGTCTGGGAAGAGCTCTCAAAACTCTGTGATTCACTTGAAGCACAAAATACTCCTAGCCATAGGTAGATAAATCATTAATTAATTGGATGAATCTCTCATATAGATCATCAAAAGATTCACCATCCTTGGCAGTAAACAACTCATATTATTGAATCAACAAGAGTTGTTTGTTTAGTTTGATTTGGTCATTCCCTTCACATAGGACAGTAAGCTTGTCTTAAACCTCCTTGGATGTTTTGCATTTCATAACTTTGTATAGCATGTTGTTATCAAGTGTTTCGATAAGGATATCTATGAGAACCCAAAATATAAAATGAGTTTTGTTGTAAATTAATTCATGTTAGGAATTATAGCATTTGATGATGTTGTATAACACTTAGAATTGTTAAATTTTGTAAATTTACAAGTACCTGCAGCAATGCACTATGAGAATCTATTACCAAGAAATTGCAGGAAAGGATCAGAGACTACAATGAATGCACTTGGAAAGTTCAACAAATGTCAAAGTTGATCAAGCAAAATTAGCCTATCAGAGACTAAGTTTTTGGCTGTCGGAGACTAAGTTTTTTGGCTGTCGGAGACTAAGATTTTGGCTGTTAGAGACTAAGTTTTTTGGCTGTCGGAGACTAAGTATTTTGGCTGTTGGAGACTAAGATTTTGGCTGTTGGAGACTATGTTTTTTGGCTGTCGAAGACTATGTTTTTTGGCTATTGGAGACTAAGATTTTGGAAGTCGGAGACTAAGTTTTTTTTTTGCTGTCGGAGACTAAGTTTTTTGTCTGTCAAAGACTAAGTTTTTTGGCTGTTGGAGACTAAGTTTTTTGTCTGTCAGAGACTAAGTTTTTGAACTATCGAAGACTAAGTTTTTGAACTGTCATTGACTAAGTTTTTGAACTATCAGAGACTAAGTTTTTGAACTGTCGGAGACTAAGTGTTTGAACTGTCAGAGACTAAGTTTTTGAACTATCAGAAACTAAGTTTTTGATCTATCGGAGACTAAGTTTTTTGAACTGTCAAAGACTAAGTTTTTGGTCTATCAGAGACTAAGTGTTTGTTCATCAAAGACTATTGTTGAAGTAACCAGAGACTATCCTTCAGAGAATAAATTTTCATGTGACATAAGGGATGACATATGATTAAAGACGGTGGAAATAAAGATAAGGATGGTTGTCCAATAAGGAGAGATTGTTAGGTTTTAGAACATTTGATGATGATTGTCTTTAGATTACTTAGAGTACAAATGTATAGAAAGTGTTAATTAGTAACACTGAAGTTTTGTAGCTAGCAGTTATCTCTTTGTTTGTAATTTATTCATTATTTGTAAAGAGATAAAATTATTTCATATTTGTAAGTAACTGCTGGAATGATGTATCGAAGCTTTAGAAAGTCAAGATGTGTATTTGATCCGTTAGAATTTGCAAAAAGGCTTGTCGGAGGCTAGGAGAATTGGTCAGGCACTAAAAAGATTTTATCTGTCGGAGACTAGTTTTGTCTATCGGAGAGTAAGACTTAAGTCATCAGAGATTAAGTCTAAAGAAGTCAGAGACTAAAGCTTACGTCATCGGAGACTAAAGTTAAAAGCATCAGAGACTAAGCTGACGTCATCAGAGACTAAGCCTTAATGTGTCAGAGACTAAACAATTCTATCGGAGACTACACAAGCTGATGTCATCAGGGACTAAATGCACCGGAGACTAGTAATGACGTCACCAGAGACTAAAGATGAAGCATCAAGGACTAATCGTGATTTATTTCTTGAAAGATACAGAGTTCGAATTAAAAAGGAATGTCTTCCACGTAAAATAAAATATTATTGAAGACGTAGCTGGTAAGGAAACTAACCAGAAATCTGTTCCTATCAAAAAGGAAAGATTGTATTTGATTCGAATAAGGAAGCTGAATTTTGTTCAGAATAAGAAACTGAGTCAATAGTAATTCAGTTGTGAGAGAAGCTGTAATCAGGTTTACATAGAATTGTAACTTCGAAGCTGTATAGGTTTTTCATAGTTTTGTATCTTTTCCTATACAGAATAGAAAAGAAGCTGACAATTACATTATTGTAATTGTTAGGATTTGTATTCAATTGTAAATCAATAAAGCAATTGTTTATAAATTGATTTGTGTTCTTGTTCTTTATAGTCCGCAAGAAAAGTTAATTTCTTACAGAACAAGTAATTCAAAGAGATTTCAAAGAACTTGTATTCAACCCCCCTTCTACAAGTTCTCGGCATCTCACTGGGAAAACAATTGGTATCAGAGCCTGTAATTGAATTTATTCAATTAATACGTTCCAAGAGATGGCCAATGATGAAGCAAGTAGCTCTAGCATAATGATGTATGCAGGAAGTCGTGATAGCGGTACTAGAATTCCCATTCTTAAAAGAGAAGAATATCCTATGTGGAAGCAAAAGATGTATATGCACTTAAGAGCAACAGATCCAGATTACATTGATAGGATTGAGAAGGGTCCTTATCTACCCAGGAAATTTATTCCTGCTAAAACTGTCGAAGGATCTGTTGTTGCAGAACACTTTGAACTTGCTCCAGAAAGTGATTATACGAATGAAGACAAGTTGCAAGTGTTAAAGGATGCTAAGGTAATGAACATAATTTATAATGGAATTGATAAAAATATGTTCACAAGCATCATAAATTGCACTACATCAAAGCAAATCTGGGACACCATCAAAGTCCTATGTGAAGGGACTGACCAAGTCCGAAAGAACAAAAGATCATTGTTAACACAACAATATGAGTTCTTTCAAGCAAAGCCTGGGGAATCAATAATGTCAGTATATGATAGGTTCAACACTTTGCTCAACGACTTGAAAATACTTGGGAAGTCCTATGATAATGAGAATGTCAATACTAAGTTCATGAGATCTCTCCCACCAACTTGGGATCCAAAGACAACAGCAATAAGAGAGGCTCATGACTTGGATATCCTCACACTGGACAGGCTCTACGGGAATTTAAACACCTATGAACTTGAAGTAGAGCAACGACAACGCATGCATGGCAAGGATAGAGGAGCTGCGTTGATGGTTGAGACAAGCAAGTCTCAAGAGAAGCTTGATGTGGAATCTTCTGATGCTAGCTCGACTGATCAGGAAGATGAACTGGATTCTAATGATGACATGGAGGAATTCATGTCATTCATGGTCAAACAGTTTAAGAAATTTAGGGCCAGCAGAAAAGGAAGAAAATCATCAAGGAAACCTAATCCTAAACGTGAAGGTCAAAAAGTCACCTTCGACTTAAAAAAGATAAGATGCTACAACTGTGATGGGTTAGGGCACTTTGCCAATGAGTGCAGGAAGCCTAGATCTAGTGATAGATCTAAGGATGAAAAATCAAGGAATGACTTTGCTGACAAGAAAGCTAAATCCAAGAGCAAAGCCTTGATTACTGAGGGAAAAGATTGGATTGACAGCGACTCTGATGAAGAAGTTGTCAACTTTGCCCTAATGGCTCGTAGTGACGAGTCAAGTGATTCTACAAAGGTATGTGATGCAAATCAGAATTTTAATGTGCTTAATTTACTTGATACTTCTAGCATTGAAAGCATACAAAAAGATATGTTTGATTTGCATGTCAGTTTTAGGTCTTTAACTATTGAACATACCAATGTAAAAGAATCACGTGACAATCTCTTGAAAAGAAACAAGTTTCTTGAAGAAAGATTGGCATAATTTAACAATATCAAGTCTGATTTAAACAAAGCTCATCACATGATTGATGCTTTGAAAAATAGGGAATATTACTTAGTAGAGCAACTTGAAATTGCTCAAGCTAAGATTAAACAGTGGAACACTTCCTCTAAAAAGTTAACAGACTTGGTAGAATGTCAAACAATAGGTCAAAAATCTGGACTAGGTTATGATGAAAATCTAGACAAGAGTTCAGATTTAAATGATTTATTCGAAGCTGCAAGCCAAATTTTAAAAGAACTAATTTTGTCTCTCCTGTTTTTGAACCTAAATTTATTAACACTCAAGATCAACAATTCACTGCAAAAACAGAAAGTAATCAAAAGATAGTGAATGTTGTTGATAAGAGTGAAACAAAAAGATTAAATATTGGGTTCATGACAAAGACACAACTAAATAAAAAACTGGAGAATCTTCCAGACAAAAAGGCTGAAAAATTGGTGGAGATAAGAAGAAAGAAGAAAAATAGGAATGGAAAGATAGGCATTAACAAACATACAAACTATGCTAGAATGCCTGATGCTCCTAGAAAGACATGTCATGTATGTGGTAACCCCAACCACATAGCTATAAACTGTAGGAGCAAAAATAAAATTCCTATAATTTAGACTGCACCTACAAAGAGAATAAAAGATAAATCACCAGTAAAAAGGTTAGAACATCTTTGCATTAAAACTGAAAATTCTAAGCTTGGCAGTCTCTAACAAACAAGTAGCAAGACTAATGATTGTCCTATTAAAGTTAAAACTGTTAAAAGACAATCAACTCAATCTGAGTCAAGTCTTGAGTCTACAACTAGTGAGAAAGAACCCAAGAAAGTTTGGGTTCCAAAAATCTCAAACTAGTTACTCTCTACTGTGCAGGGCAAAAAGAAGAAATCATGGTACTTGGACAGTGGTTGTTCAAGGCACATGACCGGAGATAAGACCCTGCTAAAACAGTATGAAAAGAAAAGTGGCCCAAAAGTCACTTTTGGAGATGACAGCAAAGGCCATACAAGGGGATATGGCAGTGTTGAACATGGAGATGTCATCTTCACAGAAGTAGCACTGGTTGACGGCTTAAAGCACAATTTACTTAGTGTGAGTCAACTATGTGATAAAGGATTCCATGTCATCTTTAAAGAAGACCTATGCCAGGTGTGTGACAAGGAATCTGGGAATGTGATATTGACTGGAAAAAGAAAAGGAAAATTGTATATTGCAAATCTTATTTCTTTTACTGATCAAATCACATGTCTGTATAGCAAAGCTTCAACTGATGAAAGTTGGCTTTGGCATAAGAAGCTTTCCCACTTGAATTTCAAGAACATCAACAAGCTTGTGAGGAAAGGATTGGTAGCTGGCATTCCACAATTAGAATTTACATAAGAAGGATTATGTGATGCATGCCAGAAAGGAAAACAAAAAAGTGTATCATTCAAGAGTAAACCAGCAACATCAATCACTGACCTGCTATAATTTTTACATATGGATTTATTTGGTCAAGTGAATGTGATGTCTATCTTAAGAAATAGATATGCACTGGTTATTGTGGATGATCACACGAGGTATACTTGGGTAAAATACCTCTTTACAAAAGATGAAGCTGCTCAGTTGATAATTGATCATATCAAGAAGATAGAAACTGAGTCAGGAAAAACAGTAAGGGTTATAAGGAGCGATAGAGGAACAGAATTCAAGAATCCCCAAGTACTTGAATTCTGCACTGAAAAAGGAATAACACATCAATTCTCAGCTCCAAGAACCCCTCAACAAAATGGAGTTGTTGAGAGGAAAAATAGAACCCTTATTGAAGCAGCAAGGACTATGTTACAAGAGGCTAAGCTTCCCACATATTTTTGGGAGGAAGCTATAAGCACTGCTTGCTTTACACAGAATAGATCCTTGATAAACAAAGCATACAACAAAACACCTTACGAGTTAATGACTGGGAGAAAACCAACTCTCAAGTTCTTACATGTGTTTGGTTGTAAATGTTTTGTACTGAGAGATTCATCAGAGTCAAGAGGAAAGTTTGACAATAAATCTGATGAAGCAATCTTCATAGGTTATTCTCTGTCAAGTAAAGCATACAGAGTATATAATCTAAGAACAAAAGTCATTGTGGAACCAATACAAGTCGTGTTTGATGATAAAAAGATTCCAGGAATGATTGGACAAGGATTGCATGAACCTCTCAGTTTTGAGAATGAATTGGATGCATGGGAATATCCATCAGAGACTACTGAACAACTCCAAGATAGTAATGATCCCTACTTAGTTGAGCGAGAGCTAATAGTCGTGCATGAAGTGCCAAGATCTAATAATTTATCAGAGAATAGATTATTAGATGAAACTCAAGAGACTGGTGACATTAGTAATCCTTTGGAGACTAATGTTTCACCAGAGACTAGAGTCACTAATGCACAATCTGAAACTATAGTGACACCGGAGCAAATAGAAATAAACAGCTCAGGGGGAGCTAATAATGCAAGAGTCAATAGTTTAGGGGGAGCAGTCTCTGATCATGAAGCTAGAATGGATAACACCAATCTAGACAATGAAGCCTCAACTTCAAGATCAAATCTGCCACGTGCAATTTCATGGTTGAGAGACCACACGCCAGATTTGATAATTGGAAGTTTAGAGGATGGAGTCAAGACTAGAAGTGCAACTCAAAATGAATGTTTATATCTCAGTTTTCTTTCAAAGATTGAGCCAAAGAAAATTGAGGAAGCACTTCAAGATCCTGACTGGATAATTGCCATACAAGAGGAGTTAAACCAATTCACTCGAAACAAAGTCTAGAGACTGGTACCCAAACCAAGGAATAGATCAATAATTGGTGCCAAGTGGGTCTTCAGAAACAAATTGGATGAAGCTAGTACAATCATAAGGAACAAAGCAAGACTGGTTGCAAAAGAATATTCTCAAGAAGAAGGAATAGACTATGATGAGACTTTTGCACCAGTAGCAAGACTTGAAGCTATAAGAATCTTCTTGGCATATGCAGCCTACAAGAACTTCAAGGTGTACCAGATGGATGTCAAAAGTGCTTTCTTGAATGGAAAATTGGAAGATGAAGTCTATGTCTTCTAAATCATGTCTACAGGTTAGACAAAGCACTTTATGGCTTAAAACAAGCACCAAGAGCCTGGTATGATACTCTATCTCAATTTTTGCTTGAAAATAAATTTGTTAGAGGTATCATAGATAAGACTTTATTTTATAGAAAGCAAGGCTCAGACGTAATATTGGTGCAAATATATGTAGATGATATTATATTTGGATCTACAAATGAAAAACTTTGTGAAAAATTTTCAAAACTTATGCAGTCTAGATATGAAATGAGTATGATGGGAGAATTAACATTTTTCTTAGGTTTGCAAATAAAACAATCAACTGATGGAATATTTATTAGTCAGTCCAAGTATATCAAAGACTTATTGAGAAAATATGATTTGGTTGATTGTGCATCTGCAAAAACACCCATGCCTACTGCCACTAAGCTAGATAAAGATTTAAAAGGAAAGAAAATTTATATTACTAGCTATAGAGGCATGATAGGCTCTCTTTTGTATCTAACTGCAAGTAGACCAGATATAATGTTTGCTACATGTTTATGTGCTAGATTTCAAGCTAACCCTAGAGAGTCACATTTGATTGCTGTAACAAGAATTCTCAGATATCTAAAGGGTACCCCAAACCTTGGTTTATGGTATCCCAAAGAATCTGATTTTAAACTAATCGGTTATTCAGATGCTGACTATGCAGGTTACAAGCTTGATAGGAAAAGCACAAGTGGAAGCTGCCAACTTCTTGGAGGCAAACTTGTTTCTTGGTTTAGCAAGAAACAAAACTCAGTTTCTACTTCAACAGCAAAAGCTGAATACATCGCAGCCAGGAGTTGTTGTGCTCAAATCCTATGGATCAAGAATCAACTCCTAGACTATGGTATGTCATTATCCAAAATTCCTATTTATTGTGATAATACTAGTGCCATAGCAATAACAGAAAATCCAGTGCAACATTCAAGAACAAAACACATAGATATTAGATATCACTTCATAAGAGAACATGTAAGTGAAGGTAATATCGACTTACACTGGGTAACAACTGATAAACAACTTGTAGACATATTCACAAAACCTTTAGATGAATCTACCTTTTCTAGATTAGTTTCTGAATTAGGAATGTTGAATTATGCCTCAAAAAATTGATTAATTTTTTTTAAAACAAGTTGTTTAGTTGTATGCAGCTAGAATTTAATTTCTGGAAAGAAGCTGTTTTATTTTATTAAAACAGAATTTTAGAAGCTAGAATTAATTTTCTGGATTGCAGTTGTATTTAATTAAACTGAATTTGTGAAGCTAGAATTAATTTTCTGGATAGAATGAATTTGATGAAATGAATAATCAAATGGTTGATTATTGAATAATAGAAGCTAGAGTGAGTAAGAGACTATTTTAATCCCTGATAGTTGTTTTTAATTAGTCCCCGACTAAATTAAAAAAAATTGCACTATCGGAGACTAACTAGTCCCCGATAGTAAATACTATCCGAGACTACCTTAGTCCCCGATAGTTAATACTATCAGAGACTACCTTAGTCCCCAATAGTTAATACTATCAGAGACTAACTAGTCCCCGATAGTTAATATTATCAGAGACTACATTAGTCCCTGATAGTCAACACTATAAGAGACTAATCTTCTTCTAGTCTCTTACAAGTGAACTTACCAGAGATTAGGGCAATCTTCGATCGAGGGTAATATGGTAGTTATCTCTCCCACGATCAAAAACGGTTCACTACCCTTAAGAATTGCAAACGTTTCAAACAATTTGATAAATCAAAATTCAAACATCTTTGCAATTACAAACACTCAAGCTCTGAAATTATTTTCTCTCTGCAAATACTCTGAAATTTAACCTTTTTTTTTCAAGTTTTCTTCCAAAGTTCACAGATCTCTGAAAATGGCCGCTAAAACTGTTCTGTTCAAGTTTGGAGACTTTGATATCATCAAGACAAACCATGCAGGGGTGGCTGATAAGCATGTCTTTGAAGCCCAGTACCACCCCTTTGTGGATTTCCTTCAACACTCCAGTCTTTCGTATGCCATTTACGAAGCCCCCATCCAAGCCGCTGAGGTTATCACGGCTGTCTGGTCCACTGCTACCATCCAGGGTGAGAAAACTGCCTCCCCTGTGGTAAGTTTCAGGTATGCAAACTCTGTTTATAATATAGATCATACCATAGTTAATAATGCTTTACACTTGCCAATTTATGAAAACTTTGACTCACTTGCTTCTGATGAAGAAATTGTTTCTATGTTTAAACATTTACATTATTCTGCAGAAATTACTTCTGTTGGGTCTATAACACGACCCCATCTAAGGCAAGAGTGGTCACTGTTCTTTGACATTATAACTAAAGCTTTTACTTCTAAGTGCAGTGGCTATGATGCTATCACTACACTCACACAACAAATCACTTTTAGTGTGTTGTATGATAGGCATATTAACATTGGGTTTTTAATTCTGCAAAATCTTTTAATAAAACTTAAAACCAGTAAAAATAAAATTTCTTATTCTAGGTTTTTGATGATGATTGTTAAATATCTAATTCCTAAACTTGATATTACTGGAATGCAAGTTTTAGTAACTGTTTTGCAGAGTAAAAGAATATTTACAGATGTGAAGCATAAATCTGCAAAGGTAATAGTTTCTTTATTTTTTCCTCCTGTCATGAGATCTATTCTCATTGACAGGCTTCCAAATCTTTATTCTTTGCAATTTTTTGAGTATATTCAAAGTCAAAACCCCATTAATCCTCCAACCACTTCACAATAACTGTCTATAGCCCCCTCCACAGTCTCTCAACAGATTGTGGTTGTAAAACCAAAGACAATCACAAAACTCCCAATTAAAAGAAAAATAATTGAGGGAGCAAGTGAGGATGAGGGAGAACCAGAAGTTGAAGTTCCACTTCAGAGAAAGAAGAGAGTTATAACCCTTAGCTAAGCCCAATCCAGTGCTTCTCAAAAAGCATTGGAGGTTATAAGGACAAACAGTGAACTGTCACCATCCTCCCAAAAGGATGTTGACATTGAAGAAAGTTCCCAACCAGGAACATACTGTACAGAGTCTGCACAACCTCTTGTTCACCAACAAGAGGAAACCCAAAGAGAGATAATAAAAGAAAAGAGTGACACAAGGAGTGCACACACAGAGTCATCATTTGATGTTCCTCAATTTTGAATATCTGAGGAACAGCCAACACTCCCCACTGTACATTCTTCTCCTTTTTCTCCCACTCTTGATTCTTTTGATATAAATATGATTGATTCTCTTGATTTTTCCCAAGAGGAGCCAATAATCGAGACAAGCTCTCAAACAGATTCCATGGATAGAACCCTAGCCCAAGATAAACAAAGAGGATCCCCTATTCATGCTGTCACAAGCACTTCTCAAACCCCCACTTCTGTAGGACAGAGTGACACCATCCATATGAGTGAGGTTGTGAGAATAATTAGTGAGAGTCAGGTTCCTGCCCTGGAAAAAGGAGAGACCATACACATACAAGAGAGTCAAGCTTTAGATAGCTTGGAAAAAGGAGAGAAAGAGAAGCTGGGTGCCCAACCCCAGGCAAAAGGAGAGGGTGTGAGCAAGGATGAGATCCTTGAACAAAAGAAAAGAGAGAAATTTTCAGCAGGTATATTTTTACAACCTACTGAAACCAACTCACAAGCAGCTCAGGTTTCTTCTGCTCCCTCCATCAATATCCAAACAGAAGAACCAGAGATTAGATCAAGCACAGGGGATGCAGCTTTACAAGTCATATCTGAGATGTCCAATGCTGATTTTGAAGAGTTATATAGTCTACAACAAAGACAAGATCATATTTCTGCATTGAAGACAAGCCTAGCAAATGAACCTGTGCCTGAAGAAGCTCCGAAGAATAATGTTGATGAATGGCTTGACGCCTCTTATACCAACACTCTGGAGGAAGCAGCCGCCCACTTGAGGCAGGACTATGTGACCAACATAGGGTCAACTGCTGCTGCACCATTCGTGAAGGACATTCTTGAAGAAGTAACCAAGGTGGATAAGAAACACACAAAATTTCACCACTTCTTGGTTATTGGCATCAATGGTGCAGTGCAGCAAATCAAGGAAAGGATGGAGTTGGAGACAAACAAGATTAGAAGGTGCTATGAAGGACACTTGCCAAGGAGGACTGTCACAGCAATTGATTCATTAGTCAAAGATAAGTCCAAGACTGACAGTCGCCTTCAAGCCCTCGAAGCAAATATCCAACTCCTGATCCAAAAGCAAGATCGAATGGAACAACTTTTGCTACAGGCAATTCCAACACTGGTCACCTCCTCTAAACTCCAAGATGCTGATGTCAAAAAGGGGGAGAGTGGTCCATTCAAAACTGCACCTGTACATTCACACAAGTCTGGTTCTGTCCTTGATGCAGAATTGTAAGCAATGTTGGACAATATCCTAAAGAAGCATTCTGATCTTGCAGCAGCAGCAACAACAACAACAACAACAACAACAACAACAACAACAACAACAATTCCAACAACAGCAACAACAACAACAACTTTTCCTTCTTCCTCTGCACAAGCCCCAAAATCAAAAGACAAAGGCAAGGGAGTCATGGTTGAGGAATCAAAGAAAAAGATTTCAACTCAACCAGGACAACCTAAGTTGTTGGGGGATGCCATGAAGACTGCTCACTTTCCTACTCCTATTGAAATTGAAGTGGAAGGGAAAGTTGAGTTAGTCAATCCTCGTGATCAAAGATTAATAGATTCTGATGCATTATTGGCTCAGAAACTTCAAGAGGAGGAGGACATGGCAGCAGCTAGGGAGGAGGAGGAGGCAAAGAAGAAGAAAACTTCAACAAGGAGATCAAGTACATAGAAGGTAGCCATTACCAAACAGAAAAATAAAGAGATGGAAGAGGCAGAAAGAAAGTCAAGAAGGAAACCTTTGGTCCAGGAATCTGCAAAGAAACCTGTGATCAAGGCAATCATTATGAAGCCTACCTCTCAAGATCCTCCACGGTCAACCGAGACTGCCTTGGTGGCTGTAAGTGGATCAACAAAACCACGAACAGTTTCATCAAGGAAGTCCTATAAGGTTGAAATGGCTAGCACTGAAGAAATCATCAAGGCCCTGAAGAAAAGTACAAAAAAGATTGATCTTATCAAGGGTAAAAACAATGAAGAGCTTCTCCATGTTTTTTTAAAAGATGGAGAGTCTCTGAAGTTCGAAAAGCCAGCCTTGGAGGGACAGAATAAAGAAGATCTGGAGTGGTTGCTGACTGTTGTGCTTGAGACTTCTAATCTCAATATGAAACTTCGAAGCCAAATTCAGAAGGTGATGAATATGGAGCATAAGGTGGATTCAGTACCGGGAGCTAAGTCTAAGCTTTGGGATTGTGGTATGAGACTTTTCATGGAGAGAAGGTTTTCTTTGACTACAACAGAGATATTAACAGTATCAGTGAGAGGCACATTGAAGGATTTCTTACTCTCCTCAAAGATGCTGAAGAAGAAATTGAGCTTGTATTGAAAAATCTGTTGAAAAATAGGCTGGAGTTGCTGAGGAAAAACAGAAAAGAACGGCTGGAGTTGTTGAAGAAAAAATGAGGTAAAATTGTTGTGTTGAAGTTGTTTGTTGAAATAAGTTGTAATTTTTTATTTTTGAAGCCAGACTTATAGGATTTAAACCCGAGTCTTGGTGGAAGCTGAACAACAGATCAAAGATCTCAGTTCAGAATACATTTGTAGTTAGAAATTCTTTATTCTTTTTCTATGTAATTGTAATATTGAGTTTTGACATCATCATCAACCTTGAAATTATGCTTATCATTCTGATATTCATAATTAGGGGGAGATTCTTAGGTTTTAGAACATTTGATGATGATTGTCTTTAGATTACTTAGAGTACAAATGTATAGAAAGTATTAATTAGTAACACTGAAGTTTTGTAGCTAGCAGTTATCTCTTTGTTTGTAATTTATTCATTATTTGTAAAGAGATAAAATTATTTCATATTTGTAAGTAACTGCTGGAATGATGTATCGAATCTTTAGAAAGTCAAGATGTGTATTTGATCCGTTAGAATTTGCAAAAAGGCTTGTCGGAGACTAGGAGAATTGGTCAGGGACTAAAAGGATTTTATCTGTCGGGGACTAGTTTTGTCTATCGGAGAGTAAGACTTAAGTCATCAGAGATTA
>CM025783.1:38174542-38185113 GCA_014636745.2 Centella asiatica | reverse complement strand
AGAAATGAGATTTGCAATGTACAAATTCCCTTTTCTTTTTCCTGTCAAAATCACAGTCCCTGATTCTTTGTCACTCACTAAGCATTGATCTTCTTTAAAAGTGACATTGAATCCTTTATCACATAGTTGACTCACACTTAGTAGATTGTGTTTTAAGCCGTCAACCAGTGCTACTTCTGTGAAGATGACATCTCCATGTTCAACAGATCCATATCCTCTTGTATGGCCTTTGCTGTCATCTCCAAAAGTGACTCTTGGGCCACTTCTCTCTTCATACTGTTTTAGCAGGGACTTATCTCCAGTCATGTGCCTTGAATAACCACTGTCCAAGTACCATGATTTCTTCTTTTTGCCCTGCACAGTAGAGAGAACTAGTTTGAGATTTTTGGGACCCAAATCTTCTTGAGTCCTTTCTCACTAGCTGCAGTTTCAAGACTTGACTCAGAATAAGTCGACTGCCTCTTTCCATGTTTGATTTTAATTGGGCAATTTATAGTCTTGCTTCCATTGTTTGTGAGACTACTTGACTTTGATTTATTATTTTCTATGCAAAGATTACTTGACCTTTTTACAGGTGATTTATCTTTTATTGTCTTTGAGTTAGCAGTCTCAATCATAGGAATTTTATTTCTGCTCCTACAGTGCATAGCTATGTGGTTTGGATTACCACATACATGACATGTTTTTCTAGGAGCATCAGGCATTGAAGCATAGTTGGTATATTTGTTAATGCCTAACGTGCCATTCCTATTTTTCTTGCTTCTGTTTGATTCCACAACTTTTTCAGCCTTTTGTATTGGAACAGTTTCCAATTTCTTTATTAACTGTTTCTTTGACATAAACCCAATATTTAAATGTTTGATTTCATTCTTCTCAACAATATTCACTGTCGTTTGATTAAAACTTGTTTTTTCAGTGTTTTGTTGATCTCGAATGTTAATAAATCTGGGTTCATGAACAGGAGATACAAAGTTAATTTTTCTAGCATCTTTAGGCTTTTCAGTTTTGCACTCAACAGCTTCAAAATGATCAATTAAATCTGAACTACTATCAAGATTTTCATCATAACCTAGTCCAGACTTTTGACCTATAGTTTGATACTCTACCAAGTCTTTTAACTTTTTAGAGGAAGTATTCCACAGTTTAATCTTAGCTTGAGCAATTTCAAGTTGCTCTACTAAGTAATATTCCCTCTTTTTCAAAGCATCAATCATATGATGTGCTTTGTTTAAGTCCGACTTGATTGTATCAAACTGTGCCAATCTCTCTTCAAGAAAATTGTTTCTTTTTAAGAGATTGTCTCGTGATTCTTTTACATTGGTATGCTCTATAGTTAAAGACCTAAAACTAACATGCAAATCAGATATATCTTTTTGCATGCTTTCAATGCTAGATTTATCAAGTAAATTAAGCACGTTAAAATTCTGATTTGCATTACATACCTTTGCAGAATCATTTGACTCGTCACTACGAGCCATAAGGGCAAAGTTGACAACTTCTTCATCAGAATCGCTGTCAATCCAATCTTTTCCCTCAGTAATCAAGACTTTGCTCTTGGATTTAGCTTTCTTGTCAGCAAAGTCCTTTCTTGATTTTTCATCCTTAGATCTATCATTAGATCTAGGCTTCTTGCACTCATTGGCAAAGTGCCCTAACCCATCACAATTGTAGCATCTTATTTTCTTTAAGTCGAAGGTGACTTTTTGACCTTCTCGTTTAGGGTTAGGTTTTCTTGATGACTTCCTTCCTTTTCTGCTAGCCTTAAATTTCTTAAACTGTTTAACCATGAATGCCATGAATTCCTCCATGTCATCATCGGTATCCAGTTCATCCTCATTATCAGTCGAGCTAGCATTAGAGGATTCATCATCAAGCTTCTCTTAAGACTTGTTTGTCTCAACCATCAACGCAGCTCCTTTATCTCTTCCATGCATGCGCTGTCTTTGCTCTACTTCAAGTTCATGTCTTTAAGTTTCCGTAGAGCCTGTCCAATGTGAGTGTTTCCATATCATGAGCCTCCCTTACCGCAGTAGTCTTTGGATCCCAGCTAGGAGGAAGGGCTCTCATGAACTTGGTATTGATATCTTCATTATCATATGTCTTACCAAGTATGGTCAAGTCATTAAGCAAAGAATTGAACCTGTCATAGATTGACGTGATTGGTTCATTAGTCTTTGCTTGAAAGAACTCATATTGTTGAGTCAACAGTGAACGTCTGTTCTTTCTGACTTGATCAGTCCCCTCACATAGGACCTTGATAGTGTCCCAGACTTGTTTAGATGTTGTGCAATTGATGATGCTATTGAACATATGTTTGTCTATTCCATTATAAAGTATGTTCAAAACTTTAGCATCTTTCAACACTTGTAACTTGTCCTTGTTGGTATAATCACTTTCTGGTGCAAGTACAAAGTGTTCTGCAACAATAGATCCTTCGACGCTTTTTGCAGGAATAAATTTCCTGGGTAGATAAGGACCCTTCTCAATCCTATCTATATAATCTGGATCTGTTGCTCTCAAATGCATATACATCTTTTGTTTCCACATTGGATATTCATCCCTTTTCAGAATAGGGATCCTGGCTCCACCATCACGTCCTCCATTATATGCAATCATGTTAGAGCTGCTTGCTTCGTCGTTGTTGGCCATCTCAGAATCTTATTAATTGATTATTTTCAATTAGAGGCTCTGATACCAATTGTTTTCCCAATGAGATGGCCTAGAACTTGTAGAAGGGGGGTTGAATACAAGTTCTTGCAACTTCTTCGAATTCCTGTTCTTTAAGAAATTAAATTTCTGCGGAATATAAAGAACAAGATCAAAACTCTATAAACAATTGCTTTTATTGATTTAACAATTGATTACAAGTTTTCTAACAATCAAAACAAGCTTTGATCGTCAGCTTCTATTCTGTGTATAAAATACAACACTTTCAATTTTCTCTCTCTATACACATCTTTTCTCTTCGTATTTCTGTTCTGTAATTTATAATTACAGCTTCTAAAACTAAGTTATCAAAAACCTAGCTTCCTAATTCAAATCAAATACAATCTTTCCAATTGAAAGATTTCTAACAAGTTTCCTTGTCAGTTACGTCTTCAACAAAGTCTACGTGTTCATGGAAGACTTTCCTTCTTTGATTTGAACTTTAACTCCATCAGTGATTAAGTCTTCGACTAATCTCCGATAGCTTCTTTAATTAGTCCCTGATCACTTCGAGTAATCTCCGATGCTTTACAACGTGTAATCTCTGATGCTTTACTTCGTGTAATCTCCGATGCTTTGGCTTTAGTCTCTGGTGATGTCAGCTTTTAATCTCCGAGGTATTGTTTTAATCTCTGATGACGTAAGCTTTAATCTCCGATGACCAATCCTTCAATCTCCGATGAACAAAACATTTTAATCTCCGATGAAGGATTCTTCAATCTCCGATGGGCAAAGTCCAATCTCTGATGAACAAAACTTTAATCTCTGGTGAACTTTTCCCTTAATCTCCGACAAGCCAAAATCAATCTCCGAAGGACTAATTAATTTAAACAACTTGTTGAACAAACTCAACAAGTATTCCAGCAGTACATACAAAAGAAATGAACCTGTCTCTTTATTATAATGACTAATTTACAAACAAGAGATACTACTGCTAGCTACAAAACTTAAGTGTTACAAACCAACACTTTTCTGTACATTTGTATTCCTAAGTATTCTAAAGACAATTATCATCAAATGTTCATAAAACCTAACATCCCCGATAAGCTAAGTTCAGTCCTTGATGACGTCATCCGTAGTCTCTGATGAAGGAGATTTCTTAGTCTCCGATAGAGGAAATTCCTAGTCTCTGATGGCAAAATATGTTAGTCTCTGACGGCTAAAGATATCAGTCCCTGACGAGTTTGTCAATGAGAAAAGTAATCCTCGATGCACAGTTTGACATCAAGGCTATAAAACATTATTTTCTTAAAATTATTTTATGATGTTATCATGCCAGATTTAAGACAGTAAAAGTCTAAGGACATCACATACATATTTTCTTTCATAAATTCTTATTAAGGTATTAAAATATTACTTGCATAATTTACAGAATCTCTCTCTCACAAGTAAATTGATTTGAATTTTGTGCAAAGGACTGAGGCAAGTATATTCTCACTCTCATGCTTATTTCAGTTAAGCACATGATCAATTGATTCGACATGCGTACAAAATTATGACATTTATATTTAAATTTCCTTGTGAAACAGAATGCTATGCTTTAATTTATGCTAGCATGATATGAATGAAATGCATGGGTATAAAGGAGCTTTGATTTATCTGATATTATTCAATCTTATATCTGTGCAAATGAATGAGAATGATATGTCCCTTAATTGGGAAATGCCACATGGCTGGTAAGAGGAAAGGAAAGGTGTTGATTTGTTCTTCACCTAACCTAGAGGAATTTTATGTGACTACGTACGTTCACACAAAGAGGGATCATGCGGGCATAGTTAGGCCAGCTGTATACCGTATGGTTAGCAGATCCAACGGGTTTAGCCCCCGTTGGATGTTTTTACTTCAAGAAGGTCATGCTGTGTTTTAAGAAGGATTAAACAATTGTTTATCATCAGTAATCCTAAAGATTCTTTAAAGATTTCAGAGGCATTGATATTGGTCCACCAAGCCTCTCAACAGAATTGAATTCCTTGAATCATTCCAGTTTTGCTTTCCCAAATTATTTATATACTTACTGGGCGTAAATCGCTCATTCTTGTTGAATTTTAATATCTTGCAGGGCAGAGTATAAAGGCTGAACCCTCTGACAAGGGGAAGGCAAAGATGATCGGTTATTGAGTTTGGCTAACTTTCGTAGTGCCAATAAGGAAGGAAGGAAGAATGATGAGCTGAAAAGTGATGTTTTGTATTAAAATATAGTGATAGAATAGCTTCCGCTGAAAATGTAATAATTTGAGTTGTAATAACTCTTTATTATTGCCTTTTTCCTAGTATTTTCATGTGAATGGATGTGTGGTTATCTTTTTCTTCTTTTGACGAAGGCCTGATCCAGTAAGGGATTTTGGGGTCGTCACACTATTTATAGACATAACTCCCTTATCCTCCATGCTTCTTCTTTAAGTTGCCTCTAAAAATATCTTTGATGTTCTTTGGTAATTGCAGCTCTGTTACATAACTTCTCTTTTGTATAACCTTTCTTGCATGCCAATCTATTATGTAACTTCTCTTGCACTAGCTCCCTTATTTTATTCTTAGAGTTCTTAGCATAAGTTATCTCTATAGCATCTATATTTGTATAACTTATCTCTTTGAGCTTCTTAGGTTCTTATTAGACCAGCTTCCTTATTTTACTCCTCAAGTTTGTATAAGTTATCTCTATAGTTTATACACCTGTTATGTATTTGTATAACTTTTCTTCTTGAAGTTTCTCCGATAGCCAATCTCTCCTTATTGGACCACCTTTCTTATTTTAATTTTATAGCCTTAACTGAGTTAGTGGACTGCTGCAGTTAGTCATATGTCATCCCGTATGTCATCATCAATCTCTGCTAATGATCATTTATCCTCTAATGACCATTTAGTCTCTGATGAGTTAATTTTCAATCTCTGATAATCATCTGCAGTCTCTGATGGTCATTTAGTCTTTAATAGTACAATTCAGCAGGTGAATTGCAGAACTACTTTGATCTTTCATTTGTTTGTACAGACCATCATTCCTTGAAGAGATATTGTATTTTGAGTGGATAACATCTTTTGATGATGTGTTACACCTGAAAATGGCATTATACACTGCTGAACTAATTCTACAAATTAGTCTTTGATAATGTGCAAGTTTTTGTAAATTAGTCTCTGGTGGGCAAGAACTCCTTTCTAAGTTTTTGCCTTTGATGGATAAGTTCATCCCGTACTAAGACATGGTTCTTTGCATAGAAATCATCCTCTGGTGCTCTATTAAGCTTTGGCATCAACTTTATTCATTGCTATAGAATTTTCCTCTAATGGCTGCTATTGAGTTGTTTTAACCTTTGTTGACCATTTATCTGCTTATGAAGAAATTATCTGTTGATGGCTTATCTTCTGATGAACAACTTATCCACTGGTACAGTTCAACCGTTGATAAGTGTTAACACTCTGTTGTTGCAATAATCTTCAAGTTCAGCTCAGTTTAGTTCATAAATCTTTAAGTTCAGTTCAACAATCTTAAATCTCAGTTCAGTTCAATACTCTTGCATCTCAGTTCATCAACTGCTACTGCAGAATTCTTCAGTTTCTGCAATTCCTACAGATTATCCTCTGATGGTTGTTGTAATCATTTTATCCTTTGATTTATCTTCTGATATGCATTTTACATTGTCAAAGGATAACTTCCACTGATTTGTCTATTATCCACTAATGAACAGTTTACACTGTCAAAGGATAATACTTAGACAAAACCAACTGCAATTTCAGTTTCCAGTACAATTACAAACTCTTACAATTCTAAGTGTTATGCATCATCATCGAATGCTATAATTCTTAACATTCCTTGCTTATGCTTCTCATGCAAATTTCAAAGTACACCAGATGGATATGAAGAGTGTTTCTTGAATGGGAAACTAGAAGAAGAGGTCTATGTTGAATAACCTCTAGGTTTTGTGGAGTCAAAGTTTCCTTATCATGTTTACATTTTAAACAAAGCATTCTATGGACTTAAACAAGCATCAAGAGCATGGTATGATACTTTGTCTTAGTTTTTAATTGAAAACAAATTAACTAGAGGTATCATAGATAAAACTTTATTTCATAGAAATCATGCTGGTCATATTATTCTTGTTGAACTCTATGTAGATGATATTGTATTTGGTTCTACAAATGAAAGCTTATGCTCTAGGTTTTTCTAAACTTATACAAAGAAGATATGAGATGAGCATAATGGGATAATTAACATTCTTTTTAGGTTTACAAGTTAAACAAACCATTGATGGAATTTTCATTAGTCAAACAAAATATGTAAAAGAGCTTTTAAAGAAATTTAATCTTCAAGATGTCACATCTACTAAAACTCCCATGACAACAACTACTAAACTTGATAAAGATTCAACTAGTAAAAAAGTTGATATTTCAAGCTATAGAGGCATTATAGGCTCATTATTATATATAACTGCTAGTAGACCAGATATATTGTTCGCTACTTGTCTATGTGCTAGATTTCAAGCTGATCCTAGAGAATCTCATTTGATTGATGTTTAAAGAACATTTAGATATCTCAAAGGAACACCAAATCTTGGTATTTGGTATCCTATAGACTCTAGGTTTGATCTAATAGGTTATTCAGATGCAGATTATACATTTTTTTCCCAGTGAGATGCCGAGAACTTGTAGAAGGGGGGGTTGAATACAAGTTCTTTTAATACTTTTCGAATTACTTGTTCTTTAATAAATTAAATTTTCTTGCGGAATATAAAGAATAAGAACTCAAATCAATTTATAAACAATTGCTATATTGATTTCACAACTGATTACAAATTCTAACAATCACAACAATGTGATCATCAGCTTCTTTTCTATTCTGTATAGGAAAAGATACAAACTATGAAAAACCTATACAACTTCAAATTTTTTCTTTGTAAAACTAATTACAACTTCTCTAACAACTGAATTACCATTAACTCAGTTCCTCATTCTGAATAAAATTCAGCTTCCTTATTTGAATCAAATACAATCTTTCCTTTTTGATTAGGAAGAGATTTGTGGTTAGTTTCCTTTCCAGTTAGGACTTCAATAATATCTTGAACTACGTGGAAGACAATCCTTATTCAATTCAAACTCTGTATCTTTCAGGAAATAAATCACGATTAGTCCCTGATGCTTCATCTTTAGTCTCTGGTGACGTCATAAATTAATCTGTGGTGCTTTTAGTCCCTGATGACTTCAGATTGTGTAGTCTCCGATAGAGTTATTTAGTCTCCGATGCTTTAAGACTTAGTCTCCGATGATGACGTCAGCTTAGTCTCTAATGCTTTTAACCTTAGTCTTCGATGACGTCAGCTTTAGTCTCCGACTCCTTTAGACTTAGTCTCTGATGACGTAAGCCTTAGTGTCCGACTCCTTTAGACTTAGTCTCTGATGACGTAAGCCTTAGTCTCCGACAGGCAAAACTAGTCTCTAATAGATAAAAAAACTTAGTCTCTGATAAGTTTTCCTAGTCTCTGACAAGCCTTTTTGTAAACTCCAACGGATCAAATACACATTTTGACTTACTGAAGCTTTGATACTCAATTCCAGCAGTTACTTACAAATAAGAAATAATTATATCTCTTTACAAAGAATGAATGAATTACAAACAAAGACATAACTGCTGGCTACAAAACTTCAGTGTTACTAATTAACACTTTCTATACATTTGTATTCTAAGTAATCTAAAGACAATCATCATCAAATGTTCTTAAACCTAACAATCTCCCCCTAATTATGAATATCAGAATGGTAAGCATAATTTCAAGGTTGATGATGATGTCAAAACTCAACATTACAATTACTTAGAAAAAGAATAAAGAATTGCTAACTACAAATGTATTCTGAACTAAGATCTTTGATCTGTTGTTCAGCTTCCACCAAGACTCAGGTTTAAATCCTATAAGTCTGGCTTCAAAAATAAAAAAAATTTCATCTTATTTCAAAAAACATACCTTCCAACACAACCTTTTATTTTTTCTTCAACAATTCCAGCCTTTCTTTCCTATTTCTCCTCAGCAACTCCAGTCTGTCTATCAACAGCTTTTTCAGTATCAATTCAACTTCTTCTTTAGCATCCTTGAGTAGACTGATAAAGCCTTCAATTTGTCTCTCACTGACACTATTAATGTCTCTGTTGTAGTTGAAGAAAACTTTTTCTCCATGGAAAGTCTTATACCATAATCCTAGAGGTTTAGGATTAGCTTCCGGCACTGTATCCACCTTATGCTTCACCTTCATTACCTTTTGAATCTGGCTTCGAAGATCCATGTTGAGATCAGAAGTCTCAAGTACAACAGTCGACAACCACTCCAGATTCTCTTTAGTTTGTCCCTCCAAGGCTGGCTTCTCAAATTTCAAAGACTCTCCATCTTTCAAAAAGACATGGAGAACATCTTTGTTATTTTTACCCTTTATTAGATCAATCTTCTTTGTGGTTTTCTTCAGGGCTTTGATGATTTCTTCTGTACTAGCCATTTCAACTTTGTAAGACTTCTTTGATGAAACTATTTATGGCTTTGTTGGTCCACTCACAGCCACCAAAGCAGTCTCAGTTGACCTTGGAGGATCTTGAGAGGTAGACTTCTTGATAGTTGCCTTGATCACAGGTTTCTTTGCAGATTCCTGGACCAAAGGTTTCCTTCTTGATTTCTTCTCAGCCTCTTCCATCTCTTTATTCTTCTTCTTGGTTATGGCTGCTTTTTGTGCACTTGATCTCCTTATAAAGATTTTCTTCTTCTTTGCCTCCTCCTCCTCCCTAGCTGCTGCCATATCCTCTTCCTCTTGAAGTTTCTGAGCTAGTAGTGCATCAGATTCTATCAATTTATGTTCTTGAGGATAGACTAACTCCACTTTCCCATCCACTATCAGTTCAACTGGAGTAGGAAAATGAGTTGTCTTCATGGCACCCCCCAGTAGCTTGGGCTGTCCTGGTTGAGTATTAGTTTTCTTTTTTGAATCTTCAACCATGACACCTTTGCCTTTGTCTTTTATTGTTGGGGCTTGTGCAGTGGAAGAAGGAGATGCTGTTGTTGCTGCTGTTGCTATTGTTGTTGTTGTTGGAAGTTGTGTTGTTGTTGCTTTTGTTGCTGCTTCAAGATCCGAATATTTCTTTAGGATCCTGTCCAACATTGCTTGCAATTTTGCATCAAGGACAGGACCAGAGTTTTGCTTTTGTACAGGAACATTGGATGGACCACTCTCCCCCTTTTTGACATCAGCATCTTTGGGTTGAGAGGAGGTGGCCAGATTTGGAATTGCCTTCATCAGTAGTTGTTCCATTCGGTCTTGTTTTTGGATCAGGAGTTGAACATTTGCTTCAAGGGCTTGAAGTCGACTGTCAGTTTTGGACTTGTCTTTGATAAAAGTATCAATTGCAGTGACAGTCCTCCTTGGCAAGTGTCCTTCATAGCTCCTTCTAATCTTATCAGTCTCAATCTCCATTTGCTGCTTCATCTCCTTGATTGCTGCATTTATGCCAATAACCAAAAAATGGTGAAACTTGGTATGTTTCTTGTCCACTTTGGTTATTTCTTCAAGTAAGTCCTTGGGAGATGGTGCAACTGCTGTTGACCCTATGTTGGTCACATAATCCTGCCTGAGCTGAGCAGCTGCATCCTCCAGAGAATTGGTGAACTGTGCATCAAGCCACACATCCACATTCTCTTCTTCAACTTCTGCAGGAACAGGTTCATTTGCCAGAGATGTCTTTAATGCAGAGATGTGATCTTGAGACTGTTGTAAGCCATAGAGTGTCTCAAAGTTTGCATTTGACATTTCAGATATTACTTGTAATGTGGCATCCCCTGTCCTGGAGCTTCCCCTAATGTCCTCTGTTGGTGTTGATGGTGGAGCAGAGGAAATTTGGGCTT
>CM025783.1:38149357-38174442 GCA_014636745.2 Centella asiatica | reverse complement strand
AGCTACAAATTCTGTGAATAAGGTTCACAGCTTCTCACACTCACTAGCTTCTAACTTTCTTTGAAATATCTCTCTCAAGATCTATTACAAAGCTTCTCTCTAGTGTTTGTGTGCTTCAGCGTTTGTTTGATCTGTTGGATAGATTCAATCACTGTTTTGTTATGAGAACTCCATTGCTTATATGTTAAATCAGTGAGATGAAATCACGTGCTTGAGACGTGCTACTTTTTTCAACTTAGCCGCAAGTATGTCTCATTGGATTGAAAACAAACTTCAAGAAATATCTTTCCAGTTGATATCTCTTGCTTCTGTAACATGTTACGTTGATTTTCGTGCAAGAACTGATGACGGGTGCATGCTGTCACAACGATCCACTGACTGCCAGCCCTGACGGACTTTGATCAGTGCTTCTGGATCCCTTGATGCTTATTGACTGGATCAGGGCTTCAACCTTCACTTGAGTTTTACTCAGTGCTTCTTGATCCTGATGGTTATGACTGATGGCATACACTGATGGCTTCCACTGATGTCATATTGGTCATTTCCCCTAATGGGTTACCCTGATTGGTTTGCCTGACAATGACATGTCCTTAAGTGTTTCCCTGACGGGTTGACCTGCCTTCGTCATACCCTGATGAGTTCCCCCTGATGGGTTCCACTGATGGGTTCCCACTGATGGGTTCCCCTGATGGGTTCCCCCTGATGGAACTTAATCAACGTAACTTTGATTAGAATTTCTGATGTGCGGAATACTTTGACTGTTTACAAGTAGCATCAGACATTCTTCTTCACTTTGTCAAGTCCTTTGCATGTTTCTTTTTTCTGACTTTCCTTGGGAAGTTATTAACCATCCACTGATGAATAAATGTATCATCAGTGGGTGAAAAACTTGTGCTAATCTTAAGGTGTATAAAATACCTCAAGTATTTACAGTTGCACAATTTATTACATAATCATCATCATCATTTATCTCTAACAATCTCCCCCTATTTATGTTTATCAATTTGATAACCATAAATCCCTAGATGCACTGATGATGATGTCAAAACCAATACTAAATACATGAAATAATTTTGAATGAATTTAATAAAAGAATTTCTGTACAAGTATTTTTCCTATAACTATTACAAAAAGAATGTTGTATTAGACATCAGGATCCCCTTTCCTTTTTGCTGAGACAAAGGGCAATGGATGACTTGATTCAATAGGTTGAGAGTCACTTCCAAGGCCTAGTCTTCTTTGATCTGGGTTTTGATCAGGAATCCTTAGTCTGTTGTCTTCTCCTCCTGTCTCCAGCTGCTCTAGTTCCCTCTGAAGAAGCTTACTGAAATTGACTATGTTGACATTGCTGCTTGTTTCCAAAGCTTCAAGGACTGTCTTGATTTCTTGAATGTTGGCTGCAGCAAGTTGTGACCAGTAAAAGGTAATGATTTCCCCCTTTTTGTTTTTGAATTGAACTCCCATGGGGCTTGTGATCATTTTAGGATAGACTTTGAATCCCTTTACTGGTGGCACATCCCTTACTGCAGTGTTCCCATCATCAGCTCTGGTTTCTTTGATCTCTTTCAGTACTCTCTGAATCAGCAGGACTCTGAATTTGATGACATGTTCGTTCTTATGATTTGCAATTTGATTCAGAACATGCATCGCTTCCTCCAGGTTTAGGCCATCAACTTCTTTGATCCTTATACTTTTCTCCTGCCCATCAGTGGATCTATAAAATAATTTCAGTGGACTTTCCAATGCTGTGGGTAGGCTCCATTCATTGTTGATGGCTCTCCTCAGCCTGTCGATTATCCCCCTTAAGTCTTTGTTAGCATGCGAGGATCATGGAATCAAATTTAGGACCAGTCCTAATTGCTCAGCATCCATTCTCTTGAACCAGTCCATTGCTGCATTGAATTTTGACCCACTCTTTAGTTGAACTGTTATTAGCTGATCTCTTCTATTGTTGAACCTGACATCTATGCTTTTTATGGAGAACATAAATGTCAGGTTTTTATGCCTTTCTTCTTTGAGAAATTCAGCTAGAGTGGGTGGACCATATTCTTTGGTAACAGGAGAAGGTGCTTTGTCCTTGGCTTCAAATGACTTCTTTGTAGTGACATCAGGGTCTTCAGTTTTCTCTTGATTTTTATCCCCTAATGCACTTTTAGTGTTCTGTAATCTTCTTGGCTGAGGTTTCCTGGAGGTCCTGGGCCTAAAACTCTTCTTCTTCTTGGCTTCTTCCTCCTGTTCCTTTGCCATTTCCCTCTTTTCTTCTTCTTGAAGTTGTTGTGCAAAGATTGCATCAACTTCTACTAACTTTTTGTCTTGAGGGTAGACCAGCTCCATTTTCCCATCAATTACAACTTCAACGGGTGTTGGAAAGTGGGCTGTCTTCATGGCATCTCCAAGTAGCTTAGGCCCTGATTGAGTGTTGGATTTCTTCTTGGGTTCCTCAATCAGGATACCCTTGCCGTTATCCTTGGATTTTGGAGCAGGAACAGGAGCAGTCACATCCCCTGACTGTTGATTTGAATGCTCAGCAACATCCCCTGGCGACTGCTTGGTTGATTTCTCCCCCTTTTTGACAGCATCATCAGTGGGAGTTGAGAGTCGGGATGTGACTTGAAGAACTTGTTGCAGAGTGCCAGCCATGGAATGTTGCAGAGTTTCCATGCTGGTTAGTTGAGAAGTGAGATCAGCTAGCTTCTTGTCAACAGTGTCAGTGTGTTTCTTCATTCTGTGGAGAGTCTGGCTGGTGACAAGGGAGTCGACAACTTGCTGTACATTTTGTATCTTTGTAGAAAAATGTGTATATAATTTTTGATTTTCTATATCTATTAACTGACCAATCATGATCTGTGACTTTAACACTTTGATCAAGATTGGATCAGTAGTTCTAGCTAATTCTTGCTTTAATAACTGTACAGTGTCAGACATCTGGTTCTGTCGAAAGTATAAATCAACTCCGATGAACTGGGAAAAATCATCTTGTGGAGCATCATCTTCATCACTTTCAGAGGTAGAAGTATTATTTACAGTAGCTGTGTTTTCTCTCTTTTCTTTATTTATAAGGATCTCATCCTTATCTCTCTCATCCTCTCCTTTTTCTGTGCCTACTAAGGCATCACTCGTATTCTCTCCTTTTTCTTTGCCTACTAAGGCAGTACTCTCTTGCTCTCCTTTTGCCAAAGTCCTCTCAAGGGTTTGACTTTGCCTCTCTGCACTAAGTATTTTCTCAGTCTCACTCAAAATTGTCCTAGAGGGGCTCCTATGGGCTTGGAAATCACCAACTGTGACCAGTTCAAGAGATGTATCTACAGATTCTGGTTCGATAGTTGTGATAAGAGAAGGAGAAGAAGTAAAGTGAGTATGTATAATTGGAGAAGTATATGTTTCTATAGAGGAAGTATATACAATTGGGGGTACATAAAGAGTTATAGCTGTAGTATGTACAGTGGAGTTTATGTCCCCTGTTTGATCATCAGTGTTTGTATCAATCAGAAATGAGTCAACCATGTGAGAGTGGTGACTATCAAACACTGTGTCAGAGGGTGTTGGCTCCTCCACGAATTGAGAATGTGGAGAATCTGATTGTATGGCACTTAATGTTTGAGTCATTATATCTGAAGAAATTTGAGGAACAGACAAAGATGGAAGTGGTGTAGATGGGAGTGTTGGCTGAATCACTGAACGAGGAGGTGATTCATCAAAAGATGCTGTAGAAGAATGTTTATGACTCATGTTGATCTTATTGAGAAACTTCTGAGCTACAACATCTTGAGTGGTGTGTGCACTCACTGTGTCAGATATCTACAAGTGGCTCTCAGAGACCCTGATGGTAGGTTCATCAGTGTCTATGGTCAGTGTATGTGCCTCACTCAATTGTGTCCTTGGTTGAGGACTATTTTCAATAACTAATCCCTTTTGAGAGGAACTAGTTAGAAATATGTTTAATTCCTTATCAAAGGCTGTATCCTATTGAGAGGATATGCCCTGGTCAGGTTGTTGGGTAACACTCATGGCTCCCGTCTTTTTCTTCAATCTCCTCATATAGCCAATCACTCTCTCTCCTTGCTCCCCCTCAGTTGTTGTGGTAACTTCACTGGGTTTTCTTTTAATCCCAACAGTCTTTTGGGAGACTGTGGGTTGGGCTGTCGAGAGTGGTTGTGAAGAAATTGGTTGTTCAACTTGGGTAGGCAGAGAGGTGGTTGATTTCTCTGCCATAGTAGATGAAGGTGAAGAATGTACAGTTTGAGAAATAGAAGGTGTAGAATTTACTACCTGTACCATATGCGATGGAAGAGCAAATGATTCAGCTGTATACGATTTCTTTAGTATTTCTGCAAACAGTTTCTTTGTTTGCTTGTATGTCTGTACAGGTATATCATTCTCAAAAGAAAAATTAGTAATCTGATCTTTAATAATCATGTAGAAAAATCTAGCATAATATATTTCAGATTTCCTATTATTAAAATTGCCTAATTTATTTACAAGATCATCAAAAATTATTTTACCTATATTTATATTTACATTTTTAATTATTGCGTATGCTATTTTTAAAGTTAAAGAGGTAATGACCTCAAAGTTAGAACACTTACCTGAGAACACCTTGGTGATAGTGTCGAAGAGATAAGAAATCTCCCTCTTCATGTTCACCCTCTTGAGAACCTTGAACTTTAACACTGCATTGGGAGCAGCATTATAGCCCAGTTCCCTCAAGAAATCCAACAGATCTGCATCACTGGGTACATCCACCAGATCTTGAGTAGGTAGCCCCAAAATAGAGTTAAGTCTGGAAGGAGTTATTTTCCCTTTCTCAGACGAAACTTTGAATGAGATACCCTTGACCACATCAGGCTTAGTGGTGGAGTACATGAACTTAGCACTTGTCCAAAGTTGTGACAGTGCCTCCCCCAACATTTCTTCATCGGTAAAGATGGCTTTACTATACTCAGAGTTGAGCAGATAGTTCATTATCGGTTTAAAGCAATCATTTACCTCATCAATGTCAGAGAAGCCCATAAAGTTTGTGGATGGGACTGTCAAGCTCCTCTGAATTTGTTGACGTGCCATGGATGCTTTGAAGATTTGAAGTTCTAGGGTTTCTGTAAAGACGAGAGAAAAAGAACTCTAGCAAATATCAGGTTTAGATTAAACATTTTGGGGAGTTTCAAAAAGTAGGAGAGATAGAGTATTAATACCCGCCTATAGACGTTTGAAAACTTCTCCTGAAAACACGATATCAGGGAGTCAGTTCAGTTTATGTGATGGCACGTCATTAGTGAGAGAAGAACTTAATGATGAGTTGTCATCACTTAACTGACTTAGAATCCCGATGCAAAAAAAAAAAAATTTAAAACTTACCCTTATAATTTACTGTATGTATACACCCTGACCTTGATGCACAAGAAGGACACCCTGACCCTGACACATAGGTCAGATACCTTGACCCTGTCGAACAAGTCGGACACCCTGACCCTGACGAGCGATCCGGACATCCTGACCCTGACGAGCGAGCCGGGTACCCTGACCCTGATGCATCCTTAAGGAAGCCCTGACCCTGATGCATCAGTCCAAAACAAAATGCAGAATATACAAGTATATACATATTTACAATTTGAACATATATAACCACATATCAATTGATTTCATCAAGAACTTATGAAATGAGTTAGAAATACCAAATCTTATGAGTTTGACTCTGACCCTGACGCATAATTCACCATTCCCAGCTCTCCCACAAGATTTGAAAATGTGGCTTCATCAAGAGCTTTGGTGAATATGTCTGCCAGCTGCTGATTTGAAGGTACAAACTGTAATTCAATATTCCCATTCATAACATGTTCCCTGATAAAATGATATTTGATTTCTATATGTTTAGTTCTGGAATGTTGTACTGGATTTTAAGCAATGGCAATGGCACTAGTGTTTATCACACCTTATTTGAATCTTGGAATAGTTCAGACCATAATCCATTAGCTGATTTTTCATCCATAGAATTTGTGCACAACAACTTCCAGCTGCAATGTATACAGCTTCAGCAGTAGATGTAGAAATAGAATGCTGCTTTTTGTTGAACCAAGATACAAGCCTTCCTCCCAGAAACTGACAGCTTCTTGTTGTACTCTTTCTGTCAATCCTGCATCCTCCAAAGTCAGCATCAGAATATCCTAGCAATTCAAATCCAGACTCCTTTGGATACCAAAGACCTAACTCTGTAGTGCCCTTGATATATCTCAAGATCCTTTTCACTGCAATGAGATGAGATTCCTTTGGGTTAGCTTGATATCTTGCACAAAGACATGTTGCAAACATTATGTCTGGCCTGCTTGCTGTCAGATATAGCAATGATCCAATCATTCCCCTGTAAGTCTTCAAATCAACTTTCTTTCCATTCTTATCAAGGTCAATCTTGGTTGCAGTGGCCATAGGTGTCTTTGCTACTTTTGAGTCTTCCATATCAAATTTCTTGAGAAGTTCTTTGGCATATTTTGTCTGATGAATGTAGATTCCATCAGAGTCTTGTTTAACTTGCAATCCCAAGAAGTAAGATAATTCACCCATCAATCTCATTTCATATTTGCTTTGCATGAGTTTGGAGAACTTTTCACACAGTCTTGTGTTGGTGGATCCAAAAATAATATCATCAACATAGATTTGAACCAAAATCAGATGACCTTGGTGTTGTCTGAAGAACAAGGTTTTGTCAATGATACCTCTTGAAAATTTGTTTTCCACCAGAAACTTTGACAGTGTATCATACCAAGCTCTAGGTGCTTGCTTCTGTCCATAAAGTGCCTTTTCCAGTTTGTAGACATGATTTGGAAATTTTGCGCATTAAAATCCTGGAGGTTGTTGGACATACACCTCCTGTTCCAATTTCCCATTTAGAAAAGCACTTTTCACATCCATTTGATATACTTTAAAATTTGAATGTGCTGCATAGGCTAAGAAAATTCTTATAGCCTCAAGTCTGGCTACTGGTGCAAAGGTCTCATCAAAATCAATCCCTTCTTCTTGAAGATATCCTTTTGCAACCAGTCTTGCTTTGTTTCTTACAACAATGCCAGCTTCATCCATCTTATTTCTGAATACCCACTTAGTACCTATTATGATCCTATCTTTGGGCATAGGTACAAGCTTACATACTTGATTCCTTTCAAATTGATTTAGCTCTTCCTGCATTGCTAAGATCCAGTCTGCATCTTGAACAGCTTCTTCAAACTTCTTTGGCTCAATTTGAGAAAGAAAGCACGCATATAGGCATTCATTAGATGTTGCTTTCCTGGTCTGCACTCTTTTGCTTGGGTCACCAATAATCAAATCTGTTGTGTGACTTCTGGCCCATTTGGGATTAGAGATGTGTCTTGATGAGCTTGCTTAACTATCCTCTCCTCCCCCTAAGCCTGTGCTCCCAACTTCTGAAAACTCTCCCCTTGAATTAGTGGATAATTCAAGGTTCAAGTTATCCCCTGATGGTGCATGTCCTAATGAATGATCCCCTGATGAAGTATCCCCTGATCTGTTGTCCAGTTAATTAACTCTATCTACTGAGGGGGGTTCTACATTGTTTGGATTGACATTAGGAATGGATAAATTCTCCATTTGTCTGCACTCATAGGCTTCATTCTCTTGATAATCAATATCATCTTCATTTTCAAACCTGAGTTCTTCATGAAAATCAGGGTCTTCAAGCCCAGAAATTTCTTGATCATCAAAAGCTACATTTATAGACTCCATCACCACTTGAAGTCTCTTGTTGTAAACCCTGAAGGCCTTGGATGACAGAGAATAACCTAGGAAAATTGTTTCATCAGCTTTTGGATCAAATTCTGAGTAAAGCATGCAGTGGAAATTGCTTCAACCCAAAACTAGGTGGGAATCTTTGCCTCTGCTAGCATTGACCTAGCAGCTTCTATCAGGGTTCTATTTTTCCTTTCCACTACACCATTCTGTTGAGGAGTCCTTGGAGCAGAAAATGTATGATTAATGCCTTTCTCCACACAAAATCCCTCAACAGCTGCATTCTTGAATTCAGATCCATTATCTGTTCTCAACATTCTAACCACTAACCCTGATTTTGTTTCCACCTTCTTGATATGGTCAATAATTTGTTGAGATACTTCTGATTTAGCATGTTGAAACTTTACCCAAGTGTATCTGGTGTAGTCATCCACAATGACCATTGCAAATCTTTTCTTTGACAGTGACATTATGTTGACAGGGCCAAAGAGATCCATATGCAACAATTGAATTGGATCTTTGATCATAGTGGCTTCCTTGCTGACAAAGGATGATTTCCTTTGCTTCCCCTGTTGACATGCTGAACATAATCCTTCTTGGATAAACTCCATTTGGGGTAGTCCAGTTACCAACTCTCTCTTCACTAGATCATTAGTTGACTTAAAGTTCAGGTGAGAGAGCTTCTTGTGCCATAGTCTGCTTTCATCAAGAGTAGCCTTGCTGTAGAAACATGATTCTCCACTCACTGAATTAAAATCAGCAACATACAGATCTCCTTTTCTTATCCCTGACAAAACCAGCTTCCCATCACTTTCATTTGAGATTAGGCACTGATCTCCTTTGAAGGAAGTGATGAATCCTTTGTCACTTAGTTGACTTATGCTTAGCAAATTGTGCTTAAGCCCATCAACCAGAGCTACATTTTCAAATGAGACATTCCCACTTGCTGCTTTGCCATAACCAAGAGTTGGTCCTTTGCTGTTATCACCAAATGAAATTACTGGACCAGCCTTTTCTTGGAATTCTGTGAGCAGGGCTTTGTTTCCTGTCATGTGCCTTGAGCAGCCACTATCTAGAAACCAGATTTGACTACTTTTGACCTTTCCCTGCACACAAGAAAACATTTAAATAGTTTTTGGTACCCAATTTGTTTTGGGTCCTCTAGGTTTAGTCACAGTAATAGGTAATACAGCCTTTTCTTTATCAGTGACTTTTGGTTTTGGCAAATTTAAAACTTTCTCCTTTTTAGGAGCTTCAATATATGCTTTTGATTTCTCAACAGTTATCTTGCCTTTTTTCTTGGAGGAGCAGGCTTTAACAGTTGGTAAATCATCAGCATACAAAATTGTGTCAGTTAAAATTTGTGGTTTTTCTTTGCATTGAAAAGATAAATGATTACAATTACCACAATTCCAGCACACTTTTCTAGGGGCTTCATGAATGGAAGAATAATTGCTAGTTTTATTAACACCTAGCTTACCATTTCTATTCTTCTTGCTTTCCACTGACAGGCCTTTTTCCCTTGACGGGCTACTACGGCCTGATGCACTCTTTCCCCCTGACGACTGTGTATCCACTGATGCACAGTCTAGTTCTTTCATAACTGGAAGGTTGAGTGTTTTGGAAAGAATAATATTCTTGCCTCTCCCACTACTAGTGGAAGCTTCACTAACTAGGAAAATATTCCCTAATTCTAGCTTTGCTGCTGCCTTAACAAACTTGATAGTTTGAGATGGCCTTTTTCCAAAGCTAGCTGCCATCTCAACCTCAATGGGAGGTTGCTGCACTTGAGTCTCTTCATAGCCCAAACCAGATTTTGGATCAGATTTCTGACTTTTCAAACGATCCTCCAGTTTCCTGCTTGACTCATTTCATCTCTTAATGACTTCCCTTTCTTGACTAAGAAGATTTGAGGTCCATTCCTCTCTTTTGATAGCACGGTCAGGAAGATTTTTAAACCTTGAGAGTTCTTTTTCAAGACTCTCAAGTCTGGAGTTCTCTGATTCTAAAAGAGTGTTCCTAGCAGATAACTGTTCATTTATTTTCTGCACTCTCTCAGTTTCAGCTACATCACTCCTCAAGGTGTCATAGAGATCCTTTATCTCACAAGCCATTTCCTTAACAGTTTTAACACAATCCGTTTTAGACATGTTAGAGGAAATTTCGAGGCTTACCCGTGAGCTGCTACTGTCAGTGGATGAGGCCATCAGGGCTAGGTTGACATATTCTTCATTTTCTTCTTCATCAGAGTCAGCCCAGTCCTTTCCCTCTGCAATATATGTTTTTCCCTTCCTGTTTGCATTAAGAAGGTCAAAGTATTTCTTCTTGTAGTCCACAACAGCTTCTTTGTCTCTGGATTCACCATCTTTTGTGGCCTTGCGGCACTCATTTGCAAAGTGACCCATTTCATTACATTTGTAGCACTTTATTCTTGATTTGTCAATAAAGTTTTTCGTGCTACTGGGTTTCCTTGCTGAAAATCTTTTAGATCCCGAAGGCTTTTGGAATTTCAGCTTGGAAAACCTTTTTGCAAGAAAGGCCATGGTTTCATCCAGCTCCTCTAACTCTTCCGGAGTATATTCTTCCTCCTTGAAGTCAGCTTCTTTGTCCCCTTCTATGTCAGCATCTTCTAGTTGCTGCTTCATCAAGACACTTGGCCTTGCTTCTTGTTTGTCCTTCGTGGCAGCCATCAGGGCTACAGATTTAAGCTTTCTAGCATCCCCTGACATTTCAGATCTTTGTTGAACCTCAAGTTCATATGTCTTTAGGGTGCCATAAAGCCTATCCAAGTCTAGAAGATTCATGTCCTTGGATTCCCTGATGGCTGTTGTCTTAGGATCCCATGATATGGGAAGGGCTCTCATGAACTTTATGTTCACATCCTTGTTAGCATATGCCTTCCCATATAATCTCAGGTCATTTACTAACATGTTGAATCTGTCAAACATTTCAGTAAGTGTTTCACCATTTTTCATTGTGAACCACTCATACTGTTGTGTCAACAGCTGCAATTTATTTTCCCTCACTTCCTCAGTACCATCACAAAGGATTTGTATGGTATCCCATATAGATTTAGACGTGGTAAGATTCATGATACTATTCAGCATATCATCGTCTAGACCATTATACAAGATCCCAGTGACTTTAAGATCCTTTTTCACCTTTTCTCTTTCCTCTATCGTCATTTCGTCAGTTGTCTTTGGGACAAGCTTTTCAGAAATACTGACTCCATTAACGACTTCTATAGGAATGAGCTTCTTGGGAACGTGAGGTCCTTCTTTTAGAATCTGCAAATATTCATCATCAATAGCTCTAAGATGAACTATCATTCTTTGTCTCCAGAAGAAGTATTTGCCCCTTTCCAACATGGGGACTTTACTGTTTCCAGCTTTGTTGGCCATAGATAATGATCATTTTTAGCAAGTGAAATCTGCTAAAAGGCTCTGATACCAATAGTTAGTGCAATATAAGCACAAGTGTTTGTAGAAGGGGGGGGGGGGGGGGATGAATACAAACACCTGAATCTTTTCGCTCTTTTAAACTTAAAAGTGATTACTGGAAACAGTTGAAACAAACAGAAAAACTATGAGAAATAAACACACAGATTCAAGTTAAAATAGTTATATTAAAACTTGGGGTTTTTCTGGAAATCTGTATAATCACAAATGTGATTTACAGCTACAAATTTTGTAAATAAGGTTCACAGCTTCTCACACTCACTAGCTTCTAACTTTCTTTGAAATATCTCTCTCAAGATCTATTACAAAGCTTCTCTCTAGTGTTTCTGTGCTTCAGCGTTTGTTTGATCTGTTGGATAGATTCAATCATTGTTTTGTTATGAGAACTCCGTTGCTTATATGTTAAATCAGTGGGATGAAATCACGTGCTTGAGACGTACTGCTTTTCTCAACTTAGCCGCAAGTATGTCACATCGAAACTTTATGTGTCAGACTGCTGCATGCTTTGTTGCTTCTTTTTCTTCCCCTGATCTGTGTGCATTTAATGCGAAAGAGTTCTCATTGGATCAAAAACAAACTTCAAGAAATATCTTTCTAGTTGATATCTCTTGCTTCTGTAACACGTTACGTTGATTTCCGTGTAAGAACTGATGACGGGTGCATGTTGTCACAACGATCCACTAACTGCTAGCCGTGACGGACTTTGATCAGTGCTTCTGGATCCCCTGATGCTTATTGACTGGATCAGGGCTTTAACCTTCACTTGAGTTTTACTCAGTGCTTCTTGATCCTGATGGTTATGACTGATGGCATACACTGATGGCTTCTACTAATGTCACGTTGGTCATTTCCCCTGACGGGTTACCCTGATTGGTTTGCCTGACAATGACATGTCCTTAAGTGTTTCCCTGACGGGTTGGCCTGCCTTCGTCATACCCTGATGGGTTCCACTGATGGGTTCCCCCTGATGGGTTTCCCCTGATGGAACTTAATCAACGTAACTTTGATTAGAATTTCTGATGTGCGGAATACTTTGACTGTTTACAAGTAGCATCAGACATTCTTCTTCACTTTGTCAAGTCCTTTGAATGTTTCTGTTTTCTGACTTGCCTGGTGAAGTTATTAACCATCCACTGATGAATAAGTGTATCATCAGTGGGTGCAAAACTTGTGCTGATCTTAAGGTTTATAAAATACCTCAAGTATTTACAGTTGCACAATTTATTACATAATCATCATCATCATTTATCTCTAACAAGTACACTCCAACGGATCTATTTCAAATTCACAACAGATAGATTTTCTGGATTAGTGTAAATAGGAGTCATAAATTTCATTTATGACTACTAACAAAACTGAACAACCAAAAACACTCTGACATGTTAAAGACTTCAGCAATCAGCTCAACTAAGGAGCACTCTACTTGAAGATAACAAACAAGATTTACTCAATCTGCTTAGAGTCTGTGTGGCTAATCTGGTCTAAGTGACCTAGTGTAAATTGGACTAAGTGTCCTCCTGCTAATTGTTTTGTGCGAACACGCCTGCTGATTATTCTGTGTGAACAAGTTTTAGTGATAGCCTTCTCAAGTAAAAGAGAAGAAGAGTGGAGTAGGCTTAATCTGAACCACTATAAAAATTCTCATCTCTATTCCTGCTTATCTTTCTTATTACTTACTTGTTTTGTTTTGTGCTTTGCTTAAGTTTTGCTGAACTCTATTAACAAAGACTTACTATCTTTGCTCCTTTTAGCCATTAACCTTTGCTACAAAAACTAAGGGGTGCTTTGCTTAAACAAATTTCGCTGCTAAAATTTTTCAAAATATAAGAAACTCTTTTAATAAACAAGAAGTGTTTAAATCAGTAAAGTTTTCTAAGCAAGACTTAATTTTTGAAAAACACTATTCAACCCCCCTTCTAGTATTTTTACCCTTTGGGACCTAACAGTTGTTACTCAAAGACAGTTAAAGTATTCCGCACATTAGACATTCCAAACAAACTCAACAAAGCTTCAATTATTAAAAACCATCTGGGGATGACAAAGGTAGACCAACCTGTCAGGGGAACACGTCAGGGTATGGAAGTAGTAAGCCAAAACTCATCAAGGGGAATGGGTTAGGGCATGAACAAGACATGTCAAGGGAAGACATCAGGGTATGACAGTGTCAGGCTAACCCGTCAGGGGGAATGCTCAGCACTATATCAGTGGAAGCCATCTATGTATATCGTGAGTCATAACATCAGGGGATCTAGAAGCACTTAGTAAACTCAAGTGAAGTTTGAAGCACTGATCAAGTTCACATCAGGGCTTACCATCAGTGGATAGTTATGACTGCATACATCCATCATAAGGTCTTACACGCAAATTAATGAAACTTGATATAAAAGCAAGAGATATAATCTGGAAAGATATCTCTTGAAGTTTATTTGGTCCAATGACAACTCTCGATCATTAAATGCACGCAGATCAGGGGATGAAAAAGAAGCAACAAAAGTAGCAGCAGTCTGACACATAGTTCCTAAAGGACAACGATGTGACATATATGCGGCAAAGTTAAAAAGAGCAGCACGTCTATGCACGTTGTTTCAACTACTGATCTTCTATATATGCAAGAGTTCTCATTACACAAGATAAGGAATCCAACAAATCAACAATCTTAGAAGCACACAAGTCACTAGAAAGAAGCTTTGTAATATATCTTGAGAGAAATATTTCAGAGAAGATTAGAAGCTAGTGAGTGTGAATGAGAAGCTGCGATTTTATTACAGAATTTGTAGCTGTTTAATCACATTTGTGATTAACCAGATTTCCAGAAAAACCTCAAGTTTTAATAGATCTATTTTAACTTGAATACGTGTGTTCTTCTGATTATCTGTTATTGTTTTTCTGAGTATTGTAGCTATTTTCTTTTGTGCAAAAAGCAGAAAAAGTTTTGAGTGTTTGTATCCCCCCCCCCCCCCCCCCCACTCCAAACACTTGAGGTTATTTTATTCCAACAGTCTACATTCAATGAACCTAAGATAAGACAGAGATAATAAATGGATAAAGATCCTTTTTTGAGTCTTGATCAGAAAGATGGTAGAAAATCATAATCCAAGTAGGACTTGATATTGTAATCCAAGGACTTGATATTATAATCCAAGTAGGACTTGATATTGTAATCCAAGAAGGACTTGATATTATAATCCAAGTAGGACTTGATATTGTAATCCAAGGACTTGATATTATAATCCAATAAGGACTTGATATTGTAATCCAAGAAGGACTCTAGTCACCCAGATATGTATAAATACAGGCCAGACAACACATTACCAGGTACGCTATTATTTACAAATAATATTTACTTATCACCACTAAATCTTTAGCTAACAGACACACCTAAGGGTCTTCCAAAGGGCTGAACCCCACAGTTCTTGGATGATTTTCTCTTGCAGGTAGAGAAGGGCATTAAATTTGCGGTTCAAGTTTTTCAACGGTTAGGGTGTTGCACAACCCTAACCCTAGGTACGTAAATTTTACGTATCACATGCTTATCAACAAATAAGTTAATGTCCTCCACCAAGTCTTCAAGGTTTGCCACCAAATGATTTGCAATAATCATCAAAAACCTTTGATAGAAAATGGTGGTCTTTCTCTAATTCTGGGGTCCAAGCTTATCACAGATTTCTTTGATTAATAGACTACCTATGTCTATGTTTTTATTGAACATTAAACTATAGGAAATCCTTAAAATGAGTACTAAAACCTAATCAAAACTCCTTTGTCTTGCATCAAAGGCTCTAGCAAAGCATCAAAATAAAATGACCACTCTTTCCTAAAACCTTTTCTAGCTATCTTTTCTAGTGCATATAAATCATTATACTTAATGAAGTCTAAAATTTCTCTAAGCTCTTTATTATAAGCTAGAGGATAGAGATTATCAGTATGTAATGTAGAGCATCATTAATTACACTAAGAGAGATGATATGTATGTTACCCTTAATCTTTACCAAGATAGAGGTCTTTACTTTTGGATATGTAGCAGATGTCCACATTTCCTCGATGAGTTCACTGAAGATAATTGGGTGCTCAGTTAGTGCAACCCTAAGTGGTCCATTTGCAAGAGCATCCATCAACGGATGGTATGAAGCTTGTATCCTATCCTTACTGGTGTGCATCGAGAAATTTGTAACTACTAATTCAAACCCATTCAAGGTTATTTCGACCCTTAATTTGTCCATCTTTATTTTTGGAACTCCTTTGGTGACATCAATGGTCTTCTGCAAGTTTGACACATTCTAGGAAGCCATTGTCTTGATTGAGAGCTGTGAAAACTAAGAAATTCCTTGAGAAAGATTAGGGTTTTGCTGAGTATGTAATCTTGAATTGATTTGAAAGAAGTATTACATATACTGTGTATAACACAATTGAAATCAGCAATTTAGCATAGCTGCTATTTTAAATCAGTAGAGATACTTACTTACTTTAGAAGGTTAACTACCCACATGACCTGCTGATTTGAGAAAACAACAGATGCTAACATCATCAACTACTGCTTTTATTCATTAGTGGATAGTTATCTGTTGATGCTTCATTTGTTCATTAGTGGATAATTATCTACTAATGCTTCATTTGTTCATCAGTCAATAATTCTCTATTGATGCAACATTAGACTAAAATTATTTGCTGATTAGTTATCCTATCAACAATATCTACTTCATTTTATCAGCTAAAAAATATCCACTGACCAGTTTTGCTGACAGAGGGTAGTTATCTACTACATCTTTTTATCAGACTTGCATATAATTTAACATTTAATTGACATAGTTCAACATACCTAGCTCACTTATCAACCTGTTGAAGGTAGCTTCATCAAGTGGCTTAGTAAATATGTGAGCAAGTTGTTTGTCTACGGTAACAAAATGTAGTTCTACTATACAATTCATGACATGTTCTCTGATGAAGCGGTACCTTATGTCTATGGGTTTTGTCCTTAAGTGTTGAACATGATTCTCTGTAATGGCAATGACACTTGTGTTATCATAAAATATTGGAATTTTCGTGAGTGTCATACCATAATCCATAAGTTGATTGTCCATCCAAAGAATTTGATCACAACAACTTCCTGCAGCTATATACTTAGCATCAGCTGTGGATGTTGAGACTGAATGTTTCTTTTTGCTAAACCATGAGACTAATTTGCCTCATAGGAACTGACAGCTTCCAATTGTGTTTTTCCTGTCTATCTTGCAACATGTATGTTAAGTTTTAAAACATTTGATGATGATTGTCTTTAGATTACTTAGAATACAAATGTATAGAAAGTGTTAATTAGTAACACTGAAGTTTTGTAGCCAGCAGTTATGTCTTTGTTTGTAATTCATTCATTCTTTGTAAAGAGATATAATTATTTCTTATTTGTAAGTAACTGCTGGAATTGAGTATCAAAGCTTCAGTAAGTCAAAATGTGTATTTGATCCATTGGAGTTTACAAAAAGGCTTGTCAGAGACTAGGAAAACTTATCAGAGACTAAGTTTTTTTATATATCAGAGACTAGTTTTGCCTGTCGGAGACTAAGGCTTACGTCATCAGAGACTAAGTCTAAAGGAGTCGGACACTAAGGCTTACGTCATCAGAGACTAAGTCTAAAGGAGTCGGAGACTAAAGCTGACGTCATCGAAGACTAAGGTTAAAAGCATTAGAGACTAAGCTGACGTCATCATCGGAGACTAAGTCTTAAAGCATCGGAGACTAAATAACTCTATCGGAGACTACACAATCTGAAGTCATCAGGGACTAAAAGCACCACAGATTAATTTATGACGTCACCAGAGACTAAAGATGAAGCATCAGGGACTAATCGTGATTTATTTCCTGAAAGATACAGAGTTTGAATTGAATAAGGATTGTCTTCCACGTAGTTCAAGATATTATTGAAGTCCTAACTGGAAAGGAAACTAACCACAAATCTCTTCCTAATCAAAAAGGAAAGATTGTATTTGATTCAAATAAGGAAGCTGAATTTTATTCAGAATGAGGAACTGAGTTAATGGTAATTCAGTTGTTAGAGAAGTTGTAATTAGTTTTACAAAGAAAAAATTTGAAGTTGTATAGGTTTTTCATAGTTTGTATCTTTTCCTATACAGAATAGAAAAGAAGCTGATGATCACATTGTTGTGATTGTTAGAATTTGTAATCAGTTGTGAAATCAATATAGCAATTGTTTATAAATTGATTTGAGTTCTTATTCTTTATATTCCGCAAGAAAATTTAATTTCTTAAAGAACAAGTAATTCGAAAAGTATTAAAAGAACTTGTATTCAACCCCCCCCTTCTACAAGTTCTCGGCATCTCACTGGAAAAACAATTGGTATCAAAGTCTGTAATTAAATTTATTCAATTAATACGTTCCAAGAGATGGCCAACGGCGAAGCAAGCAGCTTTAACATAATTGCTTATGCGGGAAGTCGTGATGGAGGTACCAGAATTCCAATCCTTAAAAGAGAAGAATATCCGATGTGGAAGCAAAAGATGTACATGCATTTAAAAGCAACAGATCCAGACTATATTGATAGGATTGAGAAGGGTCCCTATCTACCCAGGAAATTTATTCCTGCTAAAACCGTCAATGGATCTGTTGTGGAGGAACACTTTGAACTTGCTCCAGAATGTGATTATACAAACGAAGACAAGTTGCAAGTGTTGAAGGATACTAAGGTGATGAACATACTTTATAATGGAATTGATAAAAATATGTTCACAAGCATCATCAATTGCACAACATCTAAGCAAATCTGGGACACCATCAGAGTCCTATGTGAAGGAACTGACCAAGTCCGAAAGAACAAAAGGTCATTGTTGACACAACAATATGAGTTCTTTCAAGCAAAGCCTGGTGAACCAATAACGTCAGTTTATGATAGGTTCAACACTTTGCTCAACGATTTGAAAATACTTGGAATGTCCTATGACAATGAAGATGTCAACACCAAGTTCATGAGATCTCATCAGGTTGGGATCCAAAAACAACAGCAATAAGAGAGGCTCATGACTTGGATATCCTCACACTGGACAGGCTCTACGGGAATTTAAAGACATATGAACTTGAAGTAGAGCAACGACAACGCATGCATGGCAGGGACAAAGGAGTTGCGTTGATGGTTGAGACAAGCAAGTCTCAAGAGAAGCTTGATGAGGAGTCTTCCAGTGCTAGCTTAACTGATCAGGAAGATGAACTGGACACTGATGATGACATGGAGGAATTCATGGCATTCATGGTCAAACAGTTCAAGAAATTTAGAGCCAGCAGGAAAGGAAATAAATTGTCAAGGAAGCCTAACCCTAAACGTGAAGGTCAAAAAGTCACCTTCGACTTAAAGAAAATAAGATGTTACAATTGTGATGAGTTAGGGCACTTTGCCAATGAGTGCAGGAAGCCTAGATCTAGTGATAGATCTAAGGATGAAAAATCAAGGAAAGACTTTGCTAACAAGAAAGCTAAATCAAAGAGCAAAGCCTTGATTACAGAGGGTAAAGATTGGATTGACAGCGATTCTGATGAAGAAGTTGTCAACTTTGCCCTAATGGCTCAAAGTGACGAGTCAAGTGATTCTACAAAGGTATGTGATGCAACTCAGAATTTAATTTACTTGACACATCTAGCATTGAAAGCACACAAAAAGATATGTCTGATTTGCATGTTAGTTTTAGATCTTTAACTATTGAACATACCAATGTAAAAGAATCACGTGACATTCTCTTGAAAAGAAACAAGTTTCTCGAAGAGAGATTGACACAATTTGACACTATCAAGTCTGACTTAAACAAAGCTCATCATATGATTGATGCTTTGAAAAAGAGGGAATACTACTTAGTAGAGCAACTTGAAAATGCTCAAGCTAAAATTAAACAATGGAATACTTCCTCTAAAAAGTTGATAGACTTGGTAGAGTGTCAAACAATAGGTCAAAAATCTAGACTAGGTTATGATGAAAATATAGACAAGAGTTCAGATTTAAGTGATCTATTCGAAGCTGCGAACTCCTCAACTAGTAAGCCAAATTTTATAAAAAGAATTAATTTTGTCTCTCCTGTTATTGAATCCAAATTCATTAACACTCAAGATCAACAAATCTCTGCAAAAACAGAAAGTGATCAAAAGACAGTGAATGTTGTTGATAAAAGATTAAATATTGGGTTCATGACAAAGACACAATTAAATAAAAAACTGGAAAATCTTCCAGACAAAAAGGCTGAAAAATTAGTGGGGTTAAGCAGAAATAAGAAAAATAGGAATGGAAAAATCGGCATTAATAAATATACAAATTATGCTAGAATGCCTGATGCTCCTAGAAAGACATGTCATGTATGTGGTAACCCCAACCACATAGCTGTTAACTGTAGGAGCAAAAATAAAATTCCTATAACTGAGACTACATTTTGAAAGAGAATAAAAGATGAAACACCTGTAAAAAGGTTAAATAATCTTCGCATTAACAATGAAAACCCTAAACTTGGTAGTCTCTCACAAACAAGTAGCAAGACTAATGATTGTCCAATTAAAGTCAAAATTGCTAAAAGACAATCAACTCAATCTGAGTTAAGTCTTGAGTCTACAACTAGTGAGAAAGGACCCAAGAAAGTCTGGGTTCCAAAAATCTCAAACTAGTTACTCTCTACTGTGCAAGGCAAAAAGAAGAAATCATGGTACGTGGACAGTGGTTGTTCAAGGCACATGACTGGAGATAAGTCCCTGCTAAAACAGTAAGAAGAGAAAAGAGGCCCAAAAGTCACTTTTGGAGATGACAACAAAGGCCATACGAGGGGATATGGCAGTGTTGAACATGGAGATGTCATCTTCACTGAAGTAGCACTAGTTGATGACTTAAACCACAATTTATTAAGTGTGAGTCAACTATGTGATAAGGGATTCAATGTCACCTTCAAAGAAGATAAATGCTTGGTGTGCGACAAAGAATCAGATAATGTGATTTTGACAGGAAAAAGAAAAGGAAATTTGTATGTTGCAAATCTTATTTCTTTTACTGATCAAATCGCATGTCTCTATAGCAAAGCTTCAACTGATGAAAGTTGGCTTCGGCATAAGAAGCTTTCCCACTTGAATTTCAAGAACATCAACAAGCTTGTGAGGAAAGGTTTGGTAGCTGGCATTCCACAGTTGGAATTTACACAAGATGGATTGTGTGATTCATGCCAGAAAGGGAAACAAAAGAGTGTATCATTCAAGAGCAAACCAGCAACAACAATCACTGACCCATTACAGTTGTTACACATGGATTTATTTGGTCAAGTGAATGTGATGTCAATCTTAAGAAATAGATATGCTTTGGTTATTGTGGATGATCACACGAGGTATACTTGGGTAAAATACCTCCATACAAAAGATGAAGCTGCTGAGTTGATAATTGATCATATCAAAAAGATAGAAACTGAGTTAGGAAAAACAGTAAGGGTGATAAGGAGTGATAGAGGAACAGAATTCAAGAATTCCCAAGTTATTGAATTCTGCAATGAAAAAGGAATAACTCATCAATTCTCAGCTCCAAGAACCCCTCAACAAAATGGAGTTGTTGAGAGGAAAAATAGAACCCTTATTGAAGTAGCAAGGACTATGTTACAAGAGGCTAAGCTTCCCACATATTTTTGGGAGGAAGCTATAAGCACTGTTTGCTTTACACAGAATAGATCCTTGATAAACAAAGCATACAACAAAACACCTTATGAATTAATGACTGGGAGAAAACCAACTCTCAAGTTTTTACATGTGTTTGGATGTAAATGCTTTGTACTGAGAGACTCATCAGAAACAAGAGGAAAATTTGACAACAAGTCTGATGAGGCAATCTTCTTAGGTTATTCTTTGTCAAGTAAAGCATACAGAGTATATAATCTAAGAACAAAGGTCATTGTGGAATCAATTCAAGTTTTATTTGATGATAAAAAGATTCCAGGAATGATTGGACAAGGATTGCATGAACCTTTCAGTTTTGAGAATGAATTGGATGCATGGGAATATCCATCAGAGACTACTGAAAAACCCTAAGATAGCAATGATCCCTACATAATTGAGGGGGAGTTAACTGTTGTGCATGAAGTACCAAGAACTAATACTCTATCAGAGACTAGAGTATTAGATGAAACTCAAGAGACTAGTGAAATTAGTGTTCCATCGGAGACTAATAGTTCACCAGAGACTAGAGTCACTGATGCACAATCAGAGACTATATTGACACCAGAGACTATTGAAATAAATAGCTCAGGGGGAGCTGATAATGAAGTAGTCAATGGTTTAGGGGGAGCAGTCTCTGATCATGAAGCTAGATTGGATCACATCAATCTAGAAAATGAAGCCTCCACTTCAAGGTCAAATCTGCCACGTGCAATTCCGTGGTTGAGAGACCACACACCAGATTTGATAATTGGAAGTCTAGAGGATGGAGTCAAGACTAGAAGTGCAACACAAAATGAATGTTTATATCTCAGTTTTCTCTCAAAGATTGAGCCAAAGAAAATTGAGGAAGCACTTTAAGATCCTGACTGGATAATTGCCATTCAAGAGGAGTTAAACCATTTCACTCGAAACAAAGTCTGGAGACTGGTACCCAAACCAAGGAATAGATCAATAATTGGTGACAAGTGGGTCTTCAGAAATAAATTGGATAAAACTGGTACAATTACAAGAAATAAAGCAAGACTGGTTGCAAAAGGATATTCTCAAGAAGAAGGAATAGATTATGATGAAACTTTTGCACCAGTAGAAAGACGTGAAGCAATCAAAATCTTCTTGGCTTTTGCAGCCTATAAGAACTTCAAGGTGTACCAGATGGATGTCAAAAGTGCTTTCTTGAATGGAAAATTGGAAGAGGAAGTCTATGTTTGCCAACCCCCAAGTTCTGTGGACTCCAAATTTCCAAATCATGCCTACAGGTTAGACAAAGCACTTTATGGCTTAAAACAAGCACCAAGAGCCTGGTATGATACTCTATTTCAATTTTTGCTTGAAAATAAATTTGTTAAAGGTATCATAGATAAAACCTTATTTTATAGAAAGAAAGGCTCTGACATTATATTGGTGCAAATATATGTAGATGATATTATATTTGGATCTACAAATGAAAAACTTTGTGAAAAATTTTCAAAACTTATTCAATCTAGATATGAAATGAGTATGATGGGAGAATTAACATTTTTCTTAGGTTTGCAAATAAAACAATCAACTGATGGAATATTTATCAGTCAGTCCAAGTATATCAAAGACTTATTGAGAAAATATGATTTGGTTGATTGTGCATTTGCAAAAACACCCATGCCTACTGCCACTAAGCTAGATAAAGATTTAAAAAGAAAGAAAATTGATATTACTAGTTATAGAGGCATGATAGGCTCTCTTTTATATCTAACTGCAAGTAGACCTGATATAATGTTTGCTACATGTTTATGTGCTAGATTTCAAGCTGACCCTAGAGAGTCACATTTGATTGCTGTAAAAAGAATACTCAGATATCTAAAGGGCACCCCAAACCTTGGTTTATGGTATCCCAAAGAATCTGATTTTAAACTAATTGGTTATTCAGATGCTGACTATGCAGGTTGCAAGCTTGATAGAAAAAACACAAGTGGAAGCTACCAACTTCTTGGAGGCAGACTTGTTTCTTGGTTTAGCAAGAAACAAAATTCAGTTTCTACTTCAACAACAGAAGCTGAATACATCGCAGTTGGGAGTTGTTGTGCTCAAATCCTATGGATCAAGAATCAACTCGACTATGGTATGTCATTATCCAAAATTCCTATCTTTTGTGATAATACTAGTTCCATAGCAATAACAGAAAATCCAGTGCAACATTCAAGAACAAAACACATAGATATTAGATATCACTTCATAAGAGAACATGTAAGTGAAGGTAATATCGAATTACACTGGGTAACAACTGATAAACAACTTGCAGACATATTCACAAAACCTTTATATGAATCTACTTTTTCTAGATTAGTTTCTGAATTAGGAATGTTGAATTATGCCTCTAAAAATTGATTAAATTTTGCAAACAAGTTGTTTAGTTGTGAGAATCTAGAAATTTTATTTCTGGATTTGAAGCAGTTCTTTGTGAACAAAATTTTAGAAGCTAGAATTTAATTTCTGGAATGTAGCTGTTATCAAATAACAGAATTATTGAAGCTAATACTCATTAAATTGATTGTTGGAAATGTTTTGAAGAACAAATTGTAGCAGGGACTACATTTTCTTAGTCCCTGTAAGCTTAAGAGAAAGATCTTAGTCCCTGATAGTATTTTTAATTAGTCCCTGACTGAATTAAAAATATTTTGAACTATTGGAGACTAAATAGTCCCCGACAGTTGTTTTTAATTAGTCCCTGACTGAATTAAAAATTTGAACTATCGGAGACTAACTAGTCCCTGACAATTGTTTTTAATTAGTCCCCGACTGAATTAAAAATTTGAACTATCGGAGACTAACTAGTCCCCGACAGTTGTTTTTAATTAGTCCCCGACTGAATTAAAAATTGAACTATCGAAGACTACCTTAGTCCCCCACAGTTGTTTTTAATTAGTCCCCGACTTGATTAAAAAATTGAACTATCGAAGACTACCTTAGTCCCCAACGTCGTTTTTGGTAGTCTCTGACTCAATTAAAATGAACTATCGGAGACTAATTGGGTCTAATCTCTTATGAGTGACCTTATTAGAGATTAGGGCAATCTCCAATCGAGGGTAATCTGGTAGTTATCCTACCCATGATCGAAAAACGGTTCACTATCTTTAGAATTGCAAACGTTTCTAATAATTTGCTAAAAGTAAAATCAAACACATTTGCAATTTGTTTCTTCAAAGTTCACAGATCTCTTCAAATGGTCGCTAAAATAGTCTGTTTCCAGTTTGGAGATTTCGATTTCATAAAGACTAACCATGCAGGGGTGGCTAATAAGCATGTATTTGGAGCCCAGTATCACCCCTTCGTGGATTTCCTTCAGAACTCCACTCTATCATATGCCATTTATGAAGCTCCCGTCCAAGCCGCTAAAGTTCTCACGGCTGTCTGGTCCACTGCTACCATCCAGGATGAGAACACTGACTCTCCTATGGTAAGTTTCAGGTATGAAAACTCTGTTTATAATATAGATCATACCGTAGTTAATAATGCTTTACACTTACCAATCTATGAAAACTTTGACTCCCCTACCTCTGATGAAGAACTTCTTTCTATGTTTAAAAACTTACATTATTCTGCTGAAATTAGTTCTGTTGGGTCTATTACACGACCCCATCTAAGGCAAGAGTGGTCACTGTTCTTTGACATTATTACAAAAGCTTTTACTTCTAAATGCAGTGGCTATGATGCTATCATTACACTCACACAACAAATTGCTTTTAGTATGTTGTATGATAGACAACTAAACATTGGGCTTTTAATTCTGCAAAATCTTTTGGTAAAACTGAAATCTAGTAATAAAAATAAAATTTATTATGCTAGGTTTTTTATGATGATTGCTTATTATCTAATCCCTAATGTTAATATTACTGGATTGCAAGTTGTATCAACTGTTTTGCAGAGTAAAAGAATTTTTACTGATGTAAAGCATAAATCTGGTAAGGTAAAGGTTCCCTTATTTTTCCCTCCTGTCATGAGAGCTATTCTTATTGACAGGCTTCCAAATCTTTATTCTTTGCAATTTTTTGAGGATTTTGAAAGCCAAAACCTCATTAATCCTCCAACCACTTCACAACAACAATCCATAGCCCCCTCCACAGTTTCCCAAAAGACTGTGGTTGTAAAAACAAAGACAGCTGAGAAGCTCCCAATAAAAAGAAAAATAATTGAGGGAGTAAGTGAGGATGAGGGAGAACCAGAAGCTGAAGTTCCACTTCAGAGAAAGAAG
>CM025783.1:38122677-38148204 GCA_014636745.2 Centella asiatica | reverse complement strand
TTGTGGTAACTTCACTGGGTTTTCTTTTAATCCCAACAGTCTTTTGGGAGACTGTGGGTTGGGCTGTCGAGAGTGGTTGTGAAGAAATTGGTTGTTCTACTTGGGTAGGCAGAGAGGTGGTTGATTTCTCTGCCATAGTAGATGAAGGTGAAGAATGTACAGTTTGAGAAATAGAAGGTGTAGAATTTACTACCTGTACCATATGCGATGGAAGAGCAAATGATTCAGCTGTATACGATTTCTTTAGTATTTCTGCAAACAGTTTCTTTGTTTGCTTGTATGTCTGTACAGGTATATCATTCTCAAAAGAAAAATTAGTAATCTGATCTTTAATAATCATGTACAAAAATCTAGCATAATATATTTCAGATTTCCTATTATTAAAATTACCTAATTTATTTACAAGATCGTCAAAAATTATTTTACCTATATTTATATTTACATTTTTAATTATTGTGTATGTTATTTTTAAAGTTAAAAAGGTAATGACCTCAAAGTTAGAACACTTACCTGAGAACACCTTGGTGATAGTGTCGAAGAGATAAGAAATTTCCTTCTTCACGTTCACCCTCTTGAGATCCTTGAACTTTAACACTGCGTTGGGAGCAGCGTTATAGCCCAGTTCCCTCAAGAAATCCAGCAGATCTGCATCACTGGGTACATCCACCAGATCTTGAGTAGGTAGCCCCAAAACAGAGTTAAGTCTAGAAGGAGTTATTTTCCCTTTCTCAGACGAAACTTTGAATGAGATACCCTTGACCACATTAGGCTTGGTGGTGGAGTATATGAACTTAGCATTGGTCCAAAGTTGTGACAGTGCCTCCCCCGACATTTCTTCATCGGTAAAGATGGCTTTACTATACTCAGGGTTGAGCAGATAGTTCATTATCGGTTTAAAGCAATCACTTACCTCATCAATGTCAGAGAAGCCCACGTAGTTTGTGGGTGGGACTGTCAAGTTCCTCTGAATTTGTTGACGTGCCATGGATGCTTTGAAGATTTGAAGTTCTAGGGTTTCTGTAAAGACGAGAGAGAAAAAAAAAACTCTAGCAAATATCAGGTATAGATTAAATGTTTTGGGGAGTTTCAAAAAGTAGGAGAGATAGAGTATTAATACCCGCCTATTGACGTTTGAAAACTTCTCCTAAAAACACGCTATCAGGGAGTCAGTTCAGTTTCTGTGATGACACGTCATCAATGAGAGAAGAACTTAATAATGAGTTGTCATCACTTAACTGACCTAGAATCCCGATGCAGTAAAAAAAATTTAAAACTTACCCTTATAATTTATTGTATGTATACACCCTAACCCTGATGCACAAGACGGACACCCTGACCCTGACATACAGGTCAGATACCTTGACCCTATCAAACAAGTCGGACACCCTGACCCTGATGAGCGATCCGGATATCCTGACCCTGACGAGCGAGCCAGGTACCCTGACCCTGATGCGTCCTTAAGGAAGCCCTGACCCTGATGCATCAGTCCAAAACAAAATGCAGAATATACAAGTATATACATATTTACAATTTGAACATATATAACCACATATCAATTGATTTCATCAAGAACTTATGAAATGAGTTAGAAATACCAAATCTTATGAGTTTGACTCTGACCCTGACGCATAATTCACCATTCCCAGCTCTCCCACAAGATTTGAAAATGTGGCTTCATCAAGAGCTTTGGTGAATATGTCTGCCAGCTGCTGATTTGAAGGTACAAACTGTAATTCAATATTCCCATTCATAACATGTTCCCTGATAAAATGATATCTGATTTCTATTTGCTTAGTTCTGGAATGTTGTACTGGATTTTCAGCAATGGCAATGGCACTAGTATTATCACACCTTATTGGAATCTTGGAATAGTTCAGACCATAATCCATTAGCTGATTTCTCATCCATAGAATTTGTGCACAACAACTTCCAGCTGCAATGTATTCAGCTTCAGCAGTAGATGTAGAAATAGAATGCTGCTTTTTGCTGAACCAAGCCTTCCTCCCAGAAACTGACAGCTTCCTGTTGTACTCTTTCTGTCAATCCTGCATCCTCCAAAGTCAGCATCAGAATATCCTAGCAATTCAAATCCAGACTCCTTTGGATACCAAAGTCCCAACTCTATAGTGCCGTTGATATATCTCAAGATCCTTTTCACTGCAATGAGATGAGATTCCTTTGGATCAGCTTGATATCTTGCACAAAGACATGTTGCAAACATTATGTCTGGCCTGCTTGCTGTCAGATATAGCAATGATCCAATCATTCCCCTGTAAGTCTTCAAATCAACTTTCTTTCCATTCTTATCAGGGTCAATCTTGGTTGCAGTGGCCATAGGTGTCTTTGCTACTTTTGAGTCCTCCATATCAAATTTCTTGATAGGTTCTTTGGCATATTTTGTCTGATGAATGTAGATTCCATCAGAGTCTTGTTTAACTTGCAATCCCAAGAAGTAAGATAATTCACCCATCAAGCTCATTTCATATTTGCTTTGCATGAGTTTGGAGAACTTTTCACACAGTCTTGTGTCGGTGGATCCAAAAAAAATATCATCAACATAGATTTGAACCAAAATCAGATGACCTTGGTGTTGTCTGAAGAACAAGGTTTTGTTAATGATACCTCTTGAAAATTTGTTTTCCACCAGAAACTTTGACAATGTATCATACCAAGCTCTAGGTGCTTGCTTCAGTCCATAAAGTGCCTTTTCCAGTTTGTAGACATGATTTGGAAATTTTGCGCATTCAAATCCTGGAGGTTCTTGGACATACACCTCCTGTTCCAATTTCCCATTTAGAAAAGCACTTTTCACATCCATTTGATATACTTTAAAATTTGAATGTGCTGCATAGGCTAAGAAAATTCTTATAGCCTCAAGTCTGGCTACTGGTGCAAAGGTCTCATCAAAATCAATCCCTTCTTCTTGAAGATATCCTTTTGCAACCAATCTTGCTTTGTTTCTTACAACAATGCCAGCTTCATCCATCTTATTTCTGAATACCCACTTAGTACCTATTATGATCCTATCTTTGGGCTTAGGTACAAGCTTCCATACTTGATTCCTTTCAAATTGATTTAGCTCTTCCTGCAATGCCAAGATCCAGTCTGCATCTTGAATAGCTTCTTCAAACTTCTTTGGTTCAATTTGAGAAAGAAAACAAGCATATAGGCATTCATTAGATGTTGCTTTTCTGGTCTGCACTCTTTTGCTTAGGTCACCAATGATTAGATCTGTTGTGTGACTTCTGGCCCATTTGGCATTGGAGATGTGTCTTGATGAGCTTGCTTGACTATCATCTCCTCCCCCTAAGCCTGTGCTACCAGCTTCTGAAAACTCTCCCCCTGAATTAGTGGAAAATTCAAGGTTTAAGTTATCCCCTAATGGTGCATGTCCTGATGAATGATCCCCTGATGAAGTATCCCCTGATCTGTTGTCTAGGAAATTAACTCTATCTGCTGAAGGGGGTTCTACATTGTTTGGATTGACATCAGGAATGGATAAATTCTCCATTTGTCTGCACTCATAGGCTTCATTCTCTTGATAATCAATATCATCTTCATTTTCAAACCTGAGTTCTTCATGAAAACCAGGGTCTTCAAGCCTAGAAATTTCTTGATCATCAAAAGCTACATTTATAGACTCCATCACCACTTGAAGTCTCTTGTTGTAAACCCTGAAGGCCTTGAATGACAGAGAATAACCTAGGAAAATTGCTTCATTAGCTTTTGGATCAAATTTTCCTAAATTCTCACCAAAATTCCTCAGAACAAAACATTTGCATCCAAAGACATGGAGGAACTTGATACTTGGCTTTCTCCCTGTCATTAGCTCATATGGTGTCTTGTTGTGAGCCTTGTTGATTAGTGATCTATTCCGAGTAAAGCATGCAATGGAAATTGCTTCAGCCCAAAAATAGGTGGGAATCTTTGCCTCTGCTACCATTGACCTAGCAGCTTCTATCAGGGTTCTATTTTTCCTTTCCACTACACCATTCTGTTGAGGAGTCCTTGGAGCAGAAAATGTATGATTTATGCCTTTCTCCACACAAAATCCCTCAACAGCTGCATTCTTGAATTCAGTTCCATTATCTGTTCTCAACATTCTAACCATTGACCCTGATTCTGTTTCCACCTTCTTGATATGGTCAATAATTTGTTGAGATACTTCTGATTTAGCATGCTGAAACTTTACCCAAGTGTATCTGGTGTAGTCATCCACAATGACTATTGCAAATCTTTTCTTTGACACTGACATAATGTTGACAGGGCCAAAGAGATCCATATGTAACAATTGAATTGGATCTTTGATCATGGTGGCTTCCTTGCTGACAAAGGATGATTTCCTTTGCTTCCCTTGTTGATAAGCTGAACATAATCCTTCTTGGATAAACTCCATTTGGGGTAGTCCAGTTACCAACTCTCTCTTCACTAGATCATTAATTGACTTAAATTCAGGTGAGAGAGCTTCTTGTGCCATAGTCTGCTTTCATCAGGAGTTGCCTTGCTGTAGAAACATGATTCTCCACTTACTGAATTAAAATCAGCAACATAGAGATCTCCTTTCCTTATCCCTGACAAAACCAGCTTCCTATCACTTTCATTTGAGATTAGGCACTGATCTCCTTTGAAGGAAGTGATGAATCCTTTGTCACTTAGTTGACTTATGCTTAGCAAATTGTGCTTAAGCCCATCAACCAATGCTACATTTTCAAATGAGACATTCCCACTTGCTGCTTTGCCATAACCAAGAGTTAGTCCTTTGTTGTTATCAACAAATGAAATTACTTGACCAGCCATTTCTTAGAATTCTGTGAGCAGGGCTTTGTTTCCTGTCATGTGCCTTGAGCAGCCACTATCTAGAAACCAGATTTGACTGCTTTTGACTTTTCCCTGCCCACAAGAAAACATTTAAATAGTTTTTGGTACCCAATTTGTTTTGGGTCCTCTATGTTTAGTCACAGTAATAGGTAATACAGCCTTTTCTTTATCAGTGACTTTTGGTTTTGGCAAATTTTAAACTTTCTCCTTTTTAGGAGCTTCAATATATGCTTTTGATTTCTCAACAGTTATCTTGCCTTTTTTCTTGGAGGAGCAGGCTTTAACAGTTGGTAAATCATCAGCATACAAAATTGTGCCAGTCAAAATTTGTGGTTTTACTTTGCATTGAAAAGATAAATGATTACAGTTATCACAATTCCAGCACACTTTTCTAGTGGCTTCATGAATAGAAGAATAATTGCTAGTTTTATTAACACCTAGCTTACCATTTCTATTCTTCCTGCTTTCCCCTGACAGGCCTTTTTCCCTTGACGGGCTACAACGGCCTGATGCACTCTTTTCCCCTGATGACTATGTATCCACTGATGCACAGTCTAGTTCTTTCATAACTGGAAGGTTGAGTGTTTTGGAAAGAATAATATTCTTGCCTCTCCCACCACTAGTGGAAGCTTTACTCACTGGGAAGACATTCCCAGATTCTAGCTTTGCTGCTGCATTAACAAACTTGATAGATTGAGATGGCCTTTTTCCAAAGCTAGCTGCCATCTCAACCTCAATGGGAGGTTGCTGCACTTGAGTCTCTTCATAGCCCAAACCAGATTTTGGATCAGATTTCTGACTTTTCAAACGATCCTCCAATTTCCTGCTTGACTCATTCCATCTCTCAATAACTTCCCTTTCTTGACTAAGAAGATTTGAGGTCCATTCCTCTCTTTTGATAGCACAGTCAAGAAGATTTTTAGTCCTTGAGAGTTCTTTTTCAAGACTCTCAAGTCTGGAGTTTTCTGATTCTAAAAGAGTGTTCCTAGCAGATAAATGTTCATTTATTTTCTGCACTCTCTCAGTTTCAGCTACAGCACTCCTCAAGGTGTCGTAGAGATCCTTTATCTCACAGGCCATTTCCTAAACAGTTTTAACACAATCAGTTTTAGACATGTTAGAGGAAATTTCGAGGCTTACCTGTGAGCTGCTACTGTCAGTGGATGAGGCCATCAAGGCTAGGTTGACATATTCTTCATTTTCTTCTTCATCAGAGTCAGCCCAGTCCTTTCCCTCTGCAATATATGCTTTTCCCTTCTTGTTTGCATTAAGAAGGTCAAAGTATTTCTTCTTGTAGTCCAGAACAGCTTCTTTGTCTCTGGATTCACCATCTTTTGTGGCCTTGCGGCACTCATTTGCAAAGTGACCCATCTCATTACATTTGTAGCACTTTATTCTTGATTTGTCAATAAAGTTTTTCGTGCTACTGGGTTTCCTTGCTGAAAATCTTTTAGATCCCGAAGGCTTTTGGAATTTCAGCTTAGAAAACCTTTTTGCAAGAAAGGTCATGGTTTCATCCAGCTCCTCTAACTCTTCCGGAGTATATTCTTCCTCCTTGAAGTCAGCTTCTTTGTCCCCTTCTATGTCAGCATCTTCTAGTTGCTGCTTCATCAAGACACTTGGCCTTGCTTCTTGTTTGTCCTTCGTGGCAGCCATCAGGGCTACAGACTTAAGCTTTCTAGCATCCCCTGACATTTCAGATCTTTGTTGAACCTCAAGTTCATATGTCTTTAGGGTGCCATAAAGCCTATCCAAGTCTAGAAGATTCATGTCCTTGGATTCCCTGATGGCTGTTGTCTTAGGATCCCATGATATGGGAAGGGCTCTCATGAACTTTCTATTCACATCCTTGTTAGCATATGCCTTCCCATATAATCTCAGGTCATTTACCAACCTGTTGAATCTGTCAAACATTTCAGTAAGTGTTTCACCATTTTTCATTGTGAACCACTCATACTGTTGTGTCAATAGCTGCAATTTATTTTCCCTCACTTCCTCAGTACCATCACAAAGGATTTGTATGGTATCCCATATAGATTTAGACGTCGTAAGATTCATGATACTATTCAGCATATCATCGTCTAGACCATTATACAAGATCCCAGTAACTTTAAGATCCTTTTTCACCTTTTCTCTTTCCTCTATCGTCATTTTGTCAGTTGTCTTTGGGACAAGCTTTTCAGGAATACTGACTCCATTAACGACTTCTATAGGAATGAGCTTCTTGGGAACGTGAGGTCCTTCTTCTACAATCTGCAAATATTCATCATCAATAGCTCTAAGATGAACTATCATTCTTTGTCTCTAAAAGAAGTATTTGCCCCTTTCCAACATGGGGACTTTACTGTTTCCAGCTTTGTTGGCCATAGATAATGATCGTTTTTAGCAAGTGAAATCTGCTAAGAGGCTCTGATACTAATTGTTAGTGCAATATAAGCACAAGTATTTGTAGAAGGGGAGGGATGAATACAAACACATGAATCTTTTCGCTCTTTTAAACTTAAAAGTGATTACTGGAAACAGTTGAAACAAATAGAAAAACTATGAGAAATAAACACACAGATTCAAGTTAAAATAGTTATATTAAAACTTGGGGTTTTTCTGGAAATCTGTATAATCACAAATGTGATTTACAGCTACAAATTCTGTGAATAAGGTTCACAGCTTCTCACACTCACTAGCTTCTAACTTTCTTTGAAATATCTCTCTCAAGATCTATTACAAAGTTTCTCTCTAGTGTTTTAGTGCTTCAGCGTTTGTTTGATCTGTTGGATAGATTCAATCACCGTTGTTTTGTTATGAGAACTCCGTTGCTTATATGTTAAATCAGTGGGATGAAATCACGTGCTTGAGACGTGTTGCTTTTCTCAACTTAGTCGCAAGTATGTCACATCGAAACTTTATGTGTTAGACTGCTGCATGCTTTGTTGCTTCTTTTTCTTCCCCTGATCTGTGTGCATTTAATGCGAAAGAGTTCTCATTGGATCAAAAAAAAACTTCAAGAAATATCTTTCCAGTTGATATTTCTTGCTTCTGTAACACATTACGTTGATTTCCGTGTAAGAACTAATGACGGGTGCATGCTGTCACAACGATCCACTGACTGCCAGCCCTGACGGACTTTGATCAGTGCTTCTGGATCCCCTGATGCTTATTGACTGGATTAGGGCTTCAACCTTCACTTGAGTTTTACTCAGTGCTTCTTGATCCTGATGGTTATGACTGACGGCATACACTGATGGCTTCCACTGATGTCATGATGGTCATTTCCCCTGATGGGTTACCCTGATTGGTTTGCCTGACAATGACATGTCCTGAAGTGTTTCCCTGACGGGTTGGACTGCCTTTGTCATACCCTGATGAGTTCCCCCTGATGGATTCCCCTGTTGGGTTCCCCTTGATGGGTTCCCTTGATGGGTTCCCCCTGATGGGTTCCCCTGATGGAACTTAATCAACGTAACTTTGATTAGAATTTCTGATGTGTGGAATACTTTTACTGTTTACAAGTAGCATCAGACATTCTTTTTCACTTTGTCAAGTCCTTTGAATGTTTCTGTTTTCTGAATTGCCTTGTGAAGTTATTAACCATCCACTGATGAATAAGTGTATCATCAGTGGGTGCAAAACTTGTGCTAATCTTAAGGTTTATAAAATACCTCAAGTATTTACAGTTGCACAATTTATTACATAATCATCATCATCATTTATCTCTAACAGGTTATCTTAAAGAGGAAGGGATTGACTTTGATGAAACTTTTGCACCAGTAGCCAGATTTAAGGCTATAAGAAAAAGTACAACAAGGAGCTGTCAGTTTCTAGGAGAAAGGCTTGTATCTTGGTTCAGCAAAAAGCAGCACTCGATTCACTACAAAAAAAAATGGCCTTTAGTGACGAACAAAATTTTGGTCACCAAAAGTAATCTTTTGTGACTTAATTTTTTTTTGGTCACCAAATTTTGGTGAACAAACAAATTTAGTGACCAAGACAAGAAAGTGGTCAATAAATTATTTTTTAGTGACCGAATTTGGTGACCACGTCTTGGTATCGTCAATAAATTATCCTTTAGTGACTAGAGATCCTGGTCACTAAACTTCTTGACCATAGAGATGTTGGTCACTAAATATTTTGGTGAAAAAATGCTTTTCACTCTATATAATTTGATGATATAATAACGTATAGTAATTTTTTTTTACTTTATAATAACATACAATTTTATGATATATTATTTTTTTGTTGTGTCATATTAGTGATAACATTTTTATTAAAAAAAAAAGGTCTTCTTTTTTTTTTCTACTATAACTCTCCATATTAAGCAATTTATTATCATTTCTTTTTTTTTTACTTTATATTTTTTTTACTATTTTTTTTTACTTTATATTTTTTTTACTATTTTTTTTCATTGAAGCTTTAAAGAGGTATACACACTGCTCTTTTATTTTTACATTTATTATCATTTATGTTTATACCATTGCGTAGATAATAATTTTCAGTATCATTTTCATATATAGAACATGTTTATAGCATCTATGGTTTGAGAGTTATTGATTTTTAAAGTTTAATCAAAAAAATAAATAAAAATTCAAGAAATAATTCGAAGAACCCTAGAACCCGAACTTGATCTAATCCAAATTCCGACCAGATTACATGTTTTTTGTCCAAATTGATTTTACCAAATTGTTTCGACACTTGTAACGATTGTCTTGCCTCAAACAATTTGAAAAATTATAAAGTATTGTGTGATTTCTTGTTCGGCCAAAAGCTTCAAAGACCCAAACGAAAGATTTCCATTTTTCTTGTGATTTAGTTGTTAAAACTTGAAATTCATTGCATGAATGAGTTTCTGGAAGTCCCCGGACTCAAATCCATACTTGATTCATCAAAAATGGTGAAGGATTGTGGTTTGGGAGCTTGGCCGTTAATGACGGGCTCTCCAATGGCGGCGAGCTTGCCGGCGACAACCTTCGAGTTACCATTCCAGTGGTTTTCAGGCGATGGCGTGAGGGAAAACGGGGTAATCGCCTATGGTGATTGTCACGGTGGTGCCTCTACCTCGTTTCATTGTGTGTGCGTGCGTGAATCGAGAATCAAAGGTTGCGGCCAGCCAGAATCGGCGCCGGCGGCCGGCCATTGCTATAGAAACCCTACGAAGGAAGAAGGCGGGTCGGTCCGACCCGAATTTGACCCACTATTGACCCAATACGTTTTAGTGACCAACTTTTCTTAGAGCTCAACTAAGTGACCGTCTTCAAAATCGTGGTCACCAAAACCTTTAGTAACTAAGCTTTAATGAGGAGCAGGTGACGAGCCATTATCTAGTCACCAAAGGTCTTTAGTGACTAGATTCTATCACCAAAAGTCCTTTTCGTGACCAAAATTCGATCATCACTGAAGGCCATTTCTTTTGTAGTGATTTCAACATCAACTGCTAAAACTAAATATATTGCAGCTGGAAGTTGCTATGCACAAATCCTATGGATGAAAAATCAGTTAATGGACTATGGACTGAACTTCAACAAAATACCAATAAGGTGTGATAACACTAGTGCCATTGTCATTGCTGAAAATCCGGTGCAACATTCCAGAACCAAACATATAGAAATCAAATATCACTTTATTAGGGAACCTGTTATGAATGGAACTATCGAACTACAATTTGTACCAACAAACAAGCAGCTGGCAGACATATTCATCAAGGCTCTTGATGAAGCCACTTTTTTCAATCTTGTGGGAGAGCAGGGTATGGTGAATTATGCAAAATAAAATTCAATTCTCTTGTTAAAGACTTGTCAGAAAGGTTCTTAGAACAACAAAGACTATCAAATGCCTAAATTCTGGTACTCCTAACTCATCTCATGAATTCTTGATGAAATTAGTTGATATGTGACTATGTATATTAAAAATGTAGATATGTATATATATTTTCGGTTGTTTTCCTTGTGTTTATTTGTTTTGACTAATGCATCAGGATCAGGATCTTTGTCGAGAAGCATCAGGGTCAGGGTATTTGACTCAGGCATCAGGGTTAGGGTATCCAACTCGCACATTAAGGTCAGTGTATTCGACTCAAGCATCAGGATTAGAGTATTTGACTCGAAGCATTAGGGTCAGGGTATCCAATCTGTGCATTAGAGTCAGGATATGTATATACAATGAACATCAAGGTCAGGTAAAAAGCTTTTGACTGCGTCAGGGGATTGTGTCGAATCTTTGATAATAATTCATTTGGGAATTCTTTTGTCCCTGATGACGTGTCACCACAGAATTGATGCGACACCCTGATAGGGTGTTTTCAAGAACAGTTTTCAAACGTTAAAAGGCGAATATTTATACTCTCTCTCTTTTTCTTTCTGAAATACCTCAAAACATTTAATCTGACTCTGATATTCGCTCGAGCTTTCTTTTTCTCTCTCTCTCTCTCTCTCATATTCACAGAAACCCTAGAACTTCAGATCTCAAATAGCATCAATGGCACCCAGCAATGTTCAACAACTTCCAAGAAGTCAGGTGGTTCCACCCACAAACTATGTGGGTTTCTCTGACATTAATGAGGTAAATGATTGCTTCAAGCCTATGATGAACTATTTACTCAACTCTGAGTATAGTCAAGCAATCTTTACTAATGAAGAAATGTCTGGGGAAGCACTTTCACAACTCTGGTCAAGTGCTAAGTTCATGAACTCTTCTACAAGGTCCAGAGGTCGTGAAGGGGATCTCATTCAAGATCTCTTCTGAGAAGGGAAAAATAACCCCATCTAGAATCAACATAGCGTTGGGGCTACTTGCACAAGACTTTGTGGAAGTGCCCAGTGATGCTGATCTGCTCAACTTCTTGAGGGAATTGGGCTATAACGCTGCTCCAAACACAGTGTTAAGGTTCAAGGACCTCAAGAGGGTCAATGTGAAATGAGAGATTTCTTATCTCTTTGACACTATCACGAAGGTGTTCTCAGGTAAGTCTTCTAGCTTTGAAGTCATAACCTCACTAACTTTAAAGATAGCTTATGCAAGGATTAAAAATGTACATATAAATATAGGAAAACTAATTTTTGATGATCTTGTAAATAAACTAGGTAGTTTTAACTCTAGAAAATCAGAGATTTACTATGCCAGATTTTTGTCAATGATCATTAAAGATCAAATAACTAATCTTTCATTTGAGAATGATATTTTTGTACAGACTTACAAACAAACAAAGAAGTTGCTTGTAAAAATAATAAAGAAATCATATACCGCAGAGCCATTTGCACTCCCGTAGCATATGGATTAGGTATCTCGATCTCTCCCTTCTACTTCTCAACCTACTACTTTTTCTCCTTCAACTACTATGGCAGAAATCACACCCACTTTTCTGCCTACCCCAATAGTACAACCAGTTTCAACACAACCACTCTCATTAGCCCAACCCTTAGTCTCCCAAAAGACTAAGGGTACCAAAAGAAAACCCTCTGAAGTAACCGCAACAAGTGAGGGGGAGCAAGGAGAGAGAGTGATTACCTATAGGAGATTGAAGAAGAAGAAGGTGGCCACGAGTGTTACCCAACAACCAGACCAGGTAGTATCCTCTCAAAAGGATAATGCTTTTGATAAGGAATTAAACACATTTCTAACTAGTTCCTCTCAAAAGGAATTAGTTCTTGAAAATAGTCCCCAACCAGGGACATAGTTGAGTGAGGCACATACACTGGCCATAGTCCCTGATGAAACTAACATCAGGGTCTCTGAGAGCGACTTGCAAATATCTGACACAGTGAGTGCACACACAACATCCTTTGATGGATCACCTCCCCATTCAGTGATCCAACCAACACTCCCTTCTACACCTCTTCCTTCTATTACTAATCCTCAAATTTCTTCGGATATTATCACACAAACATTGAGTGTCATAAGATCAGATTCTCCAATTTCTCAATTCATGGAGGAGCCAACACTCCCTGACACAGTGATTAATAGTTAACACACTCAAATGGTTGACTCATTTTTACTTGATACAATCACTGATGATCAGACAGGGGACATAAATTCATCTATATATACTACTGCAATAAGTCTTTATGTTCCACCACCTGTACATACATCTTCTATAGAAACATACACTTCTCTAATTGTACATACACAAATTTCATCCACTCTCTCACCTATCACTTCTGTGGAACCAGTAACTGTACACAATTTACTTGAACTGGTCACATTAGTTGATCTCACAGCCCATAGAAGCCCTTCTAGGAAAATTTTGAGTGTGAATGTGAGAATACATAGTGAAAAGAGGCAAAGTCAATCCCCTGAGAGGACTTTGGCAAAAGGAGAGGATGAGAGTACTGCCTTAGAAGGCAAAGAAAAAGGAGAGTCCTCAAGAGATGCCTTAGAAGGAACAGAAAAAGGAGAGATTAAGGGAGAAAATGATGAGATCCTTGTAAATAAAGAAAAGAGAGAAGATCTTGATATTGAAATTGTAAATATTGAACATAATTGCAGTTCCTCTGAAAGTGATGTAGATGACACTCCAGCAGATGATTTTTCCCAGTTCATTGGAGTAGATTTATACTTTCAGCAAAATCAACTAGCTGATACTGTATAGTTACTTAAACAAGAGCTTTCAAGGACCACAGACCCAATTTTGACAAAGGTGCTCAAATCACAAATTATGATTGGGCAATCTGTGGTTGTAGAAAATAAAAAGCTCTATACACACTTTACAAACAAAATAAATAGTGTACAACAAGTTGTGGACTCCCTTATTACCAGTCAAACCTTGCTCCGGATGAAGAAACTTGCTAACAATGTTGACAAATAACTCTCAACCTTCTCCACCAAAATAAATAGCATGGAAACTCTACAACTGTTAATGGTTGACACTCTTCAAAAGGTTCTTCAAGTCACATCCCAACTCTCAACTTCCACTGATGATGCTATCAAAAAGGGGGAGAAATCTTCAGGACCATCGTTAGAGGATGTTGCAGAGAAACCTTAAAATGCTCAACCATCAGGGGATGTGAGTGCTCCTACTCCAAAACCCAAGGATAAGGGCAAAGGCATCCTGATTGAGGAACCAAAGAAGAAATCAAATACTCAATCAGGGCCTAAGCTACTTGGAGATGTCTTGAAGAAAACTCACTTTCCAACACCCGTGGAAGCAATAATTCATGGGAAAGTGGAGCTTGTCTTCCCTCAAGACAAGAAGCATGTGGAAGCTGATGCACTGTATGCATAGCAACTTCAAGAGGAGGAAGAAAGGGAAATGGCAAAAGAGAAGGAAGAAGAAGAAAAGAAGAGAAAGAGTGTCAGGCAAAGATCCTCCAGGAAACCTCAGCCAAAGAAATCTCAACCTTCCAAGGGTGCATCAGGGGATCAAGACAAAGAAAAACCTAAATCCCCTGATGCCACCAAACCCAAGTCATTTAAAGCCAAGGATCAAGCACCTTCTCCTATAACTATAACATATGGACCACCCACACTAGCTGAATCCCTGAGAGACGAAAGGCGTAAGAATCTGACATTTGTGTTCTCAATAAAAAGCATAAATGTCAGGGTTAATAACAAAAGGCAAAAGCTAATCACTGTTCAACAAAAAAGTGGGTCATACTTCACAGTTACTATGGACTGGTTTAAGAGAATGGAAGCTGAGCAATTGGGATTGATCCTGAATCTAATTTCAAAAACATCACGGCTAAACAGAAACTTAAGGGGGATGATTGAGAGTCTGAGGAAAGTCATCAACGATGAAAGAAGCCTGCCCATAGCTTTGGAGAGACCATTAAATCAATTTTACAAATCCACTGATGGGCAAGAGAAAAGTATAAGGATAAGAGACGTTGATGGGCTTGACCTGGAGGAAGCGATGCATGTTTTGAACCAAATTGCTTATCATAAGAATGAACATGTCATCCAGTTCAGAATCCTGCTATTACAAAGAGTGTTGAAGGAGATTGAGGAAACCAGAGTTGATGATGGGAATACAGCAACAGTAAGGCATGTGCCACCAGTAAAAGGATTCAAACAATATCCTAAAATGATCACAAACCCCATGGGTGTAGAATTCACAGATGCAAAAGGGGAGATCATCACCTTTCACTGGTCACAACTTGCTGTAGCTAATGTGTCAGAAATCAAATCAGTACTTGAAGCTTTGGAATCAAGCAGCAATGTCAACATTGTCAACTTCAGAAGAAGCTGGAATAGCTTTTAGCATGAAGAAAAGACAACAGACTTAGTATTTCCAATCAAAATCCAAATCAAAGGAGACAAGGCCTTGGAAGTGACACTCAACCTATTGAATCAATGCACCCATTACCCTTTGTTTCACCTAAACGGAAAAGGGGATCCTGATGTCTAAGAGTGTATATTACTGTAATAGTCATAGGAAATTTGTACAGTTATTTTCTTAGTACATACAAATACAATATATTTGTTCAACACAATTGTTTAATTTTTGTTGCTAGTGTATAGTTTTGATTTTGACATCATCATCAGTGCGTCAAGTAGATTTATAGTTATCAAAATGATAATCATAAATAGGGGGAGATTATTAGAGATAAATAATGATGATGATGTTTAGAGAATAAATTGTGCATCTGTACATGCTCAGGGTGTTTTATAAACCTAAGTATATGCACATATTTTGCATCCACTGATGATCATCTTAGTCATCAGGGGATGAAGTTTTTCACACTAGACAAGTCAACAGTTAAAATTCCTAAAGGACTTGATAGTGAAGAGGAATGTCTGTTGTTACTCAAAAACACTTTAGTATTCTGCACATCAGACATTCCAAACGAAATCAACAAAGCTTCAGTGATTAAGACCATCAGGGGATAACATAGGCAGGCCAACCCGTCAGTGAAACACGTTAGGGTATGGCAGTGGCAAGCCAAACTCATCAGGGGCAACACATTAGGGCATGACAGTGACATGCCAACCTGTTAGGGGAAATCCTCAGGGTATGACAGTGTCAAGCTAACCCGTCAGGGGGAATGCTTAGCACTGCATCAATGGAAGCCATAAGTGTATGCTTTGAGTCCTAACGTTAGGGGATCAAGAAGCATTTGGATAACTCAAGTGAAGTTTGAAGCACTAATCTAGTCTCAGACATGACTTGTCATCAAGGGATCCAAAAGCACTAATCAAGTTCACATCAGGGCTTGTCGTAAGTGGATAGTTATGACTACATACACTTGTCATCAAGTCTTACACGCAAATCATTAAAGCTTGTTATAGAAGTAAGAGATATAATCTAGAATGATTTCTCTTGAAGCTTGGTGGTCCAATGCCAACTCTCGATCATTAAATGCACACAGATCAGGGGAAGAAAAAGAAGCAATAAAAGCAACAACAGTCTGACACATCATTCCTAAAGAATATCGATGTGACATATATGCGGCTAGGTTGAAAAGAGCAGCACGCCCAAGCACGTGGGTTCAACTACTGATCTTCTATATATGCAAAAGAGTTCTCATTACAAAGTATCAATCCAACGGATCAACCAACACATTGAAGCACACAAACACTAGAGAGAAACTTTGTAATATAACTTGAGAGAAATATTCAAAGAAAAAGTGAAGCTAGTGAGTGTGAGATTGTAGCTGTAATTCATTATAGAAGTTGTAGATGTTTAATCACATTTGTGGTTAAATAGATTTCCAAAAAAATATCAAGTTTTAATACAACTATTTTAACTTGAATGCTTGTGTTTTCCTTTTAAAAGTCATTATAGTTTTTCTGATATTGCAGCTATTTTCATCAGTGCTTAACAAGTTTTAAAGAATGAAAAGTTTTGAGTGTTTGTATTCTACACCCCCCCTACAAACACCTGAACTTATTTTGTTCTAACACAACCTTTAGCTTTGTCTTCTCACACCCATCTAACATTTCCGCTCCAAAAATAACATAAGTCAAATCCTCAAAAGCAAACATTCCCCCAACAACATTCCCTAGAAAGTTTCCAATTCACACCCCCTCGCCAGTTAAATCACTTATGCACTCTTTTTGTGTTTAGGTTGGTGTTTACGCTCAATATCTAGCGATAAGATGTTTTCTCATCACTTGACAAAAGGTCAATCTTCCACCACTTTAATGATAACAATCAAAAAAGACTTTTATTAAGGCTTGTAAAGGGGCTAACACATGGTATTTTTTGTTCTTTTGAGATTGAGAAAGCAATTCAAACCAAATCATCACATGCCACATATGAACAGAATATACTAATGCCAAATAGCTAAATATGCATGCCTCTACTAATGCTAACATGGCTGCCAACCTTAGGTTGCTTTATATATTTTTTCTCTCTCTTGTGTGCATTTTATGCTCCATCTCAAGAGTTGTTTTCTTTCTCTTTCTTCTTCTTTTTTTTTTCTTCGAGCAACATTGGCGTATGTGGTACATTAAATCAAAACTGGACAGCCAAACGTTTCTGTTCAATTCACTTTGCAAGGCATATCAACTTAAGTACAAAATATGGCACTTACACAAGGAATAATATTTGGCATGTAAAGTTTGGTAGAAAGTTCTCTCAATCAAGGTTTTAACAAACAAAGGGGATTTTCGACAAGAATTGGAAGTTGGATAATTTTTGGTTTCAAACAAAGAAAAAGGGTTAAGGCTCAACAAACAATGCCTTTTATCACCTTAGTATCGATTTGTGTGGTCTGAAATTGTACTCCAATGTCAAATTCTAGTAGTGTCTCTTTGTAGCTAGACAACTCACAACAAAAAGAGATTAAGAGTGTTTATGTACTCTTTTTTGGCTCAAAATCTCACGATTTATTTTCATGGTGTGAATTATCTCCTTCCTAAGTCATACCATTGGGGAATTTGTTTGTGTCCTAAGAATAAGAATTATGCCACTTTCGAATTGGAATCTAAATGGGTGCTCAAAGATTTCACAAAGTCTAGGTTATCGAAAATTCTAACCTATCTAGTTACTCAAAGTTTGGCTTCATTCAAATAGTGGGTTTTTTTCAGTAGTACAGAATGCAGTGATAAAAGATGCAAAATGGAAATTGAATATCCAACAAACCCAAGAAATATCCATACAACATGGGCATGTCGTATTGTTATTCTGGGCAACAAAACAGAAAACTGCACAATTCAAGTACCTGCACTTGAAACACATCTCTCTATTTTTTTTCCATTTTTTTTATTTTTATTTTTGCATGAAAAACACATAATCATCACAACTAATCAACAATAAAAAAACACAAACAATCACAGCAAAAAAACACAAACAAACACAGGTGTATCCCCCCCAACCCCACACATAGAATAAACATTGTCCTCATTGTTCAAGAAGACAAAATAAAATAAAAATAAAAGTGAGGTGAAGAGGTACGTTACGACTCATGGTGATGGTGGGAATGGTGGGGGCTGGTCCCCAACACAAGAAAATAGGGCAGCGATGTTATGCTCCATTCGCTTCAACGAAGCACGCATTGAGTCCGACATAGACTCCAAACGAGATTGGCGTTATGCCAAGTCAGAATACGGCTGCTGCTCAGGAGCTGGAGGTGCAGTAGTGGCTGCCTCAGCCTAGTGGGATTCAGCAGGAAGGAATTCAAATTGTTGCCTACCAAGCTCCTTCATGATCTTCATCCTGCAAAGAGCATTCATATCTAGAATTTGGGCCCTAGGTCCCATGGTTAGTAGGCGTGGCCTCTTCAAATTGAGTCCACACAAATCAACAGCTAAGCATGTAATCAAAGAACCTAAAATAAGCGGGTGTGGGTTCCATTGCATTATGTGATGAATTTGGGTAGCGTAAAAATACCCTAGATTTAACCTGAAATTATTTTCCGCACACCAAATCATAAAGAGCTCAGTTTTTGATAGCACATTACTATTGTTAATTTTGCCTGAAAAATTGAAAGCAAGCAACCTATGGAAAATACGATGGACCAGATCAATCAAAGAAGTATCCCTAGACTGGCTAGGATTATACGGTCTGCTATCAGCTGACAAATTTGCATAAACATCAGCTTCATTAAAAAGACTAGGAAACTCACATAAAGCATTCACATAGTCAGGACCCTCAACAATAGTCTCATCTTCAAACCCTAAACCTATGTTAAACTGGTCTATGGACATTTTGAACTGACTTTGAATTAACCTAAAGATGTTAGCATCTCTAGTCAATGTATCGCTAGCACTGGTCACCTGAAAATGAAAAGACGCAACGAATTCCCAAAGCAATTCATTATAAACAGGCAGTGGAGTGTTTAGGAAAACTCTCATGTTTACAGCCTCTACCAAGTACTCAAATCTATTAGCAATTCCAAAGTATGAGAGGATAGATTGGTCGACGTACCTTGGAGAACAGATTGGCTTAATGTTCAAAACATGCAAATTGCCACGCCTTGTAAAACCCAAATTCAGATTACCCTCTAAAAGTCATCCATAGGAGAGAAATCAAGAAGCTCTCACTATGCCATTTTTTCTTTTCCTTTGTTAGGCAACTCGGCCTTCTTGACATATCCTATAAACATTTCATAACATTCCACATGAGCGTTTACGCTCAGTAAGTATATATTCATAAACAAGAAAAACAGATAATTCAAAAGCTTTAATATTCATTGAGGTTGGGCGAAGCAATGCCAACACCTCCTGATAAATCAATAAACATGTATCATTCAGGGTTCCCGAGTGATATAAAAGGATTAACCCTCTTTAGAAATAAATCGTGATTCGCCCTCTCTTCACCAGATAATGCATCACCTGACCAGCGTGATCACTATCTGACTTCCTTTAACAATCAAATTTCATTCCAGCTGGTCAGCCTGGTCGTTTGATTCCATCATTTGACATATGTAGTCACTTGCAGAAAACATTGGTCTGCGAGGGTCTGATTACCAATGTCTCGGTCTCTCATTCCCTATCATCATTGGCTAGAATACCAGGTGAAAGCATTCAACAGCCCCTTAACTTCCCATATGGATATACCTTCTTGTAAACATTTTCTTACTATAAAAACTTCAGCGTGCTCAACAATTAAAAGCAGCGACTGCCAATAACTTTGGTGTGCTCAACAAATAAAAGCAGCGACTACCAGTAATTTTACTATATATCCATACGGGACATGTTCGGGTGTGCATACAAGATCACGACCTGAAACACCCTTACATCATCTTCATCATCTCTTGGTGTGCTAGCGACTTTAAACAACTAGCAATCACCCAATAACACATAGCTCAATCATCAACATCTTTTCACGTACATTAGATCAATGATTGTACGTTACTTAATCATAAAGGAGATCATCATTTTGCATAGGCATTAACATCATTCATTTATGTAAATCGAAATAATGATTCTACGTAATCAGTAAGAAAGGAAGTGGAATGAGTATATACTTGCCTTGATCCTCAGCTAAATTCACTATACTGGTTGCGAAAGGGTTCTGTAAAACATCATTGTTGGTATAACATGAGAAATCCATACTTTGAAAAATAACTATGCAGAACAAAGGATGCTCATCAGGGCATGAAGTTGCTCATCAGAGAATATTTTACCCGTTAGGGGATACATTGCCCATCAGGGAATATTACCCGTCAGGGAATACATTGCCCATCAGGGGATATTACCTGTCAGGGGATACATTGTCCATCACGGGATATTACCCGTCAAGGGATGATCTTGTTCATCACCAAACTAGTCGGGTGACAACTTGTTCAGCGTTGAACTCCCCAGGTCATTACTGAACTCATCAGTGGATAAATGTTCAGTGCCAAACTCCTCGGAGACAAACCATAATGCTCATCAGAGACTAACATTAACTCATCAGAGACTAACATTAACTCATCAGATACTAATGTTAACTCATCAGATATTAACATTATTAATCATCGGAGACTAACTTTTACCCGTCAAAGACTACAACTGACATCATCAGGCTCTAAACTTAGCCTGTCGGAGACTAAGGCTGACGTCATCAGAGACTAATATTAAGGCTTGTCTCCACTACGATGGAAGATCTTTCAAGAACAAGAATGATACTCAAAATGTATAAACTTAATCCTAGGATGCATAATCATCCTTTCCTATGGTGCATAAGCTTTTCTACAAAACAACATACTCTTTACAAGCTTTATTCTTTCCTAAAGACTTAGCACATAGAGCTAATACTCTTGGATGCTATGTAAGAAGGAAAAACAGAGGAGAGCATAAAATTCTTACCTCTTGACTTGACGGTAAGGATTAAAGCTGGTCTGAAGGTAATTGTCCAAAAGAAAGAACTTGAAATTGTGTGATGATGATAAGTTTAGAAAAGGCCTTTAGAATAGAAATTTTTAGAAAAGATATTAAAATTTTACCTCCGAATGAGGTATTTATAGCAAACTAAGATTAAGTCTTGAGATAAGATGATTGGTTAATCTGGACGGTGAAACGGCTGCTCATCAAAATTCTTAAACAGCTAATCAACATAATAAGCATCTGCTGTCACACATGCATATAAGCTTCATCAACTAATGCCACACAAGCAGCTTACTAATCTAATTAATATACGTACTCATGATGTAGTTATACCTACGTAAGCTATTAAATTCTTCATGGAACTTGCTAATCCGGATATGTGGGCTCCTTTAAGCAATTACGAAGGTTACTAAACATGTATACATAATATGCTTGTCCTTATAACCAACATCCACAATCATAATATTAACTATACATAAATATGAGTGAATAAAATAAATTTTTAGACAGACAAATTTTCTAGGTCATCACATCCTTGGTCATTCCTCAGTGCTACTGTCATCCCATGCCTCAAGGGACTCGTCGGAAGCAGGGTCCTTGTCGGCGTCACGATGGGAGGTGGATGGTGGGTTTTCGGTTTGTGGGTCGTGGTGACTGGTTGAACACCTAGGAGGGACGGTTGGTACGTCGACGGTCTCCTCTGGGTTGGAGAAAGGAGATGAAAGCATTCCAGGAAGGCGGTGTGCTTGGGACTGTGATCTAGGCATAATGGAGGTGAGTGATGGAGGAGGGTGTGCGAAGTGGTGTTTCTAAAGGAGAGGATGTGTTTTAGGGAAGTGGTTGTGTATAGTGGGAGGGAAGATGTGAAATTTTAATGGGATGGTTGGCGGCTTGAATGTGGAAGAGTGGGAAGGGTACCTACTGTTCCAAAATCTAACTAGGAAATCACAAAATTGCCACTCCTCCAATTTTCCTTCCTTTTTCCTTCAAAAACCCCACACTTATCCTCTTATACTCATGTGTGCCTTGGAACTCTCCATTAAAATGGTTTAAACCTATAAAAGACTGTCCACATGCTATTTGGCAAAGAAAATTGTCAGCATGAAATAACAATTTTAAGACAACAAAAATATCCCAGACCTGGCAGTACGACATGGGCATGTCGAATTGCCTTTTGTGTGAATCAAGCCCGTAAGCTGCAAATTTTTGTTAGGATTCTTCGGCAATTAAAAGAAAAATAAAAATAACAACTAAAACATAAATTTAAAGAAAGAACTCCTTGGGTTGCCTTCCAAGAAACGTATTTGTTTAATGTCGTTAGTCCGACGTTTTCCACGCTTAGTTGTAGTTAGGTGTTTAAACATATTGTGCCTCAACTAAACGTGGTGCAAATCCTTCGTAAAAAGGTTTTAAATGATACCCAATAACTTTGAAAATCTTTTTCGTATTTGGGTCTTGGATATCAACAACACCATTAGAAAAAACATGTGCTACAACATAGGGACCATTCCATTTCGAACGCAATTTTCCTCCAAATAATTTCAAAGTAAAGTTAAAAAGAAGTACCTTTTGCCCTACCTTGAGCTCTTTCGCAACGATCTTACTATCACGAAATGTTTTGACCTTAGTCTTATAGGTCGTTGCATTCTCGTAGGCATGGGTGCGAATCTCCTCAAGTTCTTGAATTTGGAGTTTCCTTTGCTGGCCAGCCTCGTCGAAATTGGTGTTGCACGTTTTCACGACCCAATAAGCTCAATGTTCAATTTTGACCAGCAAGTGGCATGTCTTGCCCTAGACAATTCTGTAAGGAGACATGTCCTATATGCCCAAAGTGCATCATCTAGGCGTAAACTCCAATCCTTCCTTGTTAGATTCACCATTTTTTCCAATATGCTCTTAATTTCCCAATTTGACAACTCCTCTTGTCCAATCGTTTAAGGGTGATAAGTCGTTGATACCCTATGTGTGACCCCATACTTTTTTAATAAAGCTTCAACAATTCGGTTACAAAAATGAGTCCCTCGATCACTTATGACAGCCTTGGGTGTGCCAAATCTGCAGAAACTGTTAGCTTTCACGAAGTCGACAATGGTCTTAGCATCATTGGTATGAGTGGCCTTTGCTTCTACCCATTTGGAGACATAATCAACAGCCAACAGAATATATTGATAACCAAAAGATGATGGGAATGGTCCCATAAAATCAATTCCCCAAATATCAAAGATCTCGCAAACAATTATAGGTGATTGGGGCATCTCATTCCTACGGCTAAGGTTACCAACCATTTGGCATCGATCACAAGCGTTGCAGAATGCATATGCATCTTTAAACAAATCAGGCTAATAAAATCCAGATTCAAGCACCTTTCTAGTTGTTCTATGCGGACCAAAGTGGCCGCCACATGTAGATGAATGACAGAATTGCAGTATGGAAGATATTTCTGTTTCGAGTACACATTTGTGAATGATCTTATCAGAACACAACACATTTTCCATAGGTAAGGGTCATCCTAGATGAAGTATTTAGCATCACTCCTCAGTTTGTGTCGCTGGGCTCGAGTATAACCTTTAGGGAACTCGTTTTTTGTCAAAAAGTTCACCAAGTCAGCGAACCAAGGGTTACAACATGGCCATGTCGTATTGACTCGAAACAGCTGTTTATCAGGGAACTCTGCAGAAACGGCTTCTCCATCATCTGGTATATTTGTTATTCTACTAAGTTGATCAGCAACCAGATTCTCAGCTCCTTTCTTGTCTCTGATCTCAATTTGAAACTCTTGCAGTAGCAAAACCCAACGAATCAACCTTGGTTTTGCGTCCTTCTTGTTCATTCAGTGTTTCAAGGCGGTATGATCCAAATAAACTATGACTTTGGTACCCAAGAGATATGATCTGAATTTTTTCAACGCAAACACCACAGTAAATAATTCTTTCTCTGTGGTGGTGTAATTTCGTTGGGCGTCATCTAACATCTTGGATGCATAATAGATAACATGTGGATCACGCCCCATTCTTTGGCCAAGGACCGCGCCAACTATAAAGTTGCTTGCATCACACATTATTTCGAAGGGCAGCTCCCAATTTGGTGGTTTGATAATCGGGGCAGTCACCAATTTCTCCTTCAAAGTGTCAAAAGCCTTCTTACTCTCATCACCAAATTCAAAGGCAACCTCTTTTTGAAGTAGACAACTCATTGGATAAGCTATCTTGGCAAAGTCTTTAATAAACCTACGATAAAAACGTGCATGCCCAAGAAAAGATCGAATTTCCCGAACATTCGCGGGTTAAGGCAATGTACTAATAATGTCAATCTTAGCTTTGTCCACTTCAATGCCCCTAGCCAAAACTATATGTCCCAAAATCAAACCTTAACTAACCATAAAGTGGCATTTCTCATAATTCAATACAAGGTAAGTTTCTATGCATCTCTTTAAAACTTTTCGCAAATTTTCCAAACAAGACATAAAGGAATCACCATAAACAATAAAATCATCCATAAACACCTCAATGATGTCCTCTACATAATCGAAAAAGATGCTTACCATACATCTTTGGAAGGTAGCCGGCGCGTTACACAACCCGAAAGGCATGCGTTTGTACGCAAAAGTGCTAAAGGGTTATGTAAAAGTCGTCTTTTCTTGATCTTCCAGCGTGACTGGGATTTGTTGGAAACCCGAATACCCATCCAAACAGCAATAATGGGTTCGGCCAGCTAGCCTTTCCAACATTTGGTCGATAAAGGGCAATGGGAAGTGGTCTTTTCTTGTGGTCGCGTTAAGTTTTTGATAATCAATACATACACGCCACCCATTCTAAACTCTTGTTGGAATTAGTTCACCTTTTTCGTTCTACAAAACTGTAATTCCAGTCTTTTTCGGAACTACTTGTGTTGGGCTCACCCATTTGCTATCAGAAATCGCATAAATCATGTCGGCATCCAACAACTTTAAAATCTCCTTCTTCACTACTTCCATTATCGGAGGATTGAGCCTTCTTTGTGGTTGTCTACCAGGCTTACAATCATCTTCCAGTAGTATTCGATGCATGCAAATCATTGGACGAATGCCTTTAATGTCCGTGGTGGTCCACCTCATTGCCTCCTTATTTTCTTTAAGAACTTGGACCAAGCTTTCTTCCTCTTCCTCACTTAATTCATTTGAAATTATCACTGGTAGTGTCTCACCTGTGACGGCCCCAAAAATCATAAAACAGATTTCGGGCACCATCAATAATTGACAAAAGATAATTAATACATCCAAGCATGCATAACATTAAATAAGAGATAAATAATGAATCTCTATTACATTATTCATCAATAAGTAATTAAACAGCGGAAGTCTTAAGTGGGACCCATACGGTCTTACAATAAACTCTTCTGTTATTATTACATATTCTACGCTATCCCTGAATGTCATCTATAGGAAGCGTTCAATATGTCATCTTCTCCTTTCCTTTATTGGATGACTCGGCCTTCTCGCCGTAACCTATAAAACATAATATAATAGCAACATGAGCGATTTACGCTCAGCAAGTA
>CM025783.1:38040891-38111769 GCA_014636745.2 Centella asiatica | reverse complement strand
TAATCCCCGATGCGTACATTTATAACATCGGAGACTATCTTAGTCCCTGATGAGTTATTTCATCGGAGACTCGACTAATCCCCGATGCGTTCATTTATAACATCAGAGATTATCTTAGTCCCCGATGAGTAATTACTACATCGGAGACTAATCGGGTCAATCTCTTATCACACGGGTTAATCAGAGATTAGGGCAATCTCTGAAAAAGGGTAAATTGGTAGTTACCCATGATCTTTGAATAGCAAACGTTTCTCATACTTTAATAAAAGTAATTTCAAAAAACGTTTGTAATCACAAGTATCAAAATCTGCAATTTGATTTCTCTCTCAAATTCTCTGCAATTTAATCTCTCTTTGAGCTTTCTTCACAAAGTTTATAGATCTCTTCAATGGCGGCAAAAACAGTGTGCTTCAAGTTTGGTGAGTTCGATTTTATCAAAACTAACCATGCAGGGGTGGCTGATAAATATGATTTCGAAGCAAAATACTACCCCTTTGTGGATTTCCTCAAGAACTCTCCACTACAATACGCCATTTATGAAGCTCCCATCCAAGCTGCAGAAGTAATATCAACCATGTGGAGCACTGCGACAATCACTGATGAAAGTGATGACTCTCCACAGGTAAGTTTCAGGTATGAAAACACAGACTATTCTATTACTCATACCACGGTTAATAATGCACTTCACTTACCCATAAGGGAAAACTATGACCCCCTTGCCTCTGATGAAGAACTTATAGGTATGTTTAAAGACTTAAACTATAATACTGAAATAAGTTCTGTAGGGACCATCACACGCCCCCATCTTAGGTCAGAGTGGTCATTGTTCTTTGACATTATTACAAAAGCTTTTACTTCAAAATGCAGTGGATATGATGCCATCACCACTATTTCACAACAAATTGCATATAGTGTGTTGTATGATAGGCATATTAACTTAGGGCTTTTGATTTTGCAAAACTTGATGGACAAACTTAAAATTGGCAACAAAACTAAAATTTATTATGCTAGGTTTTTAATGATGATTGCAAATCATTTAATACCTAACCTTAATATTGCTAGTATGCAAGTTGTTCCTACAGTTTTGCAGACTAAAAGAGTAGTCAGTGACTTAAAGAAGAATGAAGCAAAGGTAAATGTACCTCTTTACTATCCTACTGTCATGAGAAACTCTCTCAGTGACACTCTTCCAAACATATATTCTTTGCAATTCTTTGGGGATACAACACAAACACCATCTAATCCCCCAACAACTTCTCAATCACAATCCAAAGCCCCCTCCACAGTCTCCCAACAGACTGTGGTTGCATATACCAAAAAAGCCAAAAAGCTCCCAATAAAAAGAAAAATAATTGAGGGAGTAAGTGAGGATGAGGGAGAACAAGAAGCTGAGGTGGCACCTCAGAGAAAGAAGAGACTTGTCACCCTTAGACAAAGACAATCCATGGCTTCCCAAAAGGCCATGGAGGTTATAAGGAAAGACAGTAATCTGTTAATGTCTTCCCAAAAGGACATTGACATTGAAGAAAGTCTTCAACCAGGGACATCTGTTACAGAGTCTGCACAAATTAAGACTAAGAGAGATCAAATACAAGACAAGAGTGACACAAGGAGTGCACACACAGAGTTATCTTTTGATGTTCCTCAATTTTTGTCATCTGAGGAACAGCCAACACTCCCTACTGTACATTCTTCTCCTTTTTCTCCCATTCTTGATTCTTTTGATACACCAATAATTGATTCTCTTGATTTTTCCCAAGAGGAGCCAATAATCGAGACCAGCTCTCACATATCTTCCATGGATAGATCCCTAGCCCAAGATAAACAAAGGGAACCCCCTATCCATGCTGTCACAAGTACTTCTCAACCCCCCATTTCTGTAGGAATGAGTGCATCTTCCCAAAAGAGTGAGGATGAGAGAATAATTAGTGAGAGTCAGACTCCTGATCTGGAAAAAGGAGAGAATATTAATATACAAGAGAGTCAAGCTTTAGAAAGCTTGGAAAAAGGAGAGATTGAGAAGCTAGGTTCCCAACCCCAGGCAAAAGGAGAGGGTGTGAGCAAGGATGAGATCCTTGAACAAAATAAACGAGAGAAATTTTCAGCAGGTGTCTTTTTACAACCTGCTGAAACCAGCTCACAAGAAGCTCCGGTTTCTGCTGCTCCCTCCACCAATATCCAAACAGCAGTACCCGAGAACAGTCCAAGCACAGGGGATGCAGCCTTACATGTCATAGCTGAAATGACAAATGCTGATTTTGAAGAGTTATATGGTCTACAACAAAGACAAGATCATATTTCTGCATTAAAAACAACGCTTGCAGATGAAACTGTGCCTGAAGAAGCTCCAGCAGTCAATGTTGATGAATGGTTGGATGCAACCTATTCCAACACGTTGGAGGAAGCTGCCGCACATCTCAGGCAGGATTATGTGACCAATATTGGGTCCACTGCAACTGCACCTACACTTATCGATGTTCTTGAAGAGGTAACCAGGGTGGACAAGAAACATACAAAGTTTCACCACTTCCTGGTTACTGGAATAAATGGTGCAGTGCAGCAAATGAAGGAGATGATGGAGTTGGAGACAGACAAGATTAGAAGATGCTATGAAGGTCACTTACCAAGGAGGACCGTCACTGCCATTGATACCCTTATCAAAGATAAGTCCAAAACTGCCAGTCGCCTTCAAGCCCTCGAAGACAACATCCAACTCCTGATCCAAAAGCAAGATAGAATGGAACAGCTGCTGCTACAGGCAATTCCTACCTTGGCCACCTCCTCTAAACCCCAAGATGTTGATGTCAAAAAGGGGGAGAGTGGTCCAACATCCAAACCTGTACATACATTCAAGAAAGGTCCTGTCCTTGATGCTGAATTACAAGCATACATGGACAGAATCCTGAGATCAAAGTACCAACCAAGAAGCCTATCTCTCAAGACCCTCCAAGGTCAACCGAGACTGCCTTGGTGGCTGTGAGTGGACCAACAAAGCCACAAACAGTTTCATCAATGAAGTCTTACAAGGTTGAAATGGCTAGCACTGAAGAAATAATAACGGCCATGAAGAAAAGTACAAGAAGGATTGAACTGATAAAGGGTAAGAACAACAAAGAGCTACTTCATGTCTTTTTGACAGATGGAGAGTCTTTGAAGTTTGAGAAGCCAGCCTTGGAGGGACAAAAAAAAGAAGATTTGGAGTGGTTGCTGACTATAGTGCTTGAGACTTCTGATTTAAACATAAAATTTCGAAGCCAGATTCAGAAGGTGATGAAGATGGAGCATAAGGTGAATTCAGAACCAGAAGCTAAATCTAAACCTTTGGGATTATGGTATGAAAGTTTTCATGGGGAGAGAATTTTCTTCAACTACAACAAGGACATCAATAGTGTCAGCGAGAGGCATATTGAAGGATTTCTTGCATTACTCAAAGATGTTGTTGAAGAAACTGAGCTTGTATTGAAGAACCTGTTGAAAAATAGGCTGGAGTTTCTGAGAAGGAATAGAAAGGAAAGAATGGAACAGTTGAAGAAAAGATAAGGTAAAAATGTTGTGTTGGAGTTGTGTGTTGAAGTTGAAGCCAGACATAGTCTTGGGTAGCCAGAGTTACTCTTGGAGCAGCTGAATGTATTATTCAGTGTAGCCAAGGTTTGTTTAAATCTTGGAGAAGCTGGGTAAATTATCCAGGGGGAGAGAAGCTGAATGATAGATCAAAGATCTTGAATTCAGGTACATTTGTAATATTATTATTCTTTATTCTTTTTCTAAGTAAATTTTGATAGTTGAGTTTTGACATCATCATCAACCTTGAAATTATGCTTATCATTCTGATATTCATAATTAGGGGGAGATTGTTAGGTTTTATGAACATTTGATGATGATTGTCTTTAGAATACTTAGGAATACAAATGTACAGAAAAGTGTTGGTTTGTGACACTTTAGTTTTGTAGCTAGCAGTAGTATCTCTTGTTTGTAAATTAGTCATTATAATAAAGAGATAGGTTCATTTCTTTTGTATGTACTGCTGGAATACTTGTTGAGTTTGTTCAACAAGTTGTTTAAATTAATTAGTCCTTCGGAGATTGATTTTGGCTTGTTGGAGATTAAGGGAAAAGTCTATCAGAGAATAAAGTTTTGTTCATCAGAGATTGGACTTTGCCCATCGGAGATTGAAGAATCCTTCATCGGAGATTAAAATGTTATGTTCATCAGAGATTGAAGGATTGGTCATCGGAGATTAAAGCTTACGTCATCGGGGATTGTAACTAAAGAGTCAGAGATTAATGCTGACGTCATCAGAGATTAAAACAATACCTCAGAGATTAAAAGCTGACATCACCAGAGACTAAAGCCAAAGCATCGGAGATTACACGAAGTAAAGCATCAGAGATTACACGTTGTAAAGCATCGGAGATTACTCGAAGTGATCAGGGACTAATTAAAGAAGCTATCGGAGATTAGTCGAAGACTTAATCACTGATGGAGTTAGAGTTCAAATCAAAGAAGGAAAGTCTTCCATACACACGTAGACTTTATTGAAGACGTAGCTGATAAGGAAACTTGTTAGAAATCTTTCAATTGGAAAGATTGTATTTGATTTGAATTAGGAAGCTAGGTTTTTGATAACTTAATTTTAGAAGCTGTAATTATAAATTACAGAAAAGGAATACGAAGCTGTGAATGTGTATAGAGAAAGAGAATTGAAAGTGTTGTATTTTATAAATACACAGAATAGAAGCTGACGATCAAAGCTTGTTTTGATTGTTAGAAAACTTGTAATCAATTGTCAAATCAATAAAAGCAATTGTTTATAAAGTTTTGATCTTGTTCTTTATATTCCGCAGAAGAGTTTAATTTCTAAAAGAACAAGAAATCAAAAAAAGTTGTGAGAACTTGTATTCAACCCCCCTTCTACAAGTTCTAGGTCATCTCACTGGGAAAACATAAGCCAAGAAAGCTGCACATCCCTTACGTATCATTCTCTTAGCTCTTATCGTAGTGAGGAAGTGAGACGGTGTGACAGTCTTACTTTCGTGGAATAACACCCTTTTGTTTGAAGGTGTTCTTAAGGAAACCTTCTTCCTCTTACAATCTATACTAGCCTCATATTTATACAACCAATCCATGCCTAGTATCATGTCGAACTCTCCCAAAGGAAAGGGTATCAAATTTGCAGGTAAGTTATGTTTGCCTATCTTTACATCACAGTCAGACAGTATGTCATGAACCGTGTAGACTTCTTGGTTAGCTACCATAACTTTTAGCGGTACATCTAGGCGTTTAGACACTATGTTAAGGTCTTTAAGTAGTCGTTAAGCAATAAAAGACTTAGTTGCACCAGAATCAAATAATGTGTGTACATGAACTGAATTGACCAGTAATGTACCTGTCACCACATCATCAAAATTCATAGCGTCCTGAACAGTCATATTGTAGGTCCTGGTTTGAGGACAGACTGGTAGAGCGTTGGCTCCAGTAAGTGGTGGCTTGCCTCCTCTTTTCTTTTGTGGGCATTCTCGAGAAATGTGGCCTTGAACGCCACATGTAAAACATGTCCTCGCAGTTGTCAAGGCGCGATTGGTGCCTTGAGATATTGACTAATACATTTGCTGTTGAGGAAGGTATTTTGGTTGGGCAGCAATAGACGTCTGATTTGGGCAGTTCGAAGCGATGTGCCCAGGCTGGTGGCATTTGTAGCACGTGTTCGTGCCCTTCAGACATGGAACAGTCCCATGATTCTTTCCACAATTGGCACAAATAGTGCCTTTCTTTTTGTTGTCTCTTCCACCCTTGTTACCGAAGCTTCCCTTCCTCTTGTTATTATGTTGGTTACCTCCCTCCTGTTCTTTTATCACTATCGTAATCGAATACGATCTCCCATTTCCTTTGTTGTTCTGGTGGTTGTCGTTGTTGTTGTTTCCCCGATTATTATTCGGGTTGATTCTCCCTTGATAGCCTTGGTCGTCCCCATTGCGGTTAGCGTTGGCGTTAGAGTTTCTTGCTCGGATAGTTCGGGGTCTTCGTACTGGAGGCATTTTTCTACAATTTTAGAAAAGAATTAATTAATATCTAAGAGTTTTCTTCTTTTTTTTTTTCCTAAATTTTTGTTTTTCTTTATGTAATTCATATAAAACTCATTGTATAACATTTTAAAAGCATTTGTAAATAATTATGTGCACTCATAAATATTTATTTATTTATTTATATATATTTTTTTTTATAAAAAGATTTCTATGCGGATTATATAAAACTCATGGTATAAAAATTTTAAAACATTTATAAGTAATGAAGTGCAATTTATCAAAGTTTTTTTTTTAAAAAAAAATTTTTTAAAAAAAAATTAATAATATTAAGGGGGTACAATAGTGAAAATCCACTCATTCGTACAATATTTGCAGAGCTTAACGTAATAAATTGGCTCTGAAGTCAAAACATTTTTTTATAAAAAGCGGTACAAAAATAGTTTTAAGATAAATCCTCGCAGTCGAATTCTTCCATCGTTATGCGTACACGACACGTCTCCTCGAACATTTCATCAACGTCATGCATCAGCCGATCTTGATCTCCTGTAGTATGGTGTGGGAGTCTGAAACAATTACTTACTAAGAACAAAGTCTCAGTTACCGTTTCATTGTAGATGAGAGATAAATCCTCGAGAGAAACACTCCAAATATCCATAAGTCGGCTCGTCCTTTGGTGCGACATAGAGCGACGCATCAAACTGTTACTTAGTGACGCGTTCTCAGTCTGCATCAGGCGAACCCTACGCTAGATATAAGAGTTGAACCTGTTTGGAAATGGGGTATGAACATACACCACTAGAGGCGGTGCGGCGGGTGGGACGACTTTCAATCCGTCTGGCTGAACCATTGGCGGCACTCGTAGCATAGCAGGTGGTGGGGCTAACTGCTCTGCCGGTGGTGCACCTAGAACAATAGATACAGCGTGTACCGAGAAGGGATAAGGTTCTATCCGTGGTGGGGAATGTGACTCGTAGTGAAAAGGATAACGGTTCATCACACGATTTGCATCCTCTTCGGTCCTCTTCATTCTCTCGATCCTCATCTTCCGTATCAACATCCTTTAGATCAGCGTCCTCCGGATCAGCGCCTCTTCGACATATTCCTACTTACTTAGGTCATCATCCTCATCGGGGTATTATTTACCATAGGAGTAATTAATAAAAATTTAATTACTCACTAATTTACATTTTTAATGGTTATGCATTTATTTATTGCATTAACCGAAAAATTAATCCACCTCGGAGAAATAAAAAAATGCGTTTATAGAATTATTATCAAAATTAACATCTAGTAAATTTAAAATAAATATCTTGTCACAATTTATCGTCTCGCAATAATTAAAAATATAACATTCGTTATAAATATTAATGAACGTGTGCGTAATGAATTACGTAACCCTTACGTACACGTAACCATAAAAAAAAATATTTACTGGACGATAAATTCATAAATAATCCTCAAAATTTTACTTTTGAATTATTGGGTTCTCACATCACCAGCTCCTAGAAATGCATATTTGAGGTGTGAGGGCAGTGGCTTCAATTCCAGTTCGGGTGGTTTCTCGATGGACGGCAAAAACTTGTGTATGGGCATTACGACATACCCATGTCGTATCGCCTCTGGCAGTTGAAATTGCAGTTTGTTGTCCTGCAAAGGGTCCAGTGCGATGAGGTCCTAAGTTGTTTGGACCAGACCCTCTAGCAGTTGAAATTCATGCTCCCACTTTGACAATTTTGAAGGAGTAAGGTCCTCGGTTAATGCCACCTGCAAGTAATCACAGCCATAAAACTCCAAATACTTTTGGGTGTTTGGGTCAGAATGCTCAACAAAAAACACAGATGCATAATCAATTGGATGTTTCATTGTTTTATTTATATTAAATTTAATTTAAGCACCATCAAATTTCATCGTTAGAGTCCCTTCATGAACATCAAATTTCATCGTTAGGATTGACAACTGCTAAATACTCTGTGCAAAATTCAATAGCCTCCTCAACTGAATATCCTTCAACTATACTAGTTTTTGACCGATATCGATTCTTCACATATCCTTTCAGAATACCCATGAATCTCTTAAAAGGATACATATATTGCAAATATACCGAGCCACATAACTTAATCTCTCTAACCAAATGAATAACTAATTGTACCATAATGTCAAAAAATGAAGGTGGAAAATATATTTCAAACTGACATAGTGTGACAACAATATCAGCTTGTAATTTATCCAACGTGATAGGTCAATCACCTTGTTGCAGATGGCATTGAAGAAAAAACAAAGTTTCATAACAACAAGTCTCACGTGATTCGGCAATATCCCTCAAATTGCAATTGGTAATAGTTGTTGCATTAACACATGACAATCATGTGACTTCATACCCATGAGTTTCAAATCCTTCATCGACACAAACCTTTTGATGTTTGAAGAATATCCATATGGAACCTTCACACCAAACAAACACTTACAAAAACCAATTTTCTCTTTTTTACACAAAGTATAACAAGTTGAAGGTAGATATGTACGCTTCTCCGATTCTTGTGGTGGTGCTAACTCTAGTCATATACCCATTTCTTTCAAATCTTTTCTTTCTTTGATCCCGTCCTTTGTCTTTCCTGGTATATTCAACAATGTCCCAACAATACTATCACAAATATTTTTCTCAATATGCATAAAATCAAGACAATGTCTAACTTGTATGTGTTCCCAATACGGAAGATCCCAAAATATGGATCTCTTCTTCCAAAGATTCTTCTTCTTAGGAGGTTGATACAACTTTCCAAATACAACATCAATATCCTTAACCCGCTCAAAGACTTCTTTCCCAGTTAAAGGCAAACGGGCTTCTCGAGTCTCGATATGCCCATCAAAAGCCTTTTCCATCTTACGATAAGGGTGATCACAAGGAAGAAATGTTAGGTGACTCATAAACACATTTTCTTGCAATTATTTAAACGATGGTCAATAGTTCACAAATTGGACATGCTTTAGCTCCTTTGATAGTGAACCCTGACAAGTTTCCATAAGCAAGAAAATCATTTATGGTGTAAAATAACATTGCACGTAATGTGAAATCCATTTGAGTATTTGCATCAAAGACCATCACACCTTCATCCCACAAAAGTTTTAAATCTTCAATAAGCGGCTAAAGATAAACATCTATGTTATTCTCAAGTTGTTTAGGCCCTGAGATTAACAAGGACAACATAATATACTTGCGCTTCATACACAACCAAGGAGGAAAATTATAAATCACCAAAAGAATTGGCCAAGTGCTATGTTGATAGCTTAGAGTGTCATAAGGATTCATCCTATCCGTGCAAAGTCCACGTCATAGATTCCTAACTTCTCCACCAAATTCAGGAAACTTTCCATCAATGGTTCTCCATTGTGGAGAGTCACTCGGATGTCTAAGTATCCCATCTGATTTCCTCTCTTCCGCATGTCACCTCAAATGTTTTGCATCTTTTTCATTTGCAAATAGGCATTTGAATTGTTGCACTATGAGTAAATACCAAACGGCCTTGGTAGGAGCCCTTTTTTTATCATCCTTAGAAGAATCATTACCCTCCCACTTGTACCGAGATGCTCCACACTTAGGACATGTGTGTAAATGTTCATTCTCATTTAGAAACAACACAGTCATTTGGACATGCATGTATCTTCTTTACGTCCATACCTATAGGACACAACATATTCTTTACCTTGTACATGGAAGTGGGAAGCTCGTTATTCACCGGAAGTATTTCTCGTAAAAGTTTTAACAATTCTGTAAAACTCTTATCACTCCATCCATTCCTTACTTTCAACTTGCACAACTTCAAAGTTGTTGACAACCTTGTCATCTCGTCACTGCACTCGGGATACAAAAGTTTCTTAGAATCGCGGACCAAGCTCTCAAATATATCTGGTTGTGGCATCATATGGTCTTGCAGATCTTGTATCATATATTCCACCCTATCAATGTCCACATCATCTTCGTCATTATAGATTGAATTATCACATTCAGTTGCATAATTCCACCTTGAGCTACCAGTCATATCAGAGTTTATTCCCTCACCATGCCAAATCCACTTCGTATAACCCTTTTTAAAACCCCGACGAAATAAATGTTCACGCAATGTCTCCGCGCTAGAATATTTTTTTAAATTACCACAAAGGCGGCACATGCACACAATCATGTCTTCTTTTCCCTGTTCCTTTCTATTTTTTTGGTGTTCAACCACACATGTAATAAACTCGTTAACACCTCTCACATATACGTCATCGGCACGCAATATATTGTACATCCATGTTTGACGATCCATGTATAACTAAGTAAGCACAACGATTGTACAGATATAATAAATAAGATGCGGACAAACAATAGTTCAAGCATACATACTAATATTTTAAATAATGCTTGTAATGAATGTATTTTTTTAATTAACAATGACTTACACTACAAAGCTGCCTACCGGAAAAAGCTACCCACCGGAGACACGGAAGAAACAAACCTGCAAAACTCAGCCAAGCAACCCACCAAAGACAAACTAGCTCTCTCTCCTCTCTTACGAACCCGCCGTAGCAAAAGTTTTAATTTATTCTTACTAATATTATAGAATATGCGTCGGACAATGAAGACAACCGACGCAAATACCATAAACATTTGCATCGGTTCTTTAAAATAAGCAACGCAAATGTGTTATTAATTTATTTTTTAATTATTTGTACAGATTTTGCGTTGGTCCTTTAAAAGAACAGACGCAAATACTCCAAAATATTTGTGTCGATTCTTTATACTAAGCGACGCAAATGTGTTATTAATTTTTTTTTAATTATTTGTACAGATTTTGCGTCGGTCCGTTAAAAAAATCGACGTAAATACTTTTTGTTTTATTTACCATAATGTCACCGCTCTACTATACGCGACAGTTCTATTAAAGAACCGACGCAAATAAGGCGACGCATAAGGCAGTTTTTGTATTACTGCAACCTCATAAACACTTAAGCCAATAGATTATCCACAGTTCAAAACCCACCAGTACTTGATTATATACTTGCGAGCATAAATCGCTCATATTGCTACTATCTAATGTTTTATAGAATATGGCGAGAAGGTCGAGCCATCTTCTAAAGGCAAAGCGAGGATGGCATGATGAACGCTTCTTGATCACCCTCTTATGGATGGCATTCAGAGGAAGAGTGAAGCGTGAGGCGATAATTGAAATATTTAGATTGTAAGGCCTGTGTGGGCCCCACATAAACTTTCATTGTTAGAATTTTATTTTTGGATTAATGTAATAGAGAATATAATTTATTTCTCTTATATAATGATATGCATGCTTGGATGTTATTACTGTTCTCCTGTCAATTATTGACGGTGTCCGAAGTACGGTATAGGATTTTTGGGGCTGTCACACTCATCCCCTGATGCACAGTAACCACTGATACATAAATTCATCCCCTGATGCATATTTTATCCCCTGGAGCACATTATTCACTAGACCTAACTATTATTCACTGATAAGCAAATAACCCATTGGATGATAGTAATACCTGAAGATAATTTACTCTTGATAGTTTTTTATTGATGTTATAAAACACACTAGTAGCTACTGGACAATAACCATTGAAACCATTTCAAGTATATGCAACATCATCATGCATTCAAGAGTAATAGTTATAAACTAAAAAAAATTCTTTTAACTCAAATGAGACACTCTTAATGAATTATATGAAACCCAATTTGATAAACATTACATAAAGAATCTTGTTGCTTAAACAAAATTATAATTCTAACTTTTGATCATTTATGGGTCAAAACCAGATCTCGCAGGGACACTCTAACCAAACATAAGTTATCAGTCTGGTCAAGGAAAGTAATGTATTTGCTATTCTTTCAATATATAGCAGAGTTGTTTATACAAGCATATATGAAGTGTAATGCTATTGCAATCAAACACATGATCAATTGATTCGGTATGTGTTAAGTTTTGTTATGCAAATGCTTAAACTTTTCTTCCTACATATACATAATTGCTTTGTATATGTACTGATAGAGAATAAAAGTTATTTATCCAACTTGAGCTAAGACCATATTGTTAAATGTTTAACTACTTTTATCCAGTTTACAAGCATTTATCTGACTTATTGTATAATTTAGTTTAACTCTTCTAATGCTTTTGCATTCTTATGAAATCATCTGTGTTTCTACCTAGTAGCCCTCGTTGAGGTGTCAGGGTTAATCCATATATAAGTTGATGAGGGAACACCCCAGATTTGAGAATAGTTTTTTTTATCATATGGGGCCCTGTATATGTAATTATATCTACTTTAAGTCTCATACATATGTACATCACAGACCATATTGAGATAGTCTTGGCCTGCTATTGTCAAATGGGAAGAAGTACTCTCAGTAAGTCCTAGTACCGAACAGAGTTAAGACAATCTAGTGAGTTTTGAACTGAAAGACGTCAAATGCTTGTGTGAAAATTCATTCAGAGGCATTAGTTGCCAATTTTCCATACCTAAGAATTTGGATTCACCCCATTTGCGACAGAAAACCATTTATTTGAACTCTTTATGTCATTCATATTCACTAACTTTACCTTGAAATAGTCTTCCTAAACTAGCTACAAAATTTTTAATCTTCTCACTAGCCTTATAGTATATTACATGCTAAGCAATTATCGCTCATACTTGCCTTATTTCTCTTTCAGTTAAAAGAAAGAAAGGTGAAAGTTCCAAGGGTAAAGAAAATATGTACCGATAAGGACTGGCTATTAAGGGCTCTTAAATATGAATCCAGGTTTTTAGTATTGTAATAAAAAAACCTATTACGTTATCCATTGTTAAAACCTTTTGATACAATAATTGTAATAAATGTTGGGTATGTTCTATTCCAGCTTATGATATGAATGAAGGTTTTTGTTACTTTTGTCCCATTGACGGCCCGGTGTTCCACCGAAAATCGGAGTCACATCAGTTAATAATAAACTGACAACTCTAGTTTACAGTTGGGAATTTCAGGGTTGTCACATAAAGCCTTCAATAACTCAAATGAATTATATGGATGCCTACAAGTGACTAAATATCAGTTTGAAAAATCTCTTGGACTTGGTTGGGGTTAAAAATGCAATCTCAATGTTATAGAGGGTAAATTGAAACATCAAAGATATAAGAACATCACATATGTGCATTCCCACATATGTATTCAAGGCATGATTTCTCATGTTATGTCAATGTATATGTTTTACAACGTTCTTTCGCCCGCAAGTGATTTAAATTAAGATTAGCTAAGGACAAAGGCAAGTATATACTCACTCATATCTTATTTTTTAATGTGCATTATCGTTTGTTTCAATATGCGTACAAAGGCATGATTCACATGCTTTAATTGTTTTTATGAATGATGATGCTTCATTAGTTTATTCGTTAATCTTATATCTGTGCAATAGATGCGAATGATATGTCCCTTAATGGGTCATGCCACATGGTTGGCTAGAGGAAAGAAAAGGTGTTGATTTATTCTGTCACCTCACCTAGAAGACTTACGGTGACTATGTACGTTCACACAGTGAGGGATCATATTGTTACAGTTAGGCTAAGTGTATACACTATGGTTAGCAAATCCAACGGATTTAGCCTCCGATGGATAATATTTTGAGAAAATTAGTACACATATAGAGACATGTCTTCCTTCAAGTAGGATTTCATGTTGTGCTATCATCTATAATCCTCAGAATTTCTACAAGAATTCCAAGGTGTCGGTATTGTTACACCGAGCCTCACAAACATAATTGTACCGTTAATAGCACTTCAGAACTTCCTTTTTCTTTGTGTTTATATAATTGTTGAGCGTAAATCGCTTATTCTTGTTAAGTTAATGAATTTTAGGGTATGAAATAAAAGTTGAACGCTCTGACAAGTGGAAAGTAAGGATGACTAGGTACGGAGGTGAACATTGATCATGTGGGTAGCAACTAAGGAAGAAGGCATTTAGCATTTTTGTAACACTATTAGACTGCAGATTTCAAAGACATTTAGCTTCCGCTGACAGTATATTATTCTGAAATTTGTAATGATGTACCACTAATATTTTAGTTTCAATTATGTATGGATGTGATATTATCTATTTTTTTTCGCTATTGACGATGCCTACATCCATTATGGAATTGTGGGCCGTCACATATACATGCATATGTGCGTTGTAAAACTAATCTTGGACATAATAGCATATACTTAATTTACAAATATTCAAGTTTTCTAGTTTACTTTCTCGTCTATATGTTTTTTGTGTATCTCAACAGTTTTATAGTTGTACATGTCGAATGATGCATTGCACAGGTAATATTGACAAAGACCACACTATGGGAAAAAATTTACTCATTGTACACTACAAAGTCTCTTACAAATCTATCTACAACTAAGATAATGCATGTGTACATTGCATGTGTGATGGCAAAAATCATTATTTTCATATCTCTGAATTTTGACGAAATTGCAAAACATTAATGTCAAAATTGATAAAAAAAAAGTTTAGACCTTGTTATTGTTGGCTTATATGTCATCCACATATAACACTTTCAAAGTACAATGATCTATGGAAGTAGGTCAATTTCGATAGATGATATCAAGATGAATGTGGTAACTAAGCAGAGGCTAGATTTGAAGACGACTTTTCGATAACATAATGATGGTGTTTATTTGTTGTTAGGGCGAGTACAATAACAGAAAGGAAAAAGATCATAATGGTTCAATGAGAAAGGTAAATTTTTATCTTCACTATTTTAAACAAGAGGGCGATCTTCAGAGAAATTGTCCTACCTTAAAGAAAGACCGAGAGCTAAGGGGAGCAAATGGTTGAAAACTAACTAGAACAGCAAGAAAGCCGGTGGTCAAAGGATAAGGATGATAATCTTCCCATAGTTGCTTATGCACTTACTGGTTATGCACTGATATGTCTGGCTCATGAGTGGTTAAGTATTTATAAACAAGTTGATGGTGCGAAGGTTCTACTGATTGATGGCACTAAGTCGAATGCTGGCATTAGTACCGTAAAATTTTAAAAAAAAAAAAATGTTCAATGTGTTGTGAGGATGTGGAGAGAAGAGCATATGCTTTATTGATGTACTAGGGAATAGCAATTTTAGTTGTGATGATCTAAAATGTGGTGACATTGAGTTATGTGATAATGATGGAGCATCACATAATTCGAATAGCGGAACATTAACAAAGAGAAGACAAGATTGAGATTGTCCAATGTGAGACTTAGGAGTATTGAACTAGTGAAGCAACTTAATTGTTAAAGCAATTTTCTTTTACCTGTATAAATCTCCAGGTGGAGTTGTTTTTGTATGAGTTATTAAGTTGCATAGGGTGCGATTGAGGAGAGAAGTTTTGGAGTGATGCACACCCGTTCTGACTTTTGAGCGATTCTTGTGACTTTCGAGTTTTGCTCGACTTATTATAAATAGACTATAGGAATTCGTTTTATGTAATTCAAGAGAAAGGACGATTAATTTCTCAGGGAACAGATATATTGTGAGAGATATACTCAGAATTGAGAGTTTGAGAGATAATTTTATGGATTCTCCATCTTCATATAGTAAATTTTTCTCGTCTCCGATTTTGATTTTGATGTTTTCATCTTCTTATTGTGATTTTGTTGAGATATCGAGGGGGTAGGTGATTACGGAAATTGTTATAAATAGACATAGACTTACTTCTACACTAAATTGGCACAAGTTAGCATATGGCGTTTTTTCCTTCATCTTCATCAATTTTCTCTCCAGAAAAACACCATCTCCCCTTTTTCTTTCATGTAACCTGGATCCACCACTGCTGAACAATGTAGTCGTCTCTCATCCATCTTTGACGTCCAAAACTGACGGTCCAAGTTGGAAAACTCAGAAAGGTCAGAACCCTATTTCACTTTTCAACTGAAGGATTTTTATTTGGAAAGTAGAGGTATAATAATGTAAACAAACTGTTATCCAAAGTTTGTGAAATTGTGATAGATAATTTTATTTTTGAAATAAAAGGAATGATGCCACATTACGTCATTAACACCATTATTACTGGAATTTTCGAATCAACGTGGAAACAGTCGGGGCATGATAAAAAAATTCCTAGGACTGAGGGAGAAAAAACAGTCCGACTTGAAGTTCTAAATGAAATTTGTTTCCCCTATGATTGGAGTCCTCAGGATTCGAAGCGAGTTGGTTATTCATTCGACAACACCAGTTTAGCCTATGATGTTTTAAAATTGATTCGTCTCTACTAATACGCAGAAGATAGTACGGCCATGCATCATTATCAAAGGGGGAAATAAAATCACTTCAGATGACAAAAGTTTTATATTTGTCAAAAAAAAAAAAAAATTACAACAGCTTGGTGCAGCTCCACACCTTATAGCAGATGCTATATTTACAAAGAAAAATAACACTTTCCCTGGTTCTTTTTGGGGGGATAACCAGATCCCAACACATTAACCACACCAGTAAATACTGGTATAACAAAAATGAATGCAGAAAAAAATTAGTTACAGAAAAAAAGACTTGCATGTTGATCTGTTGTGATGAATCGGAGCGGACACGGTAGGAATCAAATCTAGATTGCAGTTCAGTATTCAATGCCAGTGGCTACGCATCGGTTAAGCGAACATAACCATGATTTTCCTCGCTCACCAATGGAAGTTGAGCGTCTGTAGCTAGATTTTAAACACCTGCCATCTGAAGATCCCATGCATAGGCTAGAATTAAGTTTCAATAATGGAAACCTCTGGCAGCTGAGGGAGCGGAATGAAGATCCAATGGAGGACATTCGAGCAGATTGTATGTCAGGCTTGCAGAAAGGGGTTTCTAGTGTAGTTGGCTCGAGACCAAGCGCGGTGCGTGTGCAAAATGATAGTGATAGACTTGTTCTTGCATTGTCCTTCACTAATGGCAATGCAACATCCAGCTTGACAAAGGAAACTATGCCATGACGACATAGAGGACAAGCAATGGAGCCGGGGGGACCATGAGTTGCAGTTGAGGTGCAGTTCGTTGAACAAAGGTATAGAGCACAGGGAATGCAAAACTCATGATAGCAACCTACACCAGAAAAACTTATGTCAATGTATTTAGGTTAACAATAAAGGTGAATACAACAAAACTACAAATCCATTATGATACTCCACAACAAAAATACTTAATGTTTGCGACATCCATAATTGAGATGTGAACTTGTTAAATTTCAAAGTGATGAAGTTTTTACTTTTTAATACTTTCTAAATACTTTACCGTGATTATTTTATTAGTTTTCCCAATCAAATAATTCACATCAACAATCAAAATGTAACTCTTTTTTTAAGAACTAGAGAAAGGGAAATAAAAAATTACAAACAAAATGTTCAAGAATATGCCCCACGATGTTTTTTTTCCAAAAAAATGTTGTCTTTCAACTACTTGAGTTGAGATGACCATGTAAAACTAGTTTTGCTAATCCACCGTCTTAGGAGTTACTTCTTTTCATCAACTAATTTATAGTCAAAAGGACTTCCTGTTTCTCTTTGTTTAAAAAAACTAATTCCTTATAAGTAGCATTTAGTTGCATTACGGTTTTGTTCAATGTCTGTGTCATCAGAGATCTCAGGATTCTATAGTACCTTTAAAAGTTCAAATAAACAGCTAAACTGTCAAGCTCATAAAATATAGGGTAAAATATAAATTACCACCTACGGTTTAGTAGAAATTTCAATTACCCATAGGTAGAAAAAAGTTGATCCAATAGACACCATATAGTTTTCGAGAACTTATTGATTACCTCCTATTCGTTGCTATATCTTTTGCAGATTCGTTGTTTTCCGCCGCTTTTAGATCTTTTAAACGACGGAGTTGAGGTAATCTGCAAGCGTTTAAATTCTACAGGTGGTTGCCTAATTGATTCTCTTCTACATATCACTTGAATTTCAGGTCTTAGATGCAGATGTTTATTTTTATTTTACCCTAAAACATATGTAACATAATGTCATTGCAAACACCAAGTTAGATTCATTTGAAGAAGCCAATCACCAATCAACACTAGGCTTAGCTATCAAATTTAATAAATCTTCATCATCTCCTGATTCAACTTGTTTCAGAGGCCAAAGAAGTATCAAAAGTTGAGGCCAATCTCAATCAGGGAGTTGATATATAAAGACTGGAGACGAGCACAACATTTGGCATAACGTGTAGAGTGTGCCAAGATGCAATACTTTTCGCAGCCTGATGTCTAGTAATAGTCTAACGTGATGGACAACTGGAAACAAGATTCTGATACGAGTTTAAAGCCAACTGGTTGATACATTCAAACCACAAATTGCATAAAAAATAGATCTATCCAATACCACAACTAGTAATACCACCAATAATACACCAGAACTTTTTAAGAAACCATATCTGGTCAATTGACTAAAAACCACCTGTTTTGACTCTTAACTTTGTATTTAAGTACTGGAGGTCGGAGGCAACACTTGAAGCACGGACAACAGTTTGGGTACTGGAGACTTCATTTTGGTGGAAGTAATATAATTGAGGATAGCCGTGTCAGACTCTTTAAAGTACACAAGTCTGACTGGACAATTGATTCATGTAACTTAGATCTCACTGCTTCCATGGCACACATCGGTACCATTACTAACCCTATAGATTAACACTGCTTTGCAGTTCCTCAGGATTTTCCATCAATTGCCAAACTAACTACCAGTGTTAAAGCACACTTCAGTCTGCCACTTCAGCTATGTAAACCTTCTTTCTCCTCTATCTGCCAGAGTAGCACGTCCACACATTGCCTTTGACAAAGCCTACTTTATGCAATGCGTATGAAAGAAGTGCAAATTTTATTTATTTGTTTTGGTACACCTTAATTCCATTTTTGTTGACAACAAAATAAACATTAATATGAATGATGATCCAAGTGCCACAATATATTGCTTATTAGTTTATATATTCTTTCTGCTTGCTATTCCATTTTTTTTTAAATTTATAATAATTACCACCTATCTTACTGCAATGGGTTAAAAATGGCAATGGATTCTTATAAACACAGTTTTCAGGATTTGAAAGCTTGGTACCTTCTGCAGCTACTGTGCACTTCCTCTCCAAACAAACAGCACATGGGTCAATGCATGTAGTAAAAGAATCGCTGTTCCTCCATCCACAATCTCTGCACATATAAAAACAATTGGGGAAAAAAGTAGTATTACAATTTATCTTTTAAATGCAAAACAAGGAGATGAGAATCTTATTAAATAAGAAAGCAAATTATATACTATGAGTTCAGTTATTTTCTAAATATTATGGGCCATATGTAAGTGTCTGAGTGAATGTATGTAACTTAACAGCAAGCTTTGTCTTAGTTGCTTACATATAGTTGATAGTAAAATTAACAAGTCTAAGTAGACTACTGGAAAATGGTAACAAAAAATGCAATAAAAAGTAGAAAAGTCACAATGTTAATAATTTACATAGTAAACAAAATGACAACATGGTTTTATCTTATATTCCTCAACATCCCGATTGAGGTGGTCAACATATATTTCAAGTTGAAATATTTCCCCTAAATATAAGATCAATATTAACTTGCAAATTTTCAATTTGAGAAATAATTTAATTTGACAAGATTCATGATAATTCTTGTAAATAATAAATCTTGTAAGCAGTAGTTTTTCTAAATAGTTTATAATATTCATGGTTATATCAATTAAACTAAACAATTTATCCTTCAAGTTGACATTAAAAAAGTTGTTAGACCTTATATTTTGAATGGAGATATCTACATTATCCAAAGAGACTTCCAATATATTTCCATTCATATGGGGTCACATGGGGCATGATTAAAGTTCTGCAAACCTCTCAATTACAGAAAAGATATTGCATAAAGTGAAGGTTTCTTTTTTGAAAAGAAAGAAACTAACACAAGGGAATAACATTCTCCTGCAGAGTAAGATAAACCACTGCTTCACCTTGCAATTTTGACTATGCTCATGAAAGGAAGACACAAGTATGGAGATGGAAGAAGCGAAGGGCGGTTTTCAGTCCTTGGATCAAGAACTTCCTGAAGACAATCTCTGCGCCATGAATGAGCAACTGCCAAGGGAGTCCATCTTTGAGCACAAAAAACTAACATAAGTTTCAGATAGCTTATTGATTTACAAACATAACAACATGAAATGTTTAACAGTTGATGTCGTATAAGATGCAGCATATAACTTAAATGTTCTTTCAATCCCATGAGGAGCAGTAGAAAAGTGATTGCATGACAACACAGAATAAATTAATAGGTCATATCATATATGAAGAAGTGAGGGATCACGTAGAGAAGTTTATAAATACATAACCATCCAGCCAACTATAAAAATGCCGAATAAAATTTTCTAATAATTATTTGAACATGATTTAGAAATATTATCGATGCTCCAATCATGATCTATAGTAGAGAGATGCATAATCGAGCATCAACTACCTTCCGCAGCAAGTTACAACAATTACGATGTGTTTAACCTTTTTAACTATAAAATAAGAACAATATAGATTCCATAGAGAAATAATCAACATGCCCAGTGAATGATTGAATTAGTCAGAAACTATCATCAAAGTTGATCATTTGTGTACACAGTATTTCAGCATGATCCAACGCCCACCAAAATTTGGCTAGGCATTTAATTGAACACTATAAATTGTCAAACAAAACTCAACTAATCAAATTATAAGTTATATACATGCCCAACATTGTTTGACTCTACCAACTCATAGTTTACTCATATGATCATTTCATCATTTATTTATCATTATCTTAGAGTAGGAGGATAGGGAAAAACCTTATGCAACTTACTAGTTTGCTGTCAATTATGAAAGACGTGGAATATTCATAAAGGTGGTTGTTAATATAAATCATCACATATTTTCAAAGACAACTAAGAGCAATTAACATATTAACATTTTTCCTAATCAATATTGCTTCATGAAGACATCTCATCATGCACATATATTATTGTCTGACACAATGATCAGAAGAACAAGTACTTAAACTATCTCTCACCCTAATATATGTTAAATATGATGTCAAGTACCGAAATACGATTTCAGCAAATATAATGGAAATCATAATAAATTATAATAAAAAATTAAGCAATACAAGTTGCAGTTAGTTATTTTGAGAGCCTATTTGATATATTTAAAACTCCATGGTAAAAAAGGCAAGTGGAACTCATGAAAATATAGTAATTAAGGAATAGCTTGCATACCCGTTAGCATTAACAGCGGTTAGACTGGCACCCTTGGCAATCAAAATCTAAGAAAATGAAACGATTAGAAATATTTAACACAAGTGGTTACAACAAAACAAAAAACAGTGACATCAAACATACTTGGCAACACTGCACATTTCCGCCACAAGCAGCATAATGAAGAGACGTGCTTCCTGATCCTGCAAAGATTATTTATGTACCAAGTTAAGAACTTAGGAAACTAAAAATAATCACACTTAAATCTTTTTTCTTCAGATTTTTCACTTCAAAAAAGTTTAGGCACCCATCGCTAAGTGGTTAAAGAGCTGAAGTATTAGATACGTACTTCCTTGCCATATTAGTTGTCCATTTTAAGATGCCCAAAACTTGTAATTGTGTATAGGTGTGGAAGTTATAAAACCATATAAATGTATGAAATGCAAGTAAATTTTAATTAGTCAAAAGCCCTTATTTGTATCGTACACACCAAAATTTCACAACTAAAATAGGACGGAGGGAGTTCATGTTTGTAAGAAGATATATATTGCGCTGCAATTTTTCTGCTCAATAAGCAAGGGGTAGTCAGAAGCATGCAGATTTTAGTATTCAATATATATAAGAAAGCACATATAAGTACAGGTTCCTGATTTGGCAATAACCGTTAATCACTGTCACAAATAAAGACAATCATATGCGACTTGATACTTGTGTGCACTTCATAAGGTCATAAACCAATAATTATCCAGCTAAGCAAGTTTCTACAGGAACGTCACATTAACTTGCCAACAATATTGCACCACTGAATGTAGACTTGAATATATGATCACATCTTTGGAATCAAAGTCTAACTGATAATTTTTCGAAAGAAGAATTGATAGATTCCCAAAGTCAACAATTTCTACCTCAGCTAAAAGAGAAGCATATATATTTCACTTTGTTAAACTACATTTAGCAAACTTTACTTTTCTATTTAATATTTTTTTTCTGTTTCTATAATTGTCTCTGCATGTTGTGGAAATAAAGAAAATATCTACCTGTACATGGATCATTTGACTCTACAAGCAAAAGTAACTGGGCATATATATTAATCTATAGAAACATCAGTTGCCAAGTGTCAGCATATAATAGAAGTATAGGGCAAAGGCCCACACCCTTGAAGTGTGCAACTAAGCATTATTGACCACATACACCATAATCTTGTGATTCAAAAGGGTCCACTTTTCAAGTTAACTCCAGTGTCAGCTGTCTTACATATGTCCGATGCAAAACCTGATAAACAAGGTTCCTGGCAGAAGTGGGGTTTGGGTAAGAGACATTCTACTGGGAAAGATTTATGCACACAAAGACACCATACTATGTTCATCGCTTTTTTGTTTTGGCTTGGGTGCATATACAGATAATCTATGCAATGACTATTCGCTTCCTTCAGTTCTAAAATTTATCTTTATCTATTTACCATAAAGAATCCTCATAGAAAAGTCAACACAACATAAGAACTTATCACGGAATATAGTTCTTTACGACTTTTCCAATTTTCTATCTGTAGGGATTGTGTCTCAAATTCTTAGTTGGTTTTGGGTGAAGTGTTTTTTCCTACTAGGAGTTGGTCTTTTCTTCTAGTGAGTTGTTTTATCCTACGTTGGATTGGATGTTTTCTGGTGTCTATAAAATAGTCATTAGGGGATGTTTTCCAGTGTCTATTAGGTTTGTTTATTGCTTTAATCTCACGAGAGTCTTTGTACTTGTCACGTCTTTGTCTTTGAGAGAAAGAAAGATGTAAGGAGAGATTGAGAGCAATGGTGAGATTGAGAGTTTATGTGGGTAATTCATCTTGTAATTCTCCAACCGTAAAACTTCTTGAGTCCCGTGGTTATTTCCAATCCGGGTTTCCACATTAATCTTTTTGTCATTCTGTAATATGTTATTACTTTGTTGGTTGTGTGCTTATTCGTTTTGCTTTCATTATCATCTGCTATGTTTATAACAAATTGATATAAAGAGCCTGAGTTATGAAATTGGATATGGCTTCAAGCGGTTCATCGACGAAGTATGAGATCAAGAAGATGACGGTTCAGCATAGAGGAGATTTTCTAGGGAAGGTTTGGGGAAGGTTGGATGAAGATGGATGTGAAAGCCGTGTGGTTCTGCATACCGGTTGATGTATTGCGGGAAGTGCAGAAGGTATGTCCTGCACGTTGCATATATCGAAGGATAAGTGTCTCTTATCGCTTTGCTGCTGCTGAAAATGCGTAATGGCACTGTAAGAGTGTCTAGTTTTAGACATGTTCCTTGGTTGAAAGGGAGTCTTGTATTAGTCGGTACACTTAGTTTGGAGAGATACTGGGTTTTGGCCGAACATGGAGTGATGGGGGTGTGTAGGGTTTCTGCCACAGTTATTGTTTACACGGTGCCATGGTATACAAGATTGGGTAATGTTTTGGTTGATGTACCACTGACGGATAATGGCGTGTTTGCCATTGATGATAGGCTTGATTTGGACAATGGTCTGGAGTGTGGCAACACTGGCATCTGTATGATTGCGGTAATTGTGGAGCATCACACAATTGAAATGATAGAATGAAAGAACACGGAAGAGACTAGATGTTAATTGTCCGGTGCGAGACTTGTTAGGGATGATTGTATCAATTTTGCAGCATGGTTGGAATCTCCTTGTACTACGGTAGGTTGGTTTAATAATCTAACAGCTGTGTTCCGAAGTCTTGCGGTTGATCGTGCAATAAAGAAGCTTGAGCCTAGGACATGCATCTTCCTTGGTTTTTCTTCTAGTGCCAATGGGAATGAGATTTCTACGTCACCTTTTTCGATAGTTTATTTGAATGCTACAAAAAAAACTTGTGGAGTTGGTTATTTCACATATGTGGCTTGACCTGGATGTGGGTAAGAATGACACTACTTCGGTTTGTTTAAGTGATTCTCCAGGTGCCAAGGAGAAGGTGGAGTTGTGTGTTATTCTGAAAGTGGAAGTTGGTGTATCGTTAGACCGGATTAGGGCAAGGTAAGGTTACTTCTATTCGTTGGCGTTTGGCGTTGAAAAAGAATTTATCGTGTATGGAATGGTTTGGAGAATTTGAACCAAGATGGAGATTTGTTAGAAATTGTGTCTCATATTCCTAGTTGATTTCGAATATAGGTGTTTTTCCTTCTGGGAGTTAATTTTTCTTCTAGTGTGTTGTCCCATCCTACGTTGGATCGGATGTTTCCTAGTGTCTAATAGACATGAGTTTGTTTATTGCTGTAATCTCATGACAGTCTTTGTACTTGTCACATCTTTACGTCTTTAAGAGAAAGAAGACGTCTTCACGAGAAAGAAAGATGTACAGAGAGATTGAGAGCAATGGTGAGATTGAGACTTTGTGTGCGTAATTCATCTTGTAATTCTCCAACTTCATACGGTGAAACTTCTTAAGTCCCGTGGTTTTTTTCCGATTTTGAGTTTTCAATGTTAAATCTTTTTGTCGTTCTGTGATTTTTTATTACCTTGTTGGTTGTGTGCTTGATGGTTTTGCTGTCGCTGTTATATCATCCGGTCTATTTTATCAATATCTACCAGAGTCTTAACGGGAACTGCTGCTAAATTAGAAGCTCGTTGATTTGGCAACTAATGTTTGGATTCTATTGTTAATAGTATATGCAACTTGCTTTTTCAGAATAAAATAGAAACAAAATTATGGTTGATGGTTAATGCCATTAGTGATCCCTTCGTCTTATTGTAAAAAGGTACAAGCCTATGTCAATTGACATATAATGAAGCCATCTGAATGCAGTAGAAACACCCAATTATTCCATTCAAGGGAGTCTTGAAACAAAAACCATTGAATGCTTTAACCTCTCGATTTCAAATTTTACCATCTTTAAGGTGAAGTAGCAGATTGCAATCTCAAATATAAGTAAGATGGCAGCAACGTTACTTCTTTTTATCTAAAGTACTTACTATTTGAGAAAGCAGAGAATACCACACTTGAAACACAATTAGTGCCTAAGAAATAGGGAAAATATCGTGGAATCGGCAGTGAACATATATTATTACCTAGATCATCTGAAATACTCAATTCCTCCCAGAGGATTCAATAGACAATGATCCAAGCACTCAAATGTCCAGCCCGTCACATACATTTTTCGGGTTCAAACATAATACAACAAATATGTATATTTACATTCTAACTAATCTCCAATATCAAGCATCAACCACAAAAGAGAAGTGTGATTCCTCAAAATATATAAATAGAAAGAATGAAAGAAAGACAAAACATAAGACAATTTATGTAAATAATACATGGGAAAAGCACCTGAAGCTCTACGAATACACTGTATAAGAAATTAATAGATACCAGAATAGATAAAAACATAGATATTGAGGTGCATAAAAACTGGTGGTTGGTGGTAACAAAATTACGGACCGTAATATAGGGAGTTACCTATTAAATCAATTGTAGTCCCATCTTCAACAGTGACCTGAGATACAGAAGCCCCCAGTTCCAATAGTAAATGCACAGTCTCAGCATGTCCATTTAATGCAGCCATATGAAGAGCAGTAATGCCTCCATCAGCAGCACTATTGATTACCTGATATAGCGCACTAATACAACAGGAGTACAGGACTAAAGTATAAGCAAATCAAAAATAGATGGAAAGTTGTTACAAAGGCACGAGTATACTATTGCAACCATACCTTCGATCAAATTCTAAGATAGACTCTTCATTTCTAGATCTTCTGTTTAGGATATTGCAAAAATTCGGAACACTCGGAATGTAATCAGCAAGGAGGATGCGGATGCATCGAGAATGTCCATTCAGAGCAGCCAAATGGAGTGCTGTTCCTCCATTGAGATAATCAGCTCTGTGGATCTAAAATTGAATACTGCTTAAGTTATGAAGATCTCATCCGTTCGAGAAAGAGTTATAAACATGATAAACGACAAATCATATATAAACTTATAATATTAACATTCTTACATTGGCCTTGAAAAGGACCAGAGTCAGAACAACTTCCCAATGTCCATATTGACAAGCTTGCATCAAAGCAGTCTGCTAAAGGAAACATATATCAAAATCTTACATTTTCGCTGAAGAACTTACTTTAAATTCATATATAAAACGTACTTATTCAATGGTCAATAACAAAAGTGAATCCAAGATTAGGCATAAATAAGCAAAGTTAACAGGAATATATCATAATCAGAAACACATGCAATTTCTAATGAGCAATTAATAAACATACCTGCCCACGATAATTCCTGAGATTAATATCAACTCCAGATTCGATCAACAGTGAAACTATCTAAACACAAATCACAGAAGATCAAAATTTATCACTCATACATAATAGGATAATACTAGTACCAACTACTCACCAATTTTTTTTAAAGCTGAAGATAAGATTATGATATACCTCATGGTGGCCTTGAGCTGCAGAGTAATGGAGAGGAGAATTACGAACACCAAAAGTTGAATACCTAGCAAGACGGGGATTATATTCCAGTAAAGCCTTCGCTTCCTGAAGATCCCCATCTCTTGCTGCAGAAACCAGGCGCTCCCCGGATGCAGAACATCCAAAGGAATTACTCACTAGACTCAGAAACTTCATGACACTCAATTATTAAACCCGAAGATAATGGTAATTCTATACGAATAAACAAAACAAAATGAAAATTGAGGCCTACCTCAAACTCTAAATAATTCTTAGTTTTTACAATGGAAGCAATACAATGACACAGAGGCTTATGCTTTCGGTTAAAGGATGTTTCTCTTTTTCTTTTCTTTTTTTTTATAAGCCTAAATCATCCGAAAAATAATACAAACAAAACCTTTAAACATCACCTCTATAAACAAACTTTTTCTCTCTCTCTCTCTACCAAATCAGATAACAACCCACAACAAACCGCTTCTTGCTCATATGTCCAAATGAATCAGTTGTAACATTATGAAAGACAGAAAACCAAATAAATCCTTCTCAACGCAGTAAACCCACTTCCAAATTGTTCATATATACTACTCAATATGATTTAAACCCTACAATCTCAAGAAAAAACAATCAAACAAGATGCAATCAGCAAAATCACATTCTTTGACCAAAGAATCTCAAGCAATCGACCGAATCACTGAAACCCACAATCAATTTTCTGGCGCAAAATAAAAAAATCCACCACACCTCCTAATTTTCTCTCAGAGTTCAGATTCTACGACACCCAACTCTTATTTTTCCCGGAAAATTCAATTCTTCAAGACCCACTACCTGATTCCTCGGATAAACAAAAATCTCGAACAAAAAACATTAAATTTTCCGGGAAAAATCAAATGCTCCAAAATCCAGATCACATGTCTACTTTAAAAAGCCCAAATGCCCCCACCAAGAAACTCAAATTTTCAGTAAAAATGGTGGTAGTAAACTCTCATTGTCTGGTGATCTGATCAAGGACCAAGAATAGAAGATGATCATGAGAAAGGATAAAAATAAAAATATATGAAGGGACTGGATTGGAATGCCGGAGAAATGCAAGAATGTCGGTATGCTAAAAAATGGATACACTACTTACAGTGGATGTTTTAATTTTTTTTCTTCAGAGGTCGGACAGCGACTATTACGGCAACCCCAATCCAACAAACAAGCCTGCTAAATTAACATGCTTTTCATCATTGGTTATGATTTACCACTCTAATTACCCATACTTATTTTCCCCATCCCCTTTTCCATGTATAAAGTGCGCTTCTTTTATTATTTTGGCTGCTCAGATGATAATTTTAGCAATTTTTTATTTAACGATACGTTTATAAATTACATGAGACATTCGGTATAAAGTTATTGAATCTATTCAGATAGGAGATTAATATTGTTACTTAATATTCCCTCCGTCCCATAATAATTACAACACATTTTTTAGTATATGTACAGTACTGATTTTAAAACACATAAATCATTTATTTAGATATTTAATTTTTTTTAAAAAAAATACAACTAAATATATTACATTTTAATTTACAAAATATTTAAAAATCGTAGAAATATGAGATATTTATATATAAATTTAATGTATCTTAAAATTCATATCATACACTTAAAAAAAATGTTGTAATTTTTATAGAACGGAAGAAGTATATTTTATGAATTAATTTTGGAACATATTTATTCTTAAGAAAATCATCCGTATCAAATTTAGATATAGGTTTCAACTTTTTAATTTAAATAATATAATATTAAATTTTAAATTAATCTTAATTTAGTTAGTTTCTATTGATATAAATATTATAATTCATAGTTCACGGAAAATACCGTTCGTTAAACTTTAATATGTCATCGTATAATGTAAAGAGGTAAAACATATATCTAACTTTCAAACATAGAGTTAGAGTATTATTTTTACTTTTTAGTGATAATATTTATTCATTAGTACTAAAAATATTGAGATAAATTTATTGAATAATATTAGATATCTTATTATAATATGTTAGAACAATATAACCTCAAGTGTTTGTAGAAATGGGGGGTTGGGGGAATACAAATACTACAAACTTTTTGCTTTTTTTAAACTTTAGTCGGCACTGACTGGAAATAAATACAATGAACAGAAAAACTATAAAATATGAACACACAGATTCAAGTTAAAATAGTTGTATTAAAACTTGATATTTTTCTGGAAATCTGGATAACCACAAATGTGATTAAACAACTACAAAATTTGTAATAAAATTACAGCTTCTATGTCACACTCACTAGCTTCTCTTTTCTTTGAATATATCTCTCAAGATCTATTACAAAACTTCTCTCTAGTGATTTGTATGCTGCAGTGTTTGTTTGATGTGATGTACTCGATTAATCTCTCTCTCTCTCTTGTGTGTCCATTGTGTAATGAGAACTTCTTTGCATATATAGTAGATTAGTGGTTGAACCCACGTGTTGTAGACGTGCTACTTTTCTCAACTCAGCCGCATATATGTCACATCGTTGTCCTTTGTGTCAAACTGTTGCTGTTCTTGTTGTTTCTTTTTCTTTCCCTGATCTGCTTACATTTAATGTTCGAGAGTTGTCATTGGAGCAAACAAACTTCAAAAAATATCTTTCCAGTTAATATCTCTTGCTTCTGTAACAAGGTTCGTTGATTTGAGTGCAAGTTCTGATGACGGGTGTATGCAGTCATAACCATCCACTGACGACAAGCCCTGATAAACTTGATCAGTGTTTCTTGATCCCTTGATAACAAGTCTTGTTAAAAACTGGATTAGGGTTTCAACCTTCACTTGAGTTTCACTCAGTGTTTCTTGATCCACTGATGTTATAATTTACGACATACACTGATGGCTTCCACTGATGCAATGTTGAGCATTCCCCCTGATGGGTTACCTTGATGGGTTAGCCTGACACTGTCATACCCTGAAGTTTTACCCTAACAGGTGACATGACTTGTCCATGCCCTGACGCGCTCCCCCTGATGAGTTTGGTGTGCCACAGCCATACCCTGACGGGTTCCCCTGATGGGTTGGTCTGCCTCAGTCATCCCTTGACAGGTTTCCCTGACGGTTTCCCTTGACGGGTTCTCCCTGATGAGTTTCCCCTGATGGGTTCCCCTAACGATTCTTAATCAACAAAACTTTGTTTGGAATATCTAATGTGCGGAATACTTTGACTACTTTCGAGTAACATCAGACATTCATCTTCACTTTGTCAAGTCCTTTAGATGTTCCACTTTACGACTTGTCTTGTGAAGTGTTTGATCATCCCTTGATGAATAAGTTTATCATCAGTAGATGCAAAACTTGTGCTGATATTAAGGTTTATAAAATACCTTAAGTATTTACAGATGTACATTTTATTCTCTAAACATCATCATCAATTAACTCTAACACAATATGTGGAGCCGAATCCACTACCCAACATAAAACGAGTTGATTACTAATTATTCCATAAATAATTTATCTTATCTTTTTTTATATTTGCTCATTAGTGATTTCTATAATTTTTAGTTGATTTGGTTTAATTTTTGTTTAAAGTAGTAGGTGGCATTCAACCTTATTTTATAGGTTTGACTATTAAATTTGATTATGTTGATGCACCCTGCTTATATTGTTTTTGCTTATAAATTTATCTTTATCTTTATAAGAATTGATGATGTAATATAGTCCTTACTTATGTGATTTAAAACAATTTAAAAAATATCTAATGTGACCAGGGTTTCGTCAAAAGAAGGAAAGATAACCTGACATCCATTCATAACATCAATACTGATAAAAGGAAATAATAGAGAGTTATTACAACCCAAAATATTACATTCTCAGCGAAAACTATTCTATCTCTAAATTGTAATACATAACATCACCACTTCAAAACATCTTCCTTCCTTCCTTCCTTATCGGTAGGCAAAATGTTTAACAAAACTCAATAGCCGATCATTTTTGCTTTCCCCTTGTCAGAGGGTTCAGCCTTTGGACCATGCCCTGCAAGACATTAAGTTCAACAAAAATGAGCGATTTACGCTCAGCAAGTATATAATCAAGTCAAAGAAGCAAATTTGGAATCTTGATGGAAATTCAATTCTATTTATGAGGTTTAGTGAATCAATACTAATGCCTCAGAAATCCTTGAAGAATCTTTGAGGATCACTGATGATAAAGACGTGTGATCTTCCTTAAAGGAAAACAGGTATTCACCCGTGTACATTTTCCTCAAAATATCTATCGGGGGCTAAACCCGTTAGATCTACAACCATATGGTATACAGCTGGCCTAACTATGGCCGCATGACCCCTCCTTGTGTGAACATATGTAGTCACTTATAATTCCTCTAGGTCAGGTGAAGAACAAATCAACACCTTTCCTTTCCTCTAGCCAACAATGTGGCATACCCCATTTAAGGGACATATCATTCTCATTTAATAGCACAGAGATAAGGTTGAAAACAACTGATAAATCAAAGCTCAATTATATCCATGCACTATCTTTCATATCATGTTAGCGAAATTAAAACATAGCATTCTGATTCAGAAGGAAATTTAAACATAAAAGTCAATCCATGTACGCATGTCGAATCAATTGATCATGCGCTTAACTGAAATAAGCATAAGAGTGAAAATATACTTGCCTCGATCCTTAGCACAAAAATCAATTCAATTTACTCGTGAGTGAAAGATTCTATAAGACATGCATATAACATGATAATTTAATACCTTAAATAGAATTATAAGAGAAATGCATATGTGATGTCCTTAAACTTTTAATGTCTCAAATTTGACATAAGAATTGTTGAAGTTAAATGAATAATTGAAACATCATAAAATAATTTAAGAAAATAATGTTTTATAGTTTATGTTAGAAATTATAGCATTTGATGATGATGTATAAACACTTAGAATTGTTAAATTTTGTAAATGTACAAGTACCTGCAGTAATGCACTATAAGAATTTACTATCAAGAAACTGCAGGAAAGCATCAGAGACTACAATGAATGCACTTGGAGAGGAGCATCCAATATTCAATATTAAAGTAGTAGGTGGCATTCAACCTGTCACTTAATGCACACATAGGGTGTCACAATGATGTTTCTCTTTTCTCTATTCAAGAGGAGCATCTAATATTCAAAATTCTACCCTTATTCATTCTTCTTCTCTAATTCATATTTCTTAAGCAGCAATGGAAATTTCTTAATTCCATTAGTTTCAGATTCTTTGATATTTTAATCATCAAAGAAGCCAATTTTTTTTGAAGCTGAAACAATTAAAGAGCAGCTCTCAACTCATCAGTGAATACTACAATAAGTATTTTATCAAACAATTCACCGATGTAAAACACTTTCTTACTATATTTTCTACACCACTCCAGGTCACCCACAACAGGAAGATTTTATATTTAGTGAGCCTGAGAAAATTCAAAATAAGAGTCAAACTTTGTGTCTGGAAAAAGGTGAGGAAAAAGAAATTAATTTTTTTTTTAAGATAAGTGTGAGAGGCTGACTTATATAAGTCAGGCAAAAGGAGAGAGTGTGAGCAAGGATGAGATCATTGAAGAAAAGAATAGAGAGAAATTGTTTCACTCACTACTTTTGCAGCTCATGTATTCTCTGATCACCATTCTGATAAAAAATTAAAGGATACTGAGAAAAGAATTTGTGATTGTTTGGTTGGATGCAAGCAACACAAAAGCAGCTCACTTAATATTAGAATATTTGATCACACATGGATCATGTGCAGTTGTACTCACATAATGTTTTTGAAGCATTGATAAAAGAAAGTACAGCATGAAGCTCCAACACTTCATAATCAATGATCTTCAAACAAAGCTCAAACAATTTCTTCCTTCTAGTTAACCTCTACTGATGATTCCTACCTTCCAACATTAAGATGTTGATGTCAAAAAGGGGGAGAATGGGAGAATGATCAAGGCAGGGGAAACAAAGTAATTCTGATAAAGACAGGGGGAGAATTGTTAAAAAGGCTAACAGAATGATGGTTGGGCTTTGAAGAACTGAAAACAACAAAACCATCATTGATTGTGTTTTTGTACATTTATGTTTTTACATGTTTTAATTCAATTCTAAGTTATGGAGTTATAAGGTTGGTGTTTTGACATCATCATCAAACCTTGATTTATGCTTATCATTGATAAACATAAATAGGGGGAGATTGTTAGGAATTATAGCATTTGATGATGATGTATAAACACTTAGAATTGTTAAATTTTGTAAATGTACAAGTACCTGCAGTAATGCACTATGAGAATTTACTATTAAGAAACTGCAGGAAAGTATCAGAGACTACAATGAATGCACTTGGAGAGTTCAACAAATGTTAAAGTTTATCAAGCAAAATTAGCTTATATGAGACTAAACTTTTGTCTATCGGAGACTAAAAGCCTATCAGAGACTAAGTTTTTGAACTGTCGGAGACTAAGTTTTTGAACTGTCTGAGACTAAGTTTTTGTCTATCAGAGACTAAGTTTCTGTCTATCAGAGACTAAGTTTTGGTCTATAGGAGACTAAGTGTTTGTTCATCAGAGACTAATGTTGAAGCAACCAGAGACTATCCATCAGAGAATAAATTTCCATTGACATAAGGGATGACATATAACTAAAGGCAGTGGAAATAAAGATAAGGATGGTTGTCCAATAAGGAGAGATTGACTACCAAGGAAGCTTCAAGGAAATAAGTTATACGCACACACACACATCAAGTTGCAAGTATGAAACCTGCAAAGCCGCAAGCATGAAACCTGCAAAACAGCAAGTTGAAATACTGCAGAGACAACTTATAACAACTTGAAGCAAGAAGTTCATTGAAGCTGGACTAATTATGTCCAGAGAAGCCCACAAAGATAAGTTATATACTGCTGATATCTTATCTTGGGAACTCCAAGAAGAAAAATGGAAGCTGGTGCAGTGAATATACACCAGAAAAGTCACATAAACAGGCTGGCATTTAAGGGAGGCTGAATAATGAAGAAAGTTGTATGACAGAGCTGCAAGTACCAATAAACTACAAAGATATTTTTGGTAAACAGCTCAGAATAGAAGCTTGGAGTATATGGAAGCTGTGTCTATAAATAGACATAGAGCAGCTAAGAATATCTGAGATCTGAGAACTCTGAGTTTAACAACAAGAATACATCTTATCTCAGATCACAAATATCTCAGAACAACACTTCCATACATATAGAGAGTTAGTAGCTGTAATTAGTTTTATTGAAAAAGAAGCAAGTTATTACAACTTGAGAAGCTATTTTTTTTAAAACAGAAGAAATTGTAAAGATTCAATTTAATTGACAATATCATTCTTTATTGTTGATTACAATTTATATCTTGCAATTTTGTTTTACTGTTTCTATTGTTTTATCATTTCAATAAAGTTTTATACCTATTCTTGGAAATTAAATTGTTCATAACAGTTTAGTTTTGAAGAAAAGTTTGTAATTGTATTCAAACCCCCTTCTACAATTACTCACACGGGACAAACAATTGGTATCAGAGCTGTTCTAGATTAATTTAATCTAGAGATCGTGAGTACTTCGAAGGACAATACCAGAGTTTCACAACTCAGAAAGGGTGAATACTCATTCTGGAAACAAAGGATCTTGAGTTATCTTGATGCAAAAGATGACTAATACTTAGAGAATATTGAAAAAGGTCCTCCAAAAATAAAGAAGCTTGTACCTGGCATCACCTTTGATGGAGTTACTGCACCTGACAAGTATGAAGCAAAAACTCCAAAAGAATATACTCAATCAAAAAAGGAAGAGGCTGCCAAGGATAAAAAGGTCAAAGATATCCTTATCACAACACTTGATTACAGCATGCTATGCAAAGTTATGAAGTGCAAAACATCAAAGGAGGTTTGGGACAACCTCACTGTCCTATATGAAGGAAATGACCAAATCAAGCTGAATAAGCAATTCCTGCTGATTCAACAATATGAGTTGTTTACTGCCAAAGATAATGAATCTCTTAATGATCTATATAAGAGATTCATCCAATTAATTAATGATTTATCTACCTATGGCCAGGAGTATTCTGTGCTTCAAGTGAATCACATATTTCTAAGAGCTCTTCCTAGACATTGGGATCCAAAGACTACTGCAATCAGAGAAGCCAACAAAGATCTATGTCTTCTAACACTAGATGAGATATATGAAAATCTGAAGACCTATGAGTTAGAAATCCAGCAATGGAATAAGCAACACTCCAAAGATAAATCTATTACTTTGATTGCAGAGCTAAAGAAAAAGAAGCTTAGTGGACATATGAAGATTTCCATTAAGAAAGAAGATTCCAATGATAAGGAAAAAGAAGAGAGTGAGTATGAAGAAAATGAAGTTAGAAGCTACACACCTGAGGAGCTAGATGAAATTGATGAAAGCTTGTCCTACATTGCTAGAAGATTCAAAAACCTGAGATTTCAAAGAGGGAGGAAGTCCAGGAAAAGCTCATCAACATCAACATCTACTTCTGTCAAGCCAAGTCAATCAACCTTGATTGACAAATCTAAAATCAGGTGTTATAACTGCAATGAGTTTGGTCACTTTGCCAGTGAATGCAAAAAGACCAACACTGAGAAAAAGAAAGACTTCAAGGATAATCAAGTAGATTACAAAAAGAAGTACTTTGATCTTCTCAAGAAAAAGGGAAAGGCATTCATAGCTGAAGGCAAGGACTAGTTGGATTCAGATGAATCTGATGCTGAGGAAGAGTTTGTAAATTTGGCTTTAATGGCTAAATCCTCAAACAATTCTGAAGGAGAAGCTGAATCACAAAACTCATCACCATCTAAGGTACATAACTTCAATATTTCTTCAATTTCTAAAGTTGAATGTGATGCCACAATTCAAGAAATGGCCAAAGAGATTTATAACTTGCATGCTAGTTTAAGATCTCTTACAAAAGAAAATAATAGGATTACTGAGACCAATAATATTATTTCTAAAAGAAATACTTTACTAGAATCTGATTTGTTAATCCTAGAAGAGGCCAAAACAGAAGCTCTTAATGTTAAGAGACATCTTGACAATGCCTTGAAAAGAGAAGCTTATCTAGTTGAAAAACTCAAGGCTGAACAAGATAAAATAAAACAATGGATACAATCCTCACACAAAGTGCAGGATCTTTTAAACTCACAAAATCCTAATCAAAAGGCTGGATTAGGATACTCAGATATGCCCATTGTTATATCAGTTGGTGAACAACCCATCACCACTGATAAAGAATCAGAAGCTAGCTCAGAGCCTAAATCAGTAGGAAAATTAAAACCAATCAAATTTGTTAAACCTACTGAGATTGAAAAAGGTGAGAGTTCTAAAGGTAAAAATTTGACTTCTGTAAAGAAAACTTTGGAACCTGGGCTAGAGAAAAAGGCTACTAAAAATATTGGTTTGGTTTCTAAACAATTAAAAGAGAAGCTAAAAAGTAGTTCAATATCTGAGCCTAAGAAAAACAGGAATGGCAAATTAGGTATTAATAAATACAGTAATTATGCAAGAATGCCTAATGCACCTAGGAAGACATGCACCAAGTGTGGGAACTCCAACCACCTTGCTTTTAAATGCACAAAAATTACTAATAACATGCATGCTCCTCTTGTTTCATTTGTAGCTCCTTGTCCATACATTGCATCACCTCAATATATGCTATGTTATAATTGTGGTGACTTTAAACATCTATCATATGCTTGCAATGCTTGTGAAAATTGTTATTATGCTCATCCCTCAATGCCTAATGTTTATAATAACACAAGGAGAAAATCTCCTCAAAGATCAAAGGTTGTCCACAAGCCACCTAGGACCAAGGTGGATCTTTCACCTCCTAAAATGAGGAAAGAAAAGAAAAAGAATACATAACCAATGACTAAATGTAAACCTATGATTAAAACTGTTAAATCTAAACCCAAGCAGGCTTGGGTTCCTAAAAGATCTAACTAGTTTACATATGTGTGCAGGGCAAGAAGAAGCAGCAATTGTGGTACTTGGATAGTGGTTGTTCAAGACACATGACTGGAAATAAGTCCCTACTCTCACAGTTTGAGGAGAAAGCTGGCCCTAAAGTGTCCTTTGGAGATGAAAGCATTGGATACACTATGGGATATGGCAAAGTAGTTCATGGAAATGTCATTATTGAAAATGTAGCTCTGGTTGATGGTCTAATGCACAATCTACTCAGTATTAGTTAGTTTTGTGACAAAGGCTATCAAGTAATGTTTTATAAGCAACATAAAGACTGGAGATGTTACATTGTCTGGAGTCAGAAAAGACAATGTATACATAGCTGACTTCTGCTCAACAAATGAAGGACTATACACATGCTTTTACAGCAAAACATCAGCAGATGAAAGTTGGCTATGGCACAAGAAGCTGTCTCACCTAAACTTCAAGACTATCAATAGTCTGGTGAGAAAAGGATTGGTGACAGGAATGCCACAACTTGAATATTCTCAAGATGGTCTTTGTGGATCTTGTCAGAAGGGAAAACAAAAGAAAATTTCCTTCAAAAGTAAAGAAGAATCAACAATAACAAGACCAATTCATCTAATTCACATGGATTTATTTGGTCCTATTAATGTGATGTCAATATCCAGAAAAAGGTATGCATTTGTAATTGTTGATGACTACTCAAGATATTCATGGGTTAAGTATCTACATACCAAGGATGAAGCTCCCCAGCTGATCATTGATCACATTAAAAGAATAGAACTTGAAGCTGGAGAGAAAGTTAAGGCCTTAAGGAGTGATAATGGGATTGAATTCAAGAATTCAACAGTGGAAAAAGGCATTTCACATACCTTTTCAACTCCTAGAACTCCTCAACAGCATGTTATACAAAGTTATGAAGTGCAAAACATCAAAAGAGGTTTGGGACAAGCTCACTGTCCTATGTGAAGGAAATGACCAAATCAAGCTAAATAAGCAACTCCTGCTAATTCAACAATATGAGTTGTTTACTGCCAAGGATAGTGAATCTCTTGATGATCTATATGAGAGATTCATCCAATTAATTAATGATTTATCTACCTATGGTCAGCAGTATTTTGTGCTTCAAGTGAATCACAGATTTCTAAGAGCTCTTCCTAGACATTGGGATCCAAAGACTACTGCAATCAGAGAAGCCAACAAAGATCTAGGTCTTTTAACACTAGATGAGATATATGGAAATCTGAAGGCGTATGAGTTGGAAATCCAGCAATGGAATAAGCAACAATCCAAAGATAAATCTGTTGCTTTGATTGCAGAGCCAAAGAAAAAGAAGCTTAGTGGACACATGAGACTATTCTTAGCTTGTCGGAGACTAAGACTGATGTCACCAAAGACTATTCTTAGCTTGTCGGAGACTAAGACTTCTTCTCATCAGGAACTATTTTATACGGTCAGAGACTAACTCCAACCCATCAGAGACTAAGTTAGAAATCGTCTCAGATATAGGGTCGTCTTCCTCACTCCTCCATGGGTGGTGTTTTCAACTTCAGTAACACATAACATCTCCTGAGGTCTACTAACTCTCGCAAACACATTTTAGGCTTCGAAACTCAGGTTGACAAAGGTTCAAGCATGGCTTCGTAACTACTGATGATTAGAATATGTGGGAGTCAATGGTTGTCAACATTCTTACACTCATCTTGGATAGTCTTTGAAATAAAATATGAACTCTAGATGTTAAAAGCATGCATTAAATCATATTTTTGGAACTAAATGAACAAGATGTTAAACATGGCATGCATAACAAAAAAAAAGTGTAAGAAACAGAGCAGTACTTTAATGTAATGCTCTTACCTCCTTGGTTGTAAAGAAGAAGTTAAAAGCTTGAGTTGTTCTTCTAGAAAGACAGTTGATTTGAAAGCAAACCTGGATTTGGTGGTATACTGTAAAGAAATTTATGAAAGTGGGGCTAGGGTTGTATTCAGATGATATATTTATATCGCTGGCCAATCAATAAGAGCTGTTGGATTGTTTGAGATTTGATTTCAACCGTTGGCTGGAAAAGAAGTAATAAGCCTTGAAACAAAACCATTGGCTGGAGGAACCGGTGTTGCGGCGGCCAAAGTATCAACCAATCACCTAGGATAGCCGACAATCCATTGGGCAAGATTTTTCCTCCTGTTGGTGCCTTATGTAACAAGTTTTCCTAAATTAGTAATTATCTCATGATAGTACTTGGCTTGAAACAAGGGAGCTGCATCACACAATCGTTCACCCCCGTGTATCTCATTCTCACGTGAAAAAAAATCATCACCCTTCCTTTGATAAAACTTGAATAAAATAATAATATAAAGATTTGAGCTTCAAAATAAATTTAAAACTTTTGGACATCACACTGCCATGAACTTTCATTATTTAAACCAAATAAAATAAATTACACCTCCATACATAAATAAATAAACACATAATGAATTTATCATATAACAAAACTTATTTAAATTTTGGGTTGTCACATCTAACTTGTTAGGTGGATACATTTTGCTATAGTTAAGTAAGGATTTTAATCACAAGTGAACACTCTGCTCATCGATCAAGAAGGATGTTGAAGGTGTGAAGAAAATTTCAAAGGCAGTCATGCTTATAATATAAATAAGTAAGGTTTGATATAGAAAGATTCCTTACCTTGATCCAAGCAACAATGTCAGAAAAGGACCCTACCTTTTGCTCTGCTTAGTCAACTTCTAGAAAGTTTTCCAAAAAGTACTAGAAGACAAAATAACGGCTATCTATTTGAATTAAGCAAGGAACAACTGTAAAGGTACAAGTCACTATCAAGACAATATAACTCCAACAGATCTATTTCAAATTCTCAACGGATAGATTTTTGAAGTAGTATAAATAGGAGTTATAAATTTCATTTATGACAACTGAACTACCAAGAAATTCCTTTAACAATCTGACATCTTAAGAGTTCAGCAAGACACAAATTTTCAAAGCCTAAACAAGTGTTATCTAATCTGCTCAACAAGGAGCTTACTACTTAGAGATAGCAAGTAAGATATTTTATCTTCTTGTAGTCTTTGTGACTTAATCTAGTCTTAGTGACCTACTATATTTTTGAACTAAGTGTCCTAATGTATTTTGTTTTGTGTGAACATTCTTAGTGAGTGGCTTCTCAAGTAAAGAGAAGAAGAATGGAGTAGACTTAGACTGAACCACTATAAAAATTCTCCTGCTCACTTTACTTTATTGCTTATCTTTTACATTACTTGTTAGTGCAATATAAGCACAAGTGTTTGTAGAGGGGGGGGGGGGGGGTGAATACAAACACCTGAAACTTTTCGCTCTTTAAAACTTATAAGGCTTACTAGAAAACAGTTGTAACAAACAGAAAAACTATATGAAATGAACACACAGATTCATGTTAAAATAGTTATATTAAAACTTGGGTTTTTCTGGAAATCTGTATAATCACAAATGTGATTTACAGCTACAAATTCTGTGCTTAAATACACAGCTTCTCACACTCACTAGCTTCTAACTTTCTTTGAAATATTTCTCACAAGATCTATTACAAAGCTTCTTTCTAATGTGTGTGTGCTTCGGTGTTTATTTGATCTGTGGGAAAGATTCAAAATCACCTTATTTGTTATGAGAACTCCGTTCCTTATATGTTAAATCAGTGGGATGAAATCACGTGCTTGAGACGTGCTGCTTTTCTCAACTTAGCCACAAGTATGTCACATCAAAACTTTATGTGTCAGACTGCTGCATGCTTTGTTGCTTCTTTTTCTTCCCCTGATTTGTGTGCATTTAATGCGAAAGAGTTCTCATTGGATCAAAAACAAACTTCAAGAAATATCTTTTCAGTTGATATTTCTTGCTTCTGTAACACGTTACGTTGATTTCCGTGTAAGAACTGATGACGGGTGCATGCTGTTACAATGATCCACTGACTGCCAGCCCTGACGGACTTTGATCAGTGCTTCTGGATCCCCTGGTGCTTATTGACTGGATCAGGGCTTCAACCTTCACTTGAGTTATACTCAGTGCTTCTTGATCCTGATGGTTATGACTGACGACATACACTGATGGCTTCCACTGATGTCATGTTGGTCATTCTCCCTGACGGGTTACCCTGATGGGTTTGCCTGACACTGACATGTCCTGAAGTGTTTCACTGATGGGTTCCTCCTGACGGGTTCCCCCTGACGGGTTCCCCCTTGACGGGTTCCCCCTGATAGAATTTAATCAACGTAACTTTGATTAGAATTTCTGATGTGCGAAATACTTTGATTGCTTACAAGTAGCATCAGACATTCTTCTTCACTTTGTCAAGTCCTTTCAAAGTTCTTGTTTTCTGACTTGTCTTGTGAAGTTATTGACCATCCACCGTTGAATAAGTTTATCATCAGTGGATGCAAAACTTGTGCTGATCTTAAGGTTTATAAAATACCTCAAGTATTTACAGTTGCATAATTTATTATATAATCATCATCATCATCATTTATCTCTAACAATCTCCCCCTATTTATGTTTATCAATTTGATAACCATAAATCCCTAGATGCACCGATGATGATGTCAAAACCAATAATAAATACATGAAAGAATTTTGAATGAATTAATAAAAGAATTTCTGTACAAGTATAACCTACATCTATTACAAAAAGAATGTTGTACTTAGACATCAGAATCTCTTTTCCTTTTTGCTGAGACAAAGGGCAATGGATGACTTGATTCAATAGGTTGAGAGTCACTTCCAAGGCCTTGTCTTCTTTGTTCTGGGTTTTGATCAGGAATTCTGAGTCTGTTGTCTACTGCTCCTGTCTCCAGCTACTCTAGTTCCCTTTGAAGAAGCTTTCAGAAGTTGACTATGTTGACATTTCTGCTTGTTTCCAAAGCTTCAAGGACTGTCTTGATTTCTTGAATGTTGGCTGCAGCAAGTTGTGACCAGTAAAAGGTAATGATCTCCCGCTTTTTGTTTTTGAATAGAACTCCCATGGGGCTGGTGATCATTTTAGGATAGACTTTGAATCCCTTTACTGGTGGCACATCCCTTACTGCAGTGTTCCCATCATCAGCTCTGGTTTCTTCGATCTCTTTCAATACTCTTTGAATCAGCAGGACTCTGAATTTGATGACATGTTCGTTCTTATGATTTGCAATTTGACTCAGAACATGCATCGCTTCCTCCAGGTTTAGGCCATCAACTTCTTTAATCCTTATACTTTTCTCCTGCCCTTCGTGGATTTATAAAATAACTTTAGTGGACTTTCCATTGCTGTGGGCAGGCTCCTTTCATTGTTGATGGCACTCCTCAGCCTGTCGATTATCCCCCTTAAGTCTTTATTAGCCTGTGAGGATCTTGGAATCAGGTTTAGAACCAGTCCTAATTGCTCAGCATCCATTCTCCTGAACCAGTCCATTGCTACATTGAATTCTAACCCACTCTTCAATTGAACTGTAATTAGCTGATCCCTTCTATTGTTGAACCTGACATCTATGCTTTTTATTGAGAACATAAATGTCAGGTTTTTGCGCCTTTCTTCTCTGAGAAATTCAGCTAGAGTGGGTGGACCATATTCTTTGGTAACAGGAGAAAGTGCTTTGTCCTTGGCTTCATCTGACTTCTTTGTAGTGACATCAGGGTCTTTAGATTTATCTTGATTTTTATCCCCTGATGCACTTTTAGGTTTCTGTAATCTTCTAGGCTGAGGTTTCCTGGAGGTCCTAGGCCTGACATTCTTCTTCTTCTTCATTTCTTCCTCCTGTTCCCTTGCCATTTCCCTCTCCTCTTCTTCTTGAAGTTGCTGTGCAAAGATTACATCAGCTTCTACTAGCTTTTTATCTTGAGGGTAGACCAGCTCCATTTTCCCATCAATTATAACTTCAACAGGTGTTGGAAAGTGGGCTGTCTTCATGGCGTCTCCAAGTAGCTTAGGCCCTGATTGAGTGTTGGATGTCTTCTTGGGTTCCTCAATCAGGATGCCTTTGCCTTTGTCCTTGGGTTTTGGAGCAGGAATAGAAGTAGTCACATCCCCTGATGGTTGACTTGTTTTCTCAGCAACATCCCCTGACGACTGCTTGGTTGAATTCTCCCCCTTTTTGACAGCATCATCAGTGGGAGTTGAGAGTCGGGATGTGACTTCAAGAAGTTGTTGCATGGTGTCAGCCATGGATTTTTGCAGAGTTTCCATGTTGTTCACTTGAGTAGAAAGATCAACAATCTTGTGGTCAACATTGTCAACTTGTTTCTTCATCCGGAGTAGAGTCTGGCTGGTGACCAAAGAGTCGACAACTTGCTGTATATTTTGTAACTTTGTGGAAAAATGTGTATACAATTTTTGGTTTTCTATATCTATTGACTGACCAATCATGATCTGTGACTTTAACACTTTGATCAAAACTGGATCAGTAGTCCTAGCTAACTCTTTCTTCAATAACTGTACAGTATCAGACATTTGGTTATGTCGAAAGTATAAATCAACTCCAATGAACTGGGAAAAATCATCTTGTGGAGCATCATCTTCATCACTTGCAGAAGAAGAAGTAATATTTACAGTATCTGTGTTTTCTCTCTGTTCTTTATTTACAAGGATCTCATCCTTATCTCTCTCATCCTCTCCTTTTTCTTTGCCATCTAAGGCATCACTCAAATTCTCTCCTTTTTCTTTGCCTACTAAGGCAGTACTCTCTTGCTCTCCTTTTGCCAAAGTCCTCTCAAAGGTTTGACTTTGCCTCTTTGCACTAAGTATTTTCTTAGTCTCACTCAAAATTGTCCTAGAGGGGCTCCTATGGGCTTGGAAATCATCAACTGTGACTAGTTCAAGTGATGTATTTACAGATTCTGGTTCCACAATTGTGAAAGTAAGAGAAGAAGTAAAGTGTGTATGTATAATTGGGGAAGTGTATGTTTCTATAGAGGAAGTATATACAATTGGGGGTACATAAAGAGTTATAGCTGTAGTATGTATAGTTGAGTCCATGTCCCCTGTTTGATCATTAGTGTTTGTATCAAGAAAAAAAGAGTCAACCATATGAGAATGGTGACTATCAAACACTGTGTTAGAGAGTGTTGGCTCCTCCACGAATTTAGAATGTGGAGAATCTGATTGTATGACACTTAATGTTTGTGTCATTATATCTGAAGAAATTTGAGGAACAGAGAAAGAAGGAAGTGATGTAGATGGGGGTGTTGGCTGAATCACTGAACGAGGAGGTGATTCATCAAAAGATGCTGCAGAAGAATGCTTATGACTCATGTTGATCTTATTGAGAAGCTTCTGAGCTACAACATCTTGAGTGGTGTGTGCACTCACTGTGTCAGATTTCTGCAAGTGGCTCTCAGAGACCTTGATGGTAGGTTCATTAGTGTCTATGGTCAGTGTATGTGCCTCACTCAATTGTGTCCTTGGTTGAGGACTATTTTCAATAACTAATCCCTTTTGAGAGAAACTAGTTAGAAATATGTTTAATTCCTTATCAAAGGCTATATTCTGTTGAGAGGATACGCCCTGGTCAGGTTGTTGGGTAACACTCGTGGCTCCCGTCTTCTTCTTCAATCTCCTCTTATAGCCAATCACTCTTTTTCCTTGCTCCCCCTCAATTGTTGTGGTAACTTCACTGGGTTTTCTTTTAATCCCAACAGTCTTTTGTTAGACTATGGGTTGGGCTTTCGAGAGTGGTTGTGAAGAAATTGGTTGTTCTACTTGTGTAGGCAGAGAGGTGGTTGTTTTCTCTGCCATAGTAAATGAAGGTGAAGAATGTACAGTTTGAGAAGTAGAAGGTGTAGAATTTACTACATGTATCATATGCGATGGGAGTGCAAACGGTTAGGCTGTAAAAGATTTCTTTATTATTTCTACAAACAGTTTCTTTGTTTTCTTATAGGTCTGTACAGGTATATCATTCTCAAAAGAAAAATTAGTAATCTGATCTTTAATAATCATAAACAAAAATCTTTCATAATATACTTCAGTTTTCCTATTATTAAAATTACCTAATTTATTTACAAGATCATCAAAAATAATTTTACTTATATTTATATTTACATTTTTAATTATTGCGTACGCTATTTTCAAAGTTAAAGAGGTAATGACCTCAAAGTTAGAACACTTACCTGAGAACACCTTGGTGATTGTGTCGAAGAGATAAGAAATCTCCCTCTTCACGTTCACCCTCTTGAGATCCTTGAACTTTAACACTGCGTTGGGAGCAGCGTTATAGCCCAGTTCCCTAAAGAAATCTAGCAGATCTGCATCACTCGGTACATCCACCAGATCTTGAGTGGGTAGCCCCAAAGTAGAGTTAAGTCTGGAAGGAGTTATTTTCCCTTTCGCAGACGAAACTTTAAATCAGATACCCTTGACCACATCAACCTTGGTGGTGGAGGACATGAACTTGGCACTTGTCCAAAGTTGTGACAGTGCCTCCCCCGACATTTCTTCATCGGTAAAGATGGCTTTACTATACTCAGAGTTGAGCAGATAGTTCATTATCGGTTTAAAGCAATCACTTACCTCATCAATGTCAGAGAAGCCCACGTAGTTTGTGGGTGGGACTGTCAAGTTCCTCTGAATTTGTTGACGTGCCATGGATGCTTTGAAGATTTGAAGTTCTAGGGTTTCTGTAAAGACGAGAGAGAGAAAAAAAACTCTAGCAAATATCAGGTATAGATTAAATGTTTTGGGGAGTTTCAAAAAGTAGGAGAGATAGAGTATTAATACCCGCCTATTGACGTTTGAAAACTTCTCCTAAAAACACGCTATCAGGGAGTCAGTTCAGTTTCTGTGATGACACGTCATCAGTGAGAGAAGAACTTAATGATGAGTTGTCATCACTTAACTGACCTAGAAACCCGATGCAGTAAAAAAAATTTAAACTTACCCAGATGATTTACTGTATGTACATACCCTGACCCTGATGCACAAGACAGACACCCTGATCATGACGAACGAGTCGAATACCCTGACCCTGATGAGAGATCCGGACACCCTGACCCTGACGAGAGATCCGGACACCCTGATCCTAACGCACAAGTTAGATACCCTAACGCTGATGCGTCCTTAAGGAAGCCCTGACCCTGATGCATCAGACAAAACAAAAACAAAACAACAAAATGCAGAAAATACAAGTATATACATATTTACAATTTGAACATATATAACCACATATCAATTGATTTTATCAAGAACTTATGAAATGAGTTAGAAATACCAAATCTTATGAATTTGACTCTGACCCTGACGCATAATTCACCATTCCCAGCTCTCCCACAACATTTGAAAATGTGGCTTCATCAAGAGCTTTAGTGAATATGTCTATCAGCTGTTGATTTGAAGGTACAAACTGTAATTCAATATTCCCATTCATAACATGTTCCCTGATAAAATGATATCTGATTTCTATATGCTTAGTTCTGGAATGTTGTACTGGATTTTCAGCAATGGCAATGGCACTTGTGTTATCACACCTTATTGGAATCTTGGAATAGTTCAGACCATAATCCATCAGCTGATTTTTCATCCATAGAATTTGTGCACAACAACTTCCAGCTGCAATATATTCAGCTTCAGCAGTAGATGTAGAAATAGAATGCTGCTTTTTGATGAACCAAGATACAAGCCTTCCTCCTAGAAATTGACAACTTCCTGTTGTACTCTTTCTGTCAATCCTGCATCCTCCAAAGTCAGCATCAGAATATCCTAGCAATTCAAATCTAGACTCCTTTGGATACCAAAGTCCCAACTCTGTAGTGCCCTTGATATATCTCAAGATCCTTTTCACTGCAATGAGATGAGATTCCTTTGGGTCAGCTTGATATCTTGCACAAAGACATGTTGCAAACATTATGTCTGGCCTGCTTGCTGTCAGATATAGCAATGATCCAATCATTCCCCTGTAAGACTTCAAATCAACTTTCTTTCCATTCTTATCAGGGTCAATCTTGGTTGCAGTGGCCATAAGTGTCTTTGCTACTTTTGAGTCCTCCATATCAAATTTCTTGAGAAGTTCTTTGGCATATTTTGTCTGATGAATATAGATTCCATCAGAGACTTGCTTAACTTGCAGTCCCAAGAAGTAAGATAACTCACCCATTAAGCTCATTTCATATTTGCTTTGCATGAGTTTGGAGAACTTTTCACACAGTCTTGTGTCAGTGGATCCAAAAATAATATCATCAACATAAATTTGAACCAAAATCAGATGACCTTGGTGTTGCCTGAAGAACAATGTTTTGTCAGTGATACCTCTTGAAAATTTGTTTTCCACCAGAAACTTTGACAGTGTATCATACCAAGCTCTAGGTGCTTGCTTCAGTCCATAAAGTGCCTTTCCAGTTTGTAGACATGATTTGGAAATTTTGAGCATTCAAATCCTGGAGGTTGTTGGACATACACCTCCTGTTCCAATTTCCCATTTAGAAAAGCACTTTTCACATCCATTTGATATACTTTAAAATTAGAATGTGCTGCATAGGCTAAGAAAATTCTTATAGCCTCAAGTCTGGCTACTAGTGCAAAGGTCTCATCAAAGTCAATCCCTTCTTCTTGAAGATATCCTTTTGCAACCAGTCTTGCTTTGTTTCTTATAACAATGCCAGCTTCATCCATCTTATTTCTGAATACCCACTTAGTACCTATTATGATCCTTTCTTTGGGTTTAGGTACAAGCTTCCATACTTGATTTCTTTCAAATTGATTTAGCTCTTCCTGCATAGCCAAGATCCAATCTGCATCTTGAACAGCTTCTTCAAACTTCTTTGGCTCATTTTGAGAAAGAAAACAAACATATAGGCATTCATTAGATGTTGCTTTCCTGGTCTGCACTCTTTTGCTTGGGTCACCAATAATTAGATCTGTTGTGTGACTTCTGGCCCATTTGGGATTAGAGATGTGTCTTGATGAGCTTGCTTGACTATCATCTCCTCCCCCTAAGCCTGTGCTCCCAGCTTCTGAAAACTCTCCCCCTGAATTGGTGGATAATTCAAGGTTCAAGTTATCCCCTGATGGTGCATGTCCTGATGAATGATCCCCTGATGGAGTATTCCCTGATCTGTTGTCCAGGAAATTAACTCTATCTGCTGAAGGGGGTTCTACATTGTTTGGATTGACATCAGGAATGGATATATTCTCCATTTGTCTGCACTCAACGGCTTCATTCTCTTGATAATCAATATCATCTTCATTTTCAAACCTGAGTTCTTCATGAAAACCAGGGTCTTCAAGCCCAAAAATTTCTTGATCATCAAAAGCTACATTTATAGACTCCATCACCACTTGAAGTCTTTTGTTGTAAACCCTGAAGGCCTTGGATGACAGAGAATAACCTAGGAAAATTGCTTCATCAGCTTTTGGATCAAATTTTCCTAAGTTCTCACCAAAATTCCTCAGAACAAAACATTTGCATCCAAAAACATGGAGGAACTTGATACTTGGTTTTCTCCTTGTCATTAGCTCATATGGTGTCTTGTTGTGAGCCTTGTTGATTAGAGATCTATTCTGAGTAAAGCATGCAGTGGAAATTGCTTCAGCCCAAAAATAGGTGGGAATCTTTGCCTCTGCTAGCATTGACCTAGCAGCTTCTATCAGGGTTCTAATTTTCCTTTCCACTACACCATTCTGTTGAGGAGTTCTTGGAGCAGAAAATGTATGATTTATGCCTTTCTCCACACAAAATCCCTCAACAGCTGCATTCTTGAATTCAGTTCCATTATCTGTTCTCAACATTCTAACCACTGACCCTGACTCTGTTTCCACCTTCTTGATATGGTCAATAATTTGTTGAGATACTTCTGATTTAGCATGTTGAAACTTTACCCAAGAGTATCTGGTGTAGTCATCCACAATGACCATTGCAAATCTTTTCTTTGACACTGACATAATGTTGACAGGGCCAAAGAAATCCATATGTTACAATTGAATTGGATCTTTGATCATGGTGGCTTCCTTGCTGACAAAGGATGACTTCCTTTGCTTCCCTTGTTGACATGCTGAACATAATCCTTCTTGGATAAACTCCATTTGGGGTAGTCCAGTTACCAACTCTCTCTTCACTAGATCATTAATTGACTTGAAGTTCAGGTGAGAGAGCTTCTTGTGCCATAGCCTGCTTTCATCAGGAGATGCCTTGCTGTAGAAACATGATTCTCCATTTACTGAATTAAAATCAGCAACATAGAGATCTCCTTTTCTTATCCCTGACAAAACCAGCTTCCCATCACTTTCATTTGAGATTAGGCATTGATCTCCTTTGAAGGAAGTGATGAATCCTTTATCACTTAGTTGACTTATGCTTAGCAAATTATGCTTGAGCCCATCAACCAGTGCTACATTTTCAAATGAGACATTCCCATTTGCTGCTTTGCCATAACCAAGAGTCAGTCCTTTGCTATTATCACCAAATGAAATTACTGGACCAGCCTTTTCTTGAAATTCTGTGAGCAGGGCTTTGTTTCCTATCATGTGCCTTGAACAGCCACTATCTAGAAACCAGATTTGACTACTTTTGACCTTTCCCTGCACACAAGAAAACATTTAAATTGTTTTTGGTACCCAATTCGTTTTGGATCCTCTTGGTTTAGTCATAGTAATTGGTAATACAGCTTTTTCTTTATTAGTGACTTTTGGTTTTGGCAAATTTAAAACTTTCTCCTTTTTAGGAGCTTCAAAATATGCTTTTGATTTCTCAACAGTTATCTTACCTTTTTCCTTGGAGGAGCAGGCTTTAATAGTTGGTAAATCATCAACATATAAAATTGTGCCAGTCAAAATTTGTGGTTTTACTTTGCATTGAAAAGACAAATGATTACAGCTACCACAATTCCCGCACACTTTTCTAGGGGCTTCATGAATAGAAGAATAATTGCTAGTTTTATTAACACCTAGCTTACCATTTCTATTCTTCCTGCTTTCCCCTGATAGGCCTTTTTCCCTTGACGGGCTACAACGGCCTAATGCACTCTTTCCCCCTGACTACTGTGTATCCACTGATGCACAGTCTAGTTCTTTCATAACTGGAGGGTTGAGTGTTTTGGCAAGGATAATTTTCTTGCCTCTCCCACCACTAGTGGAAGCTTCATTCACTGGGAAGACATTCCCAGATTCTAGCTTTGTTGCTGCCTTAACAAACTTGATAGTTTGAGATGGCCTTTTTCCAAAGCTAGCTGCCATCTCAACCTCAATGGGAGGTTGCTGCACTTGAGTCTCTTCATATCCCAAACCAGATTTTGGATCAGATTTTTGACTTTTCAAATAATCCTCCAGTTTCCTGCTAGACTCATTCCATCTCTTAATGACTTCCCTTTCTTGACTAAGAAGATTCGAGGTCCATTCCTCCCTTTTTATAGCACAGTCAAGAAGATTTTTAGTCCTTGAGAGTTCTTTTTCAAGACTCTCAAGTCTGGAGTTTTTTTATTCTAAAAGAGTGTTCCTGGCAAATAACTGTTCATTTATTTTCTGCACTCTCTCAGTTTCAGCTACAACACTCCTCAGGGTGTCATAGAGATCCTTTATCTCACAGGCCATTTCCTTAACAGTTTTAACACAATCTGTTTTAGATATGTTAGAGGAAATTTCGAGGCTTACCTGTGAGCTGCTATTGTCAGTGGATGAGGCCATCAGGGCTAGGTTGACATACTCTTCATTTTCTTCTTCATTAGAGTCAGCCAAGTCCTTTCCTTCTGCAATATATGCTTTTCCCTTCTTGTTTGCATTAAGAAGGTCAAAGTATTTCTTCTTGTAGTCCACAACAGCTTCTTTGTCTCTGGATTCACCATCTTTTGTGGCCTTGCGGCACTCATTTGCAAAGTGACCCATCTCATTACATTTGTAGCACTTTATTCTTGATTTGTCAATAAAGTTTTTAGTGCTACTGGGTTTCCTTGCTAAAAATCTTTTAGATCCCGAAGGCTTTTAGAATTTCAGCTTGGAAAACCTTTTTGCAAGAAAGACCATGGTTTCATCGAGCTCCTCTAACTCTTCCGGAGTATATTCTTCCTCCTTGAAGTTAGCTTCTTTGTCCCCTTCAATGTCAGCATCTTCTAGTTGCTGCTTCATCAAGACACTTGGCCTTGCTTCTTGTTTGTCCTTCGTGGCAGCCATCAGGGCTACAGATTTAAGCTTTCTAGCATCCCCTGACATTTTAGATCTTTGTTGAACTCAAGTTCATATGTCTTTAGGGTGCCATAAAGCCTATCCAAGTCTAGAAGATTCATGTCCTTGGATTCCCTGATGGCTGTAGTTTTAGGATCCTATGATATGGGAAGGGCTCTCATGAACTTTCCGTTCACATCCTTGTTAGCATATGCCTTCCCATATAATCTCAGGTCATTTACTAACCTGTTGAATCTGTCAAACATTTCAGTAAGTGTTTCACCATTTTTCATTGTGAACCACTCATACTGTTGTGTCAACAGCTGCAGTTTATTTTCCCTCACTTCCTCAGTACCATCACAAAGGATTTGTATGGTATCCCATATAGATTTAGACGTGATAAGATTCATGATACTATTCAGCATATCATCGTCTAAACCATTATACAGGATTCCAGTAACCTTAAGATCCTTTTTCACCTTTTCTCTTTCCTCTATTGTCATTTCATCAGTTGTCTTTGGGACAAGCTTTTCAGGAATACTGACTCCATTAACGACTTCTATAGGAATGAGCTTCTTGGGAACGTGAGGTCCTTCTTCTAGAATCTGCAAGTATTCATCATCAATAGCTCTAAGATGAACTATCATTCTTTGTCTCCAGAAGAAGTATTTGCCCCTTTCCAACATGGGGACTTTACTGTTTCCAGCTTTATTGGCCGTAGATAATGATCGTGTTTAGCAAGTGAAATCTGCTAATAGGCTCTGATACCAATTGTTAGTGCAATATAAGCACAAGTGTTTGTAGAGGGGGGGGGGGGGGGGGGGTTGAATACAAACACCTGAAACTTTTCGCTCTTTAAAACTTATAAGGCTTACTGGAAAACAGTTGTAACAAACAGAAAAACTATATGAAATGAACACACAGATTCATGTTAAAATAGTTATATTAAAACTTGGGTTTTTCTGGAAATCTATATAATCACAAATGTGATTTACAGCTACAAATTCTGTGCTTAAATACACAGCTTCTCACACTCACTAGCTTCTAACTTTCTTTGAATTATTTCTCGCAAGATCTATTACAAAGCTTCTTTCTAATGTTTGTGTGCTTCGGTGTTTGTTTGATCTGTGGGATAGATTCAAAATCACCTTATTTGTTATGAGAACTCCGTTGCTTATATGTTAAATCAGTGGGATGAAATCACGTGCTTGAGACGTGCTGCTTTTCTCAACTTAGCCACAAGTATGTCACATCAAAACTTTATGTGTTAGACTGCTGCATGCTTTGTTGCTTCTTTTTCTTCCCCTGATCTGTGTGCATTTAATGCGAAAGAGTTCTCATTGGATCAAAAACAAACTTCAAGAAATATCTTTCCAGTTGATATTTCTTGCTTCTGTAACACGTTACGTTGATTTCCGTGTAAGAACTGTTGACGGGTGCCTGCTGTCACAACGATCCACTGACTGCCAGCCCTGACGGACTTTGATCAGTGCTTCTGGATCCCCTGGTGCTTATTGACTGGATCAGGGCTTCAACCATCACTTGAGTTATACTCAGTGCTTCTTGATCCTGATGGTTATGACTGACGGCATACACTGATGGCTTCCACTGATGTCATGTTGGTCATTCTCCCTGACGGGTTACCCTGATGGGTTTGCCTGATACTGACATGTCTTGAAGTGTTTCACTGACGGATTGGTCTGCCCCTTGATGGGTTCCCCCCTGACGGGTTCCCCCCTGACGGGTTCCCCCCTGACGGGTTCCCCCCTGACGGGTTCCCCCCTGACGGGTTCCCCCCTGACGGAACTTAATCAACGTAACTTTGATTAGAATTTCTGATGTGCGGAATACTTTGATTGCTTACAAGTAGCATCAGACATTCTTCTTCACTTTATCAAGTCCTTTGAATGTTCCTGTTTTCTGACTTGTCTTGTGAAGTTATTGACCATCCACTGATGAATAAGTTTATCATCAGTGGATGCAAAACTTGTGCTGATCTTAAGGTTTATAAAACACCTCAAGTATTTACAGTTGCACAATTTATTACATAATCATCATCATCATCATTTATCTCTAACATTACTTATTCCCTTTATCCCTGCTTTACTCAGTCTCTGTCAAACTCATTTAGTAAAGACTTACTAACATTACTGCCTTAAGCCATTTTTCTAAAAGCTAAGGGGTTCTTTGCTATAAATTTCGCTGTTAACTTTTTTCAAAATATAAGAAAGATCTTTGATAAGCAAAAAGTGTTTTAAACTACTAATCTTACTAGCAAGACTTAAATTTTTGAAAAACACTATTCAACCCCCCTTCTAGTATTTTTCCCTTAGGGACCTAACAAGTGGTATCAGAGCTTAACACTCTTTGTTAAGCCTTACAGCTTGAGAGGATCCAAAATTAAATGGCTTTAAGAAGTGATTTTGGTGGCAAACCCCCCATACCCCCATGTGCACCAGAGATAGATTTGCTAACTGAAAATTATGAATACAGGTGTACATGGATGCTATTGATGAGGAATTATTTGAAGCAATAAAGGTTGAGCCTTACATACAAGAAAAGATAAACCCTGTTGATCCCAACAAACTTTTACCAAAGTTGAGAAAGGAATGGACTGATGAAGAAAATAAGCTAGTAGGATTCAACAAAAAGGCAATGAACTTTCTCTTCGTGGCTCTTGAACAAGAAATGTTTGAAAGTATTTCCTATTGCACCTCTGCTAAAGAAGTGTGGGATGTCTGACTGGTTCTAAATGAAGGCACAATAGAAGTCAGAGAAAATAAGCAATCCTTACTTATACAACAATATGAAATGTTCAGTATGGAGCAAGGAGAAAATCTTACTACCATGTATGAAAGGTTCATTGTTTTGCTCAACAATCTAAGAGCAAGGGAAAAGAGTACTACACAAAATACCAGCAAAAGAAAAACTCTTCCAAGAAAGATAAGGGACTCTTTGCTCAAAAATCTTGGAGTGACAGTGAGAGTGAATAAGAAGATTCAGGACCAGAAATCGCCAACCTCTACTTAATGGCTAAGGAATCTGAAGTCAGCAAGGAAGTAGATCTTACTGAGGTATTTGATTTTGACTTTACTGACATTACTGAAGCTGAGTTGCACTCATTGCTTAAGGATGTTGCATCTCAATGGCATCGTTATAGAAGATTGTTGAGAACTGCTTCACCAGAGTCTGATCAACTAAAGAGCACGAACTCTGAAATCCTGCTTACACTTGAAAAAGTGAGAGCTAAGAATTTAGAGTTAGTTGCTACTGATGATGAGAGGAGTCTACTTAGACAGCATCTCAGAGACTCTCAAGAGAAAGAGTCTAAGCTAACCTCCTAAATTGAGGAATTAACTGCTACAATCTCCACGTGGAACAAATCCTCCTCTAATGCATATGCTTTGTTGAAAAGCCGAAAAAGCTAGCTAGATCAAGGAGGAATTGGATCCAAAACTTGCGAAGTTCCTACTAAAGGAAGTGGAGAGAGTGAAGTTGAATCACTTAGCAAAATCATCTTCATTCATTTAGCAGAGTATGAACTGCTAAAATCAAGGGTAACATAAATGATACCTTGCTAAAGCATAAATTCTCTACTGATTGTAACCATAAGCAGGAACGTGGTACTAAATGGACCAATGGTGGAAAGTTTAGCAAAAACCATGTTCTCCCTGCTCATCGTTACAACAATGCAAGGAATTTGGAATTTAGCAAAGGTTGGGTTAGGAGCAAACACTAGAAACCACCTCAACCAAAGAGACGAGATAAGCAACACACACAACACAACATGTGTGACAACCCCAAAATCCCTTACTAGACCAGGGCTTCGTCAAAAGAAGGAAAAATAACTTCACATCCATTCATAGCATAAATAATAATAAAAGGAATTAGTAAAGAGTTATTACAACCCAAAATATTACATTCTCAGCGGAAGCTATTCTATCTCTATGTTATAATACATAACATCACTCTTCAGAACATCTTCCTTTCTTCCTTCCTTATAGGTACTCAAAAAGGTTAGCCAAACTCAGTAACTGATCATCTTTGCCTTCCTCTTGTTAGAGGGTTCAACCTTTATACCCTGCCCTGCAAGACATTAAGTTCAACAAGAATGAGCAATTTACGCTCAACAAGTATATAATTAAATCAGAGAAGCAAAATTGGAATATTGATGGAAGTTCAATTATGTTTAAGAGGCTTAGTGAAACAATACTAATGCCTCAGAAATCTTTGAAGAATTTTTAGGATCACTGATGTTAAACAACGTGTAATCCTCCTTGAAGAAAGGCAGGTATTCACCTGTGTACAACTTTCTCAAAATATCCATCGGGGGCTAAATTTGTTGGATATGCTAACCATACGGTACACGTACGTAGTCACTTAAAATTTCCTCTAGGTTAGGTGAAGAACAAATTAGCACCTTTCCTTTCCTCTAGCCATTCATGTGGCATAACCCATTTAAGGGACATATCATTCTCATTTGTTGCACAGATATAATATTGAAAAAATAACTGATAAATCAAAGTTCCGTTATATCCATGCACTTTCATTCATATCATGCTAGCGGAAACTAAAACATAGCATTCTGATTCACAAGGAAATTTAAACATAAAAGTCATAACCCTATACGCATGTCGAATCAATTGATCATGCGCTTAACTGAATTAAGCATAAGATGAGAATATACTTGCCTTCGTCCCTTGGTACACAATCAAATTCAATTTACTCATGAGTGAAAGATTCTATAAAATATGCATATCATAAGATAAATTTAATACCTTTGTTAAAAAAAATATGGGAGAAAAATGCATATGTGATGTCCTTAAACTTTTAATGTTTCAAATCTAACAAAAGAACCATTGAGGTTAAAGGAATAACATCCTCAAATAATTTAAGGAAAATAATGTTTTATAGCTTTTGAAGACAGATTGCGCATCAGGGGGAAATCTTCCACGTCAGGGAATCCTTTGTCATCAGAGGATAACTAGTCGTCAGGGGATGACTGGACATCAGTGGGTAGACTACCCGTCAGGGGATTTCTCTCGACCATCAGGGTATCATTCACTCATCAGGGGATGACTTACCCATCAGGGGATAATTTGCTCACCGCCAAACTTGTCAGGTGATAACTTTGACTACCGCCGAACTCTCTTGGCTGTCAGGGGATGATTTGCTCATTGCCAAACTTAGTAAGTCATCACTGAACTTCATTAGTGGATAACCTGTTCAGCGCCAAACTCCTCGGAGAAAAGTAGTTCAACGCCAAACTCCTCAAGGACTAATATCTTTAGCTATCAGAGACTAACATATTTTGCCCATCAGAGACTACGAATGACGTTATCAGGGACTAAACTTAGCCTGTTGGAGACTAAGGATGACTTCATCAGAGACTAATTTAAACTTCCTTCATCAGAGACTAATTTAAACTTCCTTCATCAGAGACTAAGGAAATCCTTCGTTAGAGACTAACATCTATCTCATCAGAGACTAAGGTTATCTCGTCAGAGACTAACATTAGAACTTGTTTCTGTTATAAAAGAAGATCTTCAAGAACAAGAATGATGCCCAGAATGAACGAACTCAAACCTAGGATACATAATCATCCTTTCTGTGGTGCATAAGCTTCTTTTCATAAAAACAACTTATTCTTTAAAAGCTTTATTCTTTCCTGAAGACTTAGCACACACATCTAATACTCTCGGATGCTATGCAAGAAGGAAAAACAGAGGAGAACATAAGATTCTTACCTCTTGACTTGCCGAAAGGGATTAAAGCTTGTCTGAAAGTGATGGTTCGAAAGAAAGAACTTGAAATTGTATGAAGATGGTAAGTTTAGAGAAGAACTTTAGAAGAGAAATTTTTTGAAAAGAGATTAAAAGTTTACCTCCGAATGAGGTATTTATAGAATATAGGAGCAGCTTATTAATTAAACAACAAACGTACTTATGAGATCATTTCCCCTACGTAAGCAATTCAAGTTATTTGAATGAGAATTTCTAATCTTCACACTTGTATTCCTTTAAGGAATTTACGAACACCATTAAGACATAAATTACTTGCCCCCCATTTCAACATTCAAAATCATAATATTAACTGTACACGTAAATAAGAATTTAATTACAACATACATTAATTCATGTAACAAACTCATATAAAATTTTTGCGTTCTCACAACATGCTACATTTGAGATGTTATTGCTACCATAGGATTGGTCACATTGCTTCTCTTTGCCTTGCAGATCCTTACTATATTATTGGGTCTCAAAGACCAAAACCAAGACAAGTATGGGTCCTCAAGGGTACTAACCTAACTGGACCCAAGTCTTACTGGGTACCAAAGTGACTCTGCTTATGAATTGTAGGTTGTGAGCAAGGAACATATTTGGTACTTGGACAATGGATGTTCAAGACACATGACAGGAGACAAAGCCTTGCTCACCAACTTTAAGGAGAAAGATGGACCTCAAGTAATTTTTGGAGATAATAGCTTTGGAAATACAAAGGGATACGATTTAGCAGGAAATGGAATAGTCTACTTGAACAAGGTTGCTTATGTGGAAGGTCTCAAGCACAACTTTCTTAGTATAATTCAGTTGTGTGACAAAGGGCATAAGATCACCTTCTTAGACAATCAATGTCAAGTAAGAGATCTTCAAACAAATTCTCTAAAACTTGCTGGCTCAAGAAATGGTAATGTTTATATAGTATATTTTGCTAAAATAAGTCCTGCTAAAACAACTTGTTTTCTTGGTAAAGTTTTAACAGATGCTAGTTGGTTATGGCATAAGAGACTTTCACACTTAAATTTCAAAATGATTTCAAAACTCGCTACTAAAGAATTAGTAAAAGATTTACCTAAATTTTCCTTTGAAAAAGAAAAACCGTGTAGAGCTTGCCAATTTGGTAAGCAGAAAAAACAATCTTTCTTAATCAAATCAAAAAATTCAAACTCTATGCCTCTCCAACTATTACATCTTGATTTGTTTGGCCCTATATCAACTAGTCTTGATGGAATGAAATATGAATTCACTATCGTGGATGATTTCACAAGATATACATGGGCATTATTTCTTGCTCACAAAAATGATGTACTAGCAGAGTTTGAGAAGTTCAGCAGATAAGTGCAAAATGAGAAGGACCTCAAAATCAAGTCAGTAAGGAGAGACCACAAAAAAGAATTTGACTTTGGAGGCTTTATTGAATTCTGTGATAAGCAAGGAATTTCTCACAACTTCTCAGCACTAAGAACTTCATAGCAAAATGGAATGATTGAAAGGAAGAACAGAACTTTGGAAGAAGCAAGAAGAACATTACTTGTTGATGCTAAATCCCCGAGTATTTCTGGGCAAAAGTAGTAAATACTGCCTGCTATACACAAAATTGCTCTCTCATACACCCAACTCTAAGCAAGACTCCATATGAACTTTGGAAGGAAAGGAAACCCAACATTAGTTACTTTCATATCTTTGGATGTCCCTGCTATGTTCACAACAATGGTAAGGAGTACTTAACTAAATTTCAAGCAAAATCTGATGAAGGTATTTTTTAGGATATTCCACTCACAACAAGGCTTTTCATTTTTTTAATAAAAGAATTTTAATGGTTGAAGAATCTATCCATGTAGTATTTGATGAATCTAACCATGAGGAACCAAGTGGTTCACTCCCTCTTATAACTGGGCAGGAACAAGATCAAAGTCAACAGACTACACAAACTAAGGAAAATCTTGCTAAAGAACCTTCAGAACACAATAATCCAATAGAAAACACCCCTACTGAAGTGAAAGATGATGAACCCAACTTGGAAGAACTAAGACAACAAGACACTAGAATAGATCTACTAAGAAGAATGAAGTGGACCAAGTCTCACTCAGAAGATTTGATTATTGGGAATCCCACAAGTTCAGTAAGGACAAGAAGATCAACTCAAAATGAAAATAATTTTCTAAGTTTCTATCTCAGATGGAAGTAAAGAAAATTGAGGATGCTCTTGTTGATGCTGATTGGATCCTTGCTATGCAAGAAGAACTAAACCAATTCAGCAGGAACAAAGTTTAAAATCTAGTTCCCAGGCCATGAAATCATACGGTAATAGGCACCAAATGGGTATTCCAAAACAAGATAGACGAAGATGAAATCATAACAAGGAACAAAGCAAGACTTGTGGCTAAGGGTTACTCACAGGAAGAAGGGATCGACAATGTTGAAACCTTCGCTCCAGTCGTAAGGCTTGAAGCCATAAGAATTTTTCTTGCTTATACTGCTTATCAAGACTTCAAAGTCTTTCAAATGGATGTCAAAAGTGCCTTTTTGAATGGACAACTTCAAGAGAAGTCTACATTGAACAACCCCCAGGGTTTGCTAATCATTCCCATCCAAACCATGTATATAAGCTTGACAAAGCTTTATACAGGCTTTGTTTGTCCTGTGGAGTAATTGTGTGTGTGTGTGGGGGGGTGGGGGGGGGGGGGAGGGTTGAATACAATTACTAAATTTTCTTTGAATTATACTGTTTAAAACTTAAGAACTGTTAAAACAACTTTACTAAAAAGATATAACATATGAAACAGTAAAGCAAATTGCAAGATATGAATATTAATCTACAATATGTATATTTATTATAAATCAATTTGAATCTTTACAATTCTTTCTAGTGGTGATTACCAGCTGCAGAAAATATCTGTTTAAAATAAAAGCTACACTCTAGAAAAATGATTTCTAGCTTCTCTCAAGTTTATGAAAACTTGTTTCTCTCAAGTTATGAAAAAACTTGTTTCTCTATGAGATAATAAGAATACTTGTATTTTTGTGTATCTCAGTGTGTTATGTCATATCTCTTATCTGTCTCATATCTCAACTGCTCCATGCTTCTACTAATAGATATAGCTCCCTTGTCCTCCAAGCTTCTTTAGTGAGTTGCCTCCAAAAACATCTCTAATATTCTTTGGTAATTGTAGCTCTATCACATAACTTCTTCTTTTTGCATGCCAACTTGTTATGTAACATCTCTGGTGTATCAGCACACCAGCTCCCTCTTGTTAGAACAAACTAAGCTCAAGTGTTTATAGAACGGGGAAGGGGGGGGGGGGGTGGGGGGGTTGAATACAAACACTCAAACTTTTTGCTCTTAAAACTTTGTTAACCACTGATGGATATAGCTACAAGAACAGAAAAACTATAATGAATATTAAGATGAGAACATAAGCATTCAAGTTAAAATTGTTGTATTAAAACTTGATGTTTTTCTTGAAATCTGTTTAATCACAAATGTGATTAATCAGCTATAATCTTCAAATTCACACTCACTAGCTTCTTACTTTCTTTGAATATTTCTCTCAAGATATATTACAAAGCTTCTCTCTAGTGTTTGTGTGCTTCTTTTTTTGATCCGTTGGATATCCTCTCTTATATATTGAGAATTCTTTTGCATATATTAAAGATCAGTTGGATATCCTCTCTTAGACATGCTGCCTTTTCAACTTGGCCGCATATATGTCACATCGATGTCCTTTTGGAATGATGTGTCAAACTGCCGATGGCTTTTGTTGCTTCTTTTTCATCCCCTGATCTTCGAGCATTTAATGATCGAGAGTTATCATTGGACCACCAAACTTCAAGAAATATCTTTCCAGTTTATATCTCTTGCTTCTGTAACAAGCTTCATTGATTTGCATGTAGGACCTGATGACGAGTGTATACCGTCATAACTGTCCACTGATAGCAAGCCCTGATGTGGACTTGATTAGTGCTTCTGGATCCCCTGATGACAAGTCCTGTTCAAGACTCGATCAATACTTCAACCTTCACTTGAGTTATCCAAGTGCTTCTTGATCCCATGACGTTAAGACTCAAAGCATCCACTTATGGCTTCCACTGATGCAGTGCTTAGCATTTCCCCTGACGGGTTAGCTTGCAACTATCATACCCTCATAAGTTCCCCTGACGGGTTGCCATGTTACTGTCATGCCCTGAAGCATTCCCCCTGATGAGTTTGGCTTCACACTGTCATAGCCTGACGCATTCCCCTGATGGGTTGGTCTGCCTTTGTTATCCCCTGATGGTTTTAATCACTGAAGCTTTATTGATTTTGTTTTGAATGTCTGATGTGTGGAATACTTAAGTATTTTTGAGTAACAACAGACATCCCTCTTCACTATCAAGTCCTTTAGAAGTTTCAACTGATGACTTGCCTAGTGTGTAATACTTCATCCCCTGATGACTAGATGATCATCAGTGGATGCAAAATGTGTGCATATACTTAGGTTTATAGAACACCCTGAGTATGTACATATGCATAAACAAAAACTGTAAGCACCATCATCATTTATACCTAACACCTTTTTTCCTTTTGGAGTTCCCATGATAAATTATCTCTAGAGTAAATAACTTATCTCTATGAGCTTCCTGGTTTTTGATTGGACTAGCTTCCAAATTTTCTTCCTTCAAGTTTCCATAAGTTATTTTTGCAGTTTTCACATCAGCAGCTATATACGCATGCTAGTGTATAAGTGTGACTTATCTCCATATTTTAGTTTATTAGTGTTCACACCTGTAGTGTATAACTTATCTCCTTTAAGCTTCTTTTGTGACAACCCCAAAATCCCTTACTGGACCAGGGCTTTGTCAAAAGAAGGAAAGATAACTTCACATCCATTCATACCATAAATACTAATAAAAGGAATTAGTAGAGAATTATTACAACCCAAAATATTACATTCTCAGTGGAAGCTATTTTATCTCTATATTGTAATACATAACATCACACTTCAAAACATCTTCCTTCCTTCCTTATCCGCACTCAAAAAGGTTAATAAAACTCAGTAGCCGATCATCTTTACCTTCCATTTGTTAGAGGGTTCAGCCTTTGTACCCTGATATTAGGTTTTATAACATTTGATGATGATTGTAATTAGAATACTTAGATATACAAATGTACAGAAAGTGCTAGTTTATAGCATTAGAGTTTTGTAGCTGATAGTTTACTCTTTGATTCATGTAATTTGTTTTTATAAGAGAGTAAGTTAAACTTTGTATTATAAGAGACTATCATAATTGTATCAGAGATTTCCACAAGTCAGAGACTATGTTTAGTCTATCGGAGACTAAAGGATTTGTTCATCAGAGACTACAGCTTAAAGCATCAGAGACTAAGATCAAAGCATCAGAGACTAATCTTAAGTTATCAGAGACTAAGCATAAGGAATTGGAGACTAAGATTAAGTCATCGGAGACTAAAGCTTAAGCTGTCGGAGACTAAACATTTGATCAGAGACTAAAGTTGAAGCCGTCAAAGACTAAATTAAAATTATTCTCTGATACAAGACAAACTTCTAATTGGATTAGAAGTCATCTTTGATATGGAGATTTGAAGAGTTATTAAAGTCGAAGCTAGTTAGGAAACAAGATAGAATGAGAACAACCAGAGAGAGAACCTATTCCAATGGTACATAGAAAATATACATTGAATAGGATTAGAAGCTGAATTACGATTCAAATTTAGAAGCTGTAGTTAAATTTACAGGATTGTATAGAAGTTGTATGTTTGTAAAGATTTATAAATAGCATACAGGATTTTGAAGCTGACAATCAGTTTGTGATTGTTAAAATTTGTAATCAATTGTTCATCAATAAAAGCAATTGTTTATAAATTTGTTCTTGTTTTTGTTCTTTAATTTCCGCAAGTAAATATACTTTGAAGAACAAAAATTCGAAAAGATTTCAAGAACTTGTATTCAACCCCCCCTTCTACAAGTTCTAGGCTGTTTCATTGGGACAACAATTGGTATCAGAGCAAATTAATTGATATATATCAATTAACAAGATCCATAAATGGCCAATGATAAAGGAAGCAGCTCCAGCATAATGGCATATGCAGGAAGTCGAGATGGTGGAACCAGAATTTCAGTTTTAAAAAGAGAAGAATATCCAATCTGGAAACAAAAGATGTATATGCACTTGAGGGCAACTGATTCTGAGTATATTGATAGGATTGAGAAGGGTCCCTATCAACCAAGGAAATTTGTTCCTTCAAAAACTGTGGAAGGAACAGTTATCCCTGAACACTTTGAACTTGCTGCAGAAAGTGATTACACCAATGAAGACAAGTTATAAGTGTTAAAGGATGCTAAAGTGATGAACATTCTTTACAATGGACTGGATAAGAATATGTTCACAAGCATCATCAATTGCACAACATCTAAACAGATCTGGGACACCATCAAAGTCCTATGTGAGGGGACAGACCAAGTAAGAAAGAATAAAAGGTCATTTCTAACACAACAATATGAATTCTTTCAAGCAAAGCCTGGTGAATCAATAACATCAGTTTATGATAGATTCAATGCTTTGCTCAATGACCTGAAAATACTTGGAAAGTCCTATGACAATGAAGATGTTAATACCAAATTCATGAGGGCACTCCCACCAAGTTGGGATCCAAAAACAACTGCAATAAAAGAAGCTCATGATTTGGACATTCTCACACTGGACAGGCTCTATGGAAATCTAAAGACTTATGAACTAGAAATAGAGCAAAGACAAAAGCTGCATGGCAGGGACAAAGGAGCTGTACTGATGGTTGAGACAAAGAAGTCTCATGAGGAGCTTGATGATAACACTGATACTGCAAGCTCGACTGATGAAGAAACTGAATCAATCACTGATGATGACATGGAGGAATTCATGGCTTTCATGGTGAAGCAATTCAAAAAATTTAGAGCTAGCAGGAAAGGAAGAAAATCATCAAGGAAGCCTATCCCAAAACGAGAAGGTCAAACTGTGACCTTTGACAAAAAGAAAATCAGATGTTTCAATTGTGATGGGATAGGGCACTTTGCCAATGAGTGCAAGAAGCCTAGATCTATAGAAAGATTTAAGGATGACAAGAATAAAAAAAATCAGGGAATGATCTTGCTGACAAAAGATTCAAATCAAAGAGCAAGGCCTTGATTACAGAAGGTAAAGATTATATTGACAGTGACTCTAAGGAAGAAATTGTCAACTTTGCCTTGATGGTTCAAACTGATGAACTAAGTGATTCTACTAAGGTATGTGATGCAATTCAGAATTTTAATGTGCTTAATTTGATTGATACATCTAGTGCAGAAAGCATACAAAAAGATATATCTGATTTGCATGTTAGTTTTAGATCATTAACCATTGAACATGCCAAAGTAAAAGAATCACATGACCAACTCTTTAAAAGAAATAGATTTCTTGAAGATAAACAAATACAATTTGATACTATCATGTCAGAACTGAATAAAGCTTATCACATGATAGATGCTTTGAAAAAGAGGGAATTTTACTTAGTCAAACAACTTGAAAATGAACAGGCTAAGATTAAACAATGGAATCAATCCTCTAAAAAGCTTTCTGACTTGGTAGAAAATCAAATGGTTGGTCAAAAATCTGGTTTAGGATATGATGAATTCCTAGAAACAAAACCAGATATAAAAAAGGTTGAAGCTGCTAATCCCATGACTAACAAACCAATTCTCATGAAAAAAATTAATTTTGTCTCATCATTCAATGAACCTAAATTTATCAACACTCAAAGTCAACATGTCACTGCAATTATAAAAAATGATCAAAATTCAGTGAATACTGTTGAAAAGAGTGGAAGCAAAAGGTTGAATATAGGATTCATGACCAAGACACAATTAAACAAAGAATTCGAAAATCTTACTAAGTCTAAGGTTGAAAAGTCAGTGGAGTCTAGCAATGGAAGAAGAAATAGGAATGGAAAAATAGGCATCAATAAATATACTAATTATGCTAAAATGCCTGATGCTCCTAGAAAAACATGTCACATATGTGAAAACCCCAACCACATAGCTATACATTGTAGGAGTAAAAATAGAGTTCCTATAATAGAGACTGTACCAACAAAAATAAACAAAGAAAAATTATCTGTAAAAAGATCTAACCATCTTTGCAATAATTGTGAAAATGTTAAACTTAGTAGTTTCTCACCTTCAAGAAGCAAGACTATTGATTGTCCAATAAAAGTTAAAAATTCTAAAAGACAATCGACTCCATCTGAGTCAAGTCTTGATTCTAAAACTAGTGAGAAAGGACCCAAGAAAATGTGGGTCCCAAAAATTTCTAACTAGTTATTCTTACTGTGTAGGGCAAAAAGAAAAAAACATGGTTCTTGGACAGTGGATGTTCAAGACATATGACAGGAGACAAGTCCTTGCTTAAACAGTATGAAGAAAAGAATGGCCCTAAGGTAACATTAGGAGATGACAACAAAGGTCATACAAAGGGCTATGGCAATGTTGAGCATGGTGATGTCATCTTCACTAAAGTATCACTAGTTGATGGCTTAAAGCATAATCTGTTAAGTGTGAGTCAACTATGTGATAATGGATTCTTTGTCACTTTTAAAGAAGATCTATGCCAAGTGTGTTACAAGGAATCTGGGAATATGATATTGACAGGAAAAAGAAAAGGAAATTTGTACACTACAAATTTAGTTTCTTCTACTGATCAAATCACATGCCTGTATAGCAAAGCCTCTACTGATGAAAGTTGGCTTTGGCACAAGAAGCTCTCCCACTTAAATTTCAAAAACATTAACAAATTGGTGAGAAAAGGTTTGGTAGCTGGCATTCCTCAATTGGAATTTACACAAGAAGGGTTGTGTGACTTATGCCAAAAAGGAAAACAAAGAAGTGTGTCATTCAAAAGCAAACCAACAACATCAATCACTGACCCTTTATAGTTATTACATATGGACTTATTTGGTCAAGTGAATGTGATGTCAATCTTAAGAAACAGATATGCTCTGGTGATAGTGGATGATCACACAAGGTATACTTAGGGTCAAATACCTTCACTCAAAAGATGAAGCTGCTCAGTTAATTATTGATCATATCAAAAAAAATAGAAACTGAGTCAGGAAAAACAGTAAGGGTTATAAGGAGTGATAGAGGAACAAAATTACAAAATTCCAAGTTTCAGGGATATCACATCAATTCTCAGCTCCGAGAACATGTGACGACCCCAAAATCCCTTAATGGATCAGGGCTCCGTCAAAAGAAGGATAAAGATAACCATACATCCATTCATAGCATAACAACTGGATAAGGGCAGTATTAGAAAGTTATTACAACCCAAGAATAATACAATTACAGCGGAAGCTATTACATCATCTTTGATTACAATTCAAAATCCTCACTACTTCTAATATATTCCTTCATCCCTTCATATCTTCCTCCCTTCCTTCCTCAGAATTATCGAAAGAGTAAATAACCTAGTAGTTTAACATCTTTGCTTTCCCCTTATCAGAGGGTTCAACCTTAGCATTCTGTCCTGCAAGACATTAAAATTCAACATGGGTGAATGATTTACGCCCAACAAGTATATACACATTGAAGAAGTATATAGGCAATTTAAAAGATTGTATCTGGAACATCGAAGGAAATTCAAATATGTTTGTGAGGCTTGGTGAAACAATGCCAAGGCCTCGGAAACCTTCAAAGATCATTGAGGATCCACTGATGATACACAACATGAGATCCTCCTTGAAGAAAGACAGGTATACACCTGAGCATAAAATTTTCAAAATATCCATCGGGGGCTAAACCCGTGGATCTGCTAACCATACAGTACACAGCTGGCCAAACTGGACTGCATGATCCCTCTTGAGTGGGCTACGTAGTCACTTATCATTTCCTCTAGGTCAGGTGAAGAACACATCAGCACCTTTCCTTTCCTCTTGCCAACCATGTGGCATAACCCATTAAGGGACATCATTCTTATGCCCCATTTAAGAGACATATCCTTCTCATTCATTAGCACAGATATAATAATGAAAAACAATAGCTGATAATCAAAGCTCAGTTATATCCATGCATCATCATTCATATCATGCTAGCGGAATTTAAAGCATAGCATGCTCTTTTATAAAAGAAAACAATTGAAACATATTCAAGCCTTGCACGCATATCGAATCGAATGATAATGCGTTAACTAAAATAAACATCAGATTGAATGTATATGTTTGCATCAACTTGCAATTAAACATAAGATTGTGAATATACTTGCCTCAGTCCTTTGCTCACAACAAATTCAATTTACTTGAGAGGGGAAAATTCTGTAAAATATACATATCCCAAAATAGATTTAGTACTTAGGTTAAAATATGAGAAAAAGTGCATATGTGATGTCCTTAAACTTTTAAGGTTTCCAAAACTGCTATAAAAACTGTTTAGGGTGAATACATAATTAAACATCATAAATAATTTAAAGAAAAATCATGTTTTATAGTTTTGAAGGCAGACTGCACGTCAGGGGGAAATCTGCTACGCCAGGGAATAATCATTCATCGGGGGTTGACTGACCATCAGTGGGTAAACTACCCCTCAGGGGATATTTCGCCCGTCAGGGGATGGTTTCCCCACCATCAGGGCCTCCTTCTCTCGTCAGGGAAAAGTCATCAGGGGATGACTTCTCGACCGGCAGGGTATCTTTTACCCGTCAGGGGAAGATCTCTCGGCCATCAGGGGATAGCCGTCGACCATCAGGGTATGTCTCTCGGCCATCAGGGTATGTTTTAGTCACCACAAAACTCATCAGGGCTAACATACTTGCCCGTCAGGGACTAAAGCTGACGTCATCGGAGACTATCTTCTCATCAGAGACTAATGACGTCATCTTAACTCATCAGGGACTAATGATGACATCATCAGAGACTAACTCAAACCCGTCGAAGATTAGGTTAAGGCCTGGCTCAGATACAGGGTCGTCTTCCTTGCGCCTCCATGAGTGGTGCTCTCAACCATAACCACACTTAGGTCAAAACTCATCATTCTCTCAGTGATACGTAACATTTCCTATGGTCTGCAAGCCATCCTAGACACGGTTTAGGGTTCAAACTCAGGTTGAAGAAAACTCAAGCATGGGGTTGCAACTACTGACAAAAGAATGTTTGGTAGTTAAGAGCTTGTCTGCCAGGTGGTTGTCAACAATATTACACCCATCTTAGACAACTTTTTGAAATAAATGACATTGACTCCGAGCGTTAAAATATGCATTGAGTCATACTTTTGGAAATAAATGAACAAGGTAGTAAATGTGGTACGTAAGACCGAACAGAAGTATAAGAAATAAAGTAGGATTTTAATGAAATGCTCTTACCTCCTCGGCTGTAAAGGAAGAGTTAAAGCTCGAGTTGTTCTTCCAAAAAGGACAGTTGTCTTGAGAGTATGTTGGGGTTTGATGGTATACTATAGAGAAATTTATGAAGGTGGAACTAGGGTTATAATAACGTGATATCTATATATATATCACCTGGTGAGCAACAAAGGCCATTGGATTAATTCGATATCAGCCGATGGCTGTGAGAGGAAAAGAAATGACTGGTGAGAAAAGAGAGTGGCTGCAACGGCTGCTAGTGCCCATCTGTCATTTTTCATAGCCCATTCTAGCTTAATGGTGGAGGTGATGTGCATTAAATGCTACTGTCCCTCAACAGTCAGATTTTAAAACGGTTACTGTAGCTAAACCTGTTCACACCCAAAAGGGTCTTCCCGCGTGACACGCCCAAAACAATCTTGCAAACACTTGAGCTTACAAATACATTTAAAATATTTTGGACATCACATTGCCAGATAATTTTCATAAAATATAATTTCGTTATTTATACCCAATAATAAAATAAACCTTCATGTAAAAGTAGACTAAAATAAATAAATCTCATATCGAAATTTATTGACATTTTTGGGATCTCACAGAACACCTCACCAAAATGGAGTTGTTGAGAGGAAAAATAGAACCCTTATAGAAGCAGCAAGGACAATGTTACAAGAGTCAAAGCTTCCAACCTATGTATGGGAAGAAGCAATTAGTACTGCTTGCTTTACACAAAATAGATCCTTTATTAACAAGACTTACAACAAAACACCCTATGAGTTAATGACTGGGAGAAAACCAACTCTCAAGTTTTTGCATGTGTCAGAGACTAGTCAAGATGAGACAAATAGCTCAGGGGGAGCTAATAATGAAGAAGTCATTGGTTTAGGGGGAGCAGTCTCTGATCCAACAACTAGATTGGACAATGTCAATCTAGAATATGAAGCCTTATCTTCAAGATTAAATCTGCCACCTGCAAGACCTTGGATGAGAGATCATTCACCAGATTTAATCATTGGAGATTTAGAGGAAGGAGTCAAGACAAGAAGTGCAACACAAAATGAATGTCTTTATCTCAGTTTTTTGTCAAAAATTGATCTAAAGAAAATTGTAGAAGCACTTCAAGATCTTGACTGGATTATAGCCATGCAGGAAGAATTGAACCAATTCACAAGAAATAAGGTCGGGAGATTGGTGCCCAAACCAAGGAATAGATCAATAATTGGTGCCAAATGGGTCTTCAGAAATAAATTGGATGAAGCTGGTACAATTACAAGGAATAAAGTAAGGCTGGTAGCAAAATGTTATTCTCAAGAAGAAGGAATTGACTATGAAAAAACCTTTGCACCAGTTGCAAGACTTGAAGCAATAAGGATTTTCTTGGCATATGCAGCCTATAAAAATTTCAAGGTGTACCAGATGGATGTCAAGAGTGTTTTCTTGAATTGGAAGAAGAGGTCTATGTTGAACAACCACTAGGTTTTGTAGATCCCAAGTTTCCAAACCATGTCTACAGGTTAGATAAAGCACTTTATGGCTTAAAACAAGTACCTAGAGCTTGGTATGATACTCTCTCTCAGTTTTTACTTGAAAATAAATTTGTTAGAGGTATCATAGATAAAACACTTTTTTATAAAAAACAAGGTTCTGATTTAATACTTGTACAAATATATGTGGATGACATCATATTTGGTTCTACAAATGAAAAATTATGTGAAAGATTTTCAAAATTAATGTAGTCTAGATATGAAATGAGTATGATGGGTGAATTAACATTTTTCTTGGGATTACAAATAAAGCAGTTAACTGAAGGAATTTTCATTAGTCAGTCCAAATACATTAAGGACTTACTAAGAAAATATGATTTGGTTGATTGTACATCTGCAAAAACATCCATGGCTAGTGCCACTAAGCTAGATAAGGATACAAAGGGAAAGAAAGTTGATATCACTAGCTATAGGGGCATGATAGGCTCACTTTTATATCTAACTGCAAGTAGACCTAATATAATATTTGCCACATGTTTGTGTGCAAGATTTCAAGCTGATCCAAAAAAGTCACATTTAATTGCTGTTAAAAGAATACTCAGATATCTAAAGGGTACTCCAAACCTTGGGTTATGGTATCCTAAAGAATTTGATTTTAAACTAATTGGCTATTCAGATGCTGACTATGCATGATGTAAGCTTGACAGAAAAAGCACAAGTGGAAGCTGCCAATTTCTTAGAGGCAGACTTGTTTCTTGGTTTAACAAGAAACAAAATTCAGTGTCAACCTCAACGGCTGAAGCTGAATACATTGCAGCTGGGAGTTGCTGTGCTCAAATCCTGTGGATCAAAAATCAACTCCTAGACTATGGTATGACATTATCGAAAATTCCTATTTATTGTGATAACACAAGTGCCATAGCCATAACTAAAAATCCAATACAACATTCAAGAACAAAACTTATAGATATAAGATATCACTTCATTAGGGAACATGTTAGTGAAGGAAACATTGAATTGCACTGGGTTACAACAGATAAACAACTTGCTGACATATTCACAAAGCCTTTAGATGAACCTACATTTACTAGGTTAGTCTATGAATTAGGTATGTTGAATTATGCTACTAAAAATTGAGTAAAATTTCAAAAAGCAAGTTTGTAAAACTGTTAGAAGCTAGAATTTAATTTCTGGATGTAGCTGTTATGAACAAACAGAATCTTTGAAGCTAATAATCATTGAATTGATTATTGGATAACTGATGAAATATAAATGAAGCAGAGACTAGTTTAATTTAGTCTCTGAAGAAATTTGAGTGAGAGACTAAAATTAGTCTCTGATAGTTGTTTTTAATTAATCTCTGACTAGTTAAAAATAACCTATCGGAGACTAGTTAAAATTAGTCTTTGATAGTTGTTTTTAATTAGTCTCTGACTAGTTAAAAATAACCTATCGGAAACTAGTTAAAATTAGTTCCCAATAGTTGTTTTTAATTAGTCTCTGACTAGT
>CM025783.1:38015775-38040881 GCA_014636745.2 Centella asiatica | reverse complement strand
GTTAAAATTAGTTCCCAATAGTTGTTTTTAATTAGTCTCTGACTAGTAAAAAATAACCTATCGGAGACTAGTTAAAATTAGTCCCCGATAGTTGTTTTTAATTAGTCTTTGACTAGTTAAAAATAACCTATCAGAGACTAGTTAAAATTAGTCCTTGATTGTTGTTTTTAAATTAGTCTTTGACTAGTTAAAAATAATCCATCGGAGATTAGTTAAAATTAATCTCTGACAAGTGAACACGACAGAGACTAGGGCAATCTCTGATTAAGGGGTAAATCGGTAGTTACTCATACCCACGATCAAAAACTATTCACTATCTTTGGAATTGCAAATGTTTGTAATACTGTATTCAAACACAACTGCAATTTCATTCACTCAAAGAACTCTCACTCTCATATCTGTGCAATTTAACCCTTTTGAAAAGAATTTTCTTTTCAAAGCTTTTCACAGATACCATCAATGGCATCTAAGACAGTGAGCTTCAAGTTTGGCAACTTCGAATTCATCAAGACTAACCATGCTGGAGTCGTGAACAAGAACGAGTTTGAAGCACAGTTTCACCCTGTTGTAGATTTTCTACAAACATCATCGCTGACTTATGCCATATATGAAGCTCCCGCTCAGGCTGCTGAAGTTATCATAGCCATATGGTCCATTGCACAAATCCAGGACGAGAGTGATGACTATCCTGTGGTAAACTTTACTTATGATAATATTACATATGCTATTGACCATGCTGTAGTCAATAATGCTTTGCTCTTACCTATGCATGATGCATATGACCATACTGCCTCTGATGAGGAAATTCTAGATATGTTTCGTTCCCTGCACTATGATACAGAAATTACATCTGTAGGAACCATATCTAGACCTCACCTTAGGCAGGAGTGGTCTTTATTCTTTGATATTATCACTAAAGCATTCACATCGAAATGCAGTGGTTATGATGCCATCACTACACTAACACAACAAATTCCATATAGAGTATTGTATAACAGGTACATAAATATAGGGCTGCTTATTCTGCATAACATGATCACTAAATTTAAAACTAGTGATAAAAATAAAATATATTATGCTAGGTTTTTGATGATGATTGCAAATTATCTAATCCATAACCTAGATATTACTAGTATGCAAATTGTGCCATCTGTTATGCAGAGTAAAAGAATAATTACAAATGTGAAGAAAAGGGCAGCAAAGGTAAAGGTTCCTCTTTCTTTTCCTCCTATCATGAGACAAACTCTCATTGATAGATTTCCAAACCTTTACAATTCTTCATAGTTTGAGGATCTTAAGCAACAAACCTGAAACCCTATTGATCCTCTAACCCATTCTCCACAGTTTCTCAAAAGACTGTGGTTGTAAAAAACAAAAACAGCCAAAAAGTTACCCATAAAAAGAAAAATAATAGAGGGTGACAGTGAGGCTGAGGGAGTAAAGGAAACTGAATTGGCTACTCAGAAAAGAAAGAGAGTGATTACCTTAAGCCAAAAGCAATCCATTACCTCCCAAAAGTCTTTGGAGGTTAAAAGGAAACACAGTACTCTGTTAACATCCTCCCAAAAGGATGCTAATATTGAAGAAAGTTCTCAACCAGGAACACCAAGTACAGAGTCTACACAATCCCCTATACATACAAAGGGGCAAGCCCAAAGAGAGAAAAGAAGTAAAAGAAAGAGTGACACAAAGAGTGCACACACTGAGTCTACTAAAATTGATGCTCCTCAAATTTTTGTTCTTGAGTAGCAGCCAACACTCCAAACTGTACATTCTCCTATATCTTCTCCCATTCTTGATTCTTTAGAACTTGATAGTTCCAATCCTCTTGATTTTTTCCAAGAGGAGCCAATACTCAAAGAGACTGACACACAAGAACCACTTGTTCAAAGTACAAGTGCAGTTAGTTCTCCTATACATTCCATGGAGAGATCCCTAACCACAGAAATACGAAAGGAACCCCTTCTTCATGTAGTCTCAACTAATTCTTCTTTAAACCCCTCTTCTGTAGGACAGAGTGTACATATCCATATGAGTGAGGATGAAAGAATAATTAGTGAGAGTCAGGCTCCTGACCTGGAAAAAGGAGAAGATATACACACAAATGAGAGTCAAGCTTTAGAAAGCTTGGAAAAAGGAGAGGTAGAGAAGTTGGATGTCCAACTCTAGGAAAAAGGTGAGGGAGTGAGCAAGGATGAGATCCTTGAAGGATGAGATCCATTCTAGCGTCAACTTCCCACATTCTTTTACTTAAGGAATCCAGGGATATATCACAGTATTACTTACTCCTGGATGCAACTTACGGGTAGTGTTTTCCTTACGAATCACTTCTGGTCGTAACTGGGTTCTGACACCAACAGTGACGACCCCAAAATCCCTTACTGGATTAGGACATCGTCAAAAAAAGGAAAAGATAACCATACATCCATTCATAGTATAAATACTGGATAAGGGCAGTATTAGAGAGTTATTACAACCCAAGAGTAATACAATTACAGCGGAAGCTATTACATCATCTTTAATTACAAATCAAAATCATCACTACTTCTAATATCTTCCATCCTTCCTTCTTCAGTGTTATCAAAAGAGTAAATAACTTAGTAGTTTATCATCTTTGCTTTCCCCTTATCAGAGGGTTCAGCCTTAGCATTCTGTCCTGTAAGACATTAACATTCAACAAGGATGAGCGATTTACGCCCAACAAGTATATACACATCGAAGAAGTATATAAACAATTTAAAAGAATGTATTTGGAACATCGAAGGAAGTTCAAATCTATTCGTGAGGCTTGGTGAAACAATGCCAATGCCTCAGAGACCTTTAAAGATCATTGAAGATCCACTGATGATACACAACATGTGATCCTCCTTGAAGAAAGACAGGTATACACCTGAGCATAACTTTCTCAAAATATCCATCGGGGGCTAAACTCGTGGATCTGCTAACCATACAGTACACAGCTGGCCAAATTGGACTGCATGATCCCTCTTAAGTGGACTACGTAGTCACTTATCATTCCTCTAGGTCAGGTGAAGAACACATCAACACCTTTCTTTTCCTCTTGCCAACCATGTGGCATAACCCATTTAAGGGACATCATTCTCATGCCCCATTTAAGAGACATATCATTCTCATTCATTAGCACGGATATAATAATGAAAAATAATAGTTGATACTCAAAGCTCAGTTATATCCATGCATTATCATTCATATCATGCTAGCAGAATCTAAAGCATAGTATGCTTAATCATAAAAGCAATTGAAACATATAATTCAAGCCTTGCACACATATCCTTTGAATGCGTTAAACTGAAATGTGTTAAATTGAAATACGTTAAACTGATAATACGTTAAACTGAAATAAACATCAGATTGAATGTATATACTTGCCTCAGTCCTTTGCTGACAAACAAATTCAATTTACTTGAGAGGGAAAGATTCTGTAAAATATACATATCCCAAAATAAATTTAGTACTTAGGTTAAAATATGAGAGAAAGTGCATATATGATGTCCTTAAACTTTTAAGGTTTCCAAAACTGCTATAAAAACTGGTTAGGGTGAATACATAATTAACATCAAAAAAATTTTTAAGAAAAATAATGTTTTATAGTTTTGAAGGCAGACTGCACGTCAGGGGATAATCTGCTACGTTAGGGAATAATCATTCGTCAGGGGTTAATTACCCGTTAGGGAATGACTAGTCGTCAGGGGATGTCTCTCACCCGTCAGGGGATGTCTCTCGGCCATCAAGGGATAGCTCTCAGCCATCAGGGGATCTTTCACTCATCAGGGAATAGTCATCAGGGGATAACTCACTCACCACCAAACTCATTGGTTGGTAACTTGACTATCGCTGAACTTCATCAGTGGATAACCTGTTCAGCGCCAAACTCAATTAGCCATCGCGAAACTAGTCAGGTGTTAACTTGTTCAGCGCCAAACTCTTCGGAAACTAACCTCTTTAGTCATCAGAGACTAACCTACTTTCCTTCATCAGAGACTAACAACTTCCTTCATCAGAGACTAACTCATCTCATCAGAGACTATCTTAGAGTCTCTCAGGGACTATCTCATCTCGTCAGAGACTAACTCATCTCATCAGAGACTAACTTAGAGTCTCTCAGGGACTTTCTCATCTCGTCGGAGACTAACTTATCTCATCAGAGACTAACTTAGAGTCTCTCAGGGACTATCTCATCTCGTTGGAAACTAAGTTAAAACTTGCCTCAGATACAATGGTGTCTTCCTCATTCCTCCATGGGTGATGTTCTCAACTATAACCATACTTAGGTTAACTCTCATCATCCTCTCAGGATATATAACATTTCCTATGGTGTGCACCCCCCCCCCCCCCCCTAGACATGGTTTAGGGTTCAAAACTCAGGTTGAAGAAAAATACTCAAGCATGAGATTGTAACTACTGACAAAAGAATGTTTGGTAGTTAAGGGCTTGTCTACCAGGTGGTTGTCAACAAATGTACACTCATCTTAGACAACTTTTCGGAATAAATGGCATTAACTCTGGGTTTTAAAAGCATGCATTAAATCATATGTTTTAGAAATGAATGAACAAAGTATTAAACGTGGTATACAGAATAGAACAAAAGTGTAAGAAATAGAGCAGAACTTTAATGAAATGCTCTTACCTCCTTGGCTGCAAGAAAGACTTAAAAGCTCTAGTTGTTCTTCCAAAAAGGACAGTTGTCTTGAGAGTATGCTCGGGTTTGGTGGTATACTGTAGATAAATTTATGAAGGTGCAACTAGGGTTATAACAACATGATATATATATATATATATATCACCTGTTGAGCAACAAAGGCCGTCAGATTAATTTGATATCAGCCATTGGCTGTGAAAGGAAAAGAAATGACTGATGAGAAAAGAGTGGTTGCAACGGCTGCTGGTGTCCATCAGTCATTTTTCATAGCCCACTCTAGGGTAATGATGGAGGTGATGTGCATTAAATGCTACTGTCCCTCAGCAGTTGGGTTTAAAACAGTTACTGTAGCTAAGCCTGTTCACACTCGGTGAACCTCCTCCTTGCGTGAAGAACAAATATTTCCCTTCCTTTAGATAAACTTGAAGAATAAGAAAATTGTATAAAATATCCATTTGAAAACTTGTGTACAAAATACGTTTAAAACCTTTTTGGACATCACATTGCCATTGAATTTTTTCATATGAAAATATAATTTTCATCATTTATACCCAATAAGAAATTAAACCTTCATGCAGAAAATAAAATAAAATAAATAATTCTCATAACAAAATTCATTAACATTTTCGGTTTCTCACAACCAAACTTCTCGGAGAAAAGTTGTTCAGCGTCAAATTTAGTTGGCTATCGCCAAACTCCTCGGGGACTAATATCTTTAGCCATCAGAGACTAACAAATTTTGCCCATCAGAGACTACAGATGACGTCATCAAAGACTAATATAAACTTCGTCGTCAGAGACTAACAACATTTCCTTCATCAGAGACTAACAGTGTTAGCCCATCTGGGACTACCTATTTTAGCCTATCAGAGACTAACTCCAAACCGTCAGAGACTAACTTGGAATCTCCCAAGGACTATTTTATACAGTCAGAGACTAACTCCAACCCGTAGGAGACTAAGTTAAAACTTGTCTCAGATACAGTGGTGTCTTCCTCACTCCTCCATGGGTGGTGTTCTTCAACCATGACCATATTTAGGTCAACTCTCATTATCCTCTCAGTAATACAACATGACATCTCTTGGGGTCTACTAGTTCATATAGACACAGTTTAGGCTTCAAAACTCAGGTTGACAAAGGCTCAAGCATGGCGTTGTAACTACTGATAAAAAGAAATGTTTCGTAGTTAAAGGTTTGTCTACTAGGTGGTTGTTAACATTTTTACACTCATTTTGGATAGCTTTTTGAAATAAAAGGCATTAATTCTAGGTGTTAAAAGCATGCATTAAATCTCACTTTTGGAAATGAATGAATGAGGTATTTAAACATGGCATGCATAACAGAACAAAAGTGTAAGAAACAAAGCAGGACTTTAATGTAATGCTCTTACCTCTTTAGCTGCAAAGAAGAAGTTAAAAGCCTTGGGTTGCTCTACGAAAAAGATAGTTGTTCTAAAAGTGAACATGGATTTGGTGGTCTACTGTATAGAAAATTTATGAGAGTGGGGCTAGGGTTGTACTCTAGGGATACATATATATCTCACTTACCGAACAACGAGAGTCGTTGGATTATTTGGAATTAGATTTCAGCCGTTGACTGGAAAAAGGTAGCAACGGGCTTTAGAATGAATTGATTGGTTTGAAAGAGGCGGTGTTACGTCTATTTAATAGACAGTCGATCATCTATCATAGCCCACTCTAGTGTACTGTTGGAGCTGATATGCATTAATTGCCTCTTGTCTCACAATAGTCTTTGGTCCAAAAACAGGTACTGTAGCCTAAACCCGTTCACACGCGGTGCTTATACCCACATGAACATAAACACAAACACAAACACAAACACAAACACAAACACAAACACAAGATATACTTGAATAAAATAATCTTTTAAATACTTGTGCTCAAAATACATTTAAAACCTTTTGGACATCACATTGCCATTGAACTTTCATTTTTTTAAAAAATGAATTCATCGTTCATACCAAAAAGAGAAATTAAACCTTCATGCATAAAATAAATAAATCACAAAATAAATTAAATCATATAACAAAACTCATTTAAAATTTTTGGGTTCTCACATCTTTGGTAGCCAATCTCTCGTTATTATACCACCATCTATATTTTAATTTCACCGCCTTTAAACTTGAGTTTAGTGAATTTGTGAACTCTGCCATGTGTCATCCCATCTGTCATTTTTAGTCTCTGATTATTTTATCCCCTGATGGACATTCTCTGTTCATCAATGGATATTTATCCCCTAACGAGATGTTTTGTTCCTCAATGGATATTTATCCTCTGATGCTCGAGTATTTGACTTCAGCGATACACATTTTCCCCATGGCTTTGGCGACAGTCATCTTGAGTTTGGCGATTGTTGACGCAAAATAGGCTCAAGTGTTTGTAGAAGGGGGGATGAATACAAACACTTCAAACTTTTCGCTCTTTTTCTTTTTAAAAGGAGTTACCGAAAACAGCTGCACAGATCAGAAAAACTTATGTAATATGAACACACAGATTCAAGTTAAAATAGTTATATTAAAACTTGGGGTTTTCTGAAAATCTGTATAATCACAAATGTGATTTACAGCTACAAATTCTATAAATAAAATTCACAGCTTTTCACACTCACTAGCTACAAAAACTTTTCTCTCAAAAATAAATCTCTCAAGAAATATATTACAGAGCTTCCTAGTGTTGTGTGCTTCTTTGTTTGTTTGATCTGTTGGATAGATTCAATCTCTCTTTTTTTTTTGTAATGAGAACTCCGTTGCTTATATGTTGATCAGTTGATGAAATCACGTGCTTGAGACGTGCTGCTTTTCTCAACTTAGCCGCAAGTACGTCACATCGAAGCTCTATGTGTCAGACTACTGCATGCTTTGTTGCTACTTTTTTTCCCCCTGATCTGTGTGCATTTAATACGAGAGAGTTCTCATTGGATCAAAAACAAACTTCAAGAAATATCTTTCCAGTTGATATTTCTTGCTTCTGAAACACGTTATGTTGATTTTTGTGTAAGTACTGATCACGGGTGCATTCTGTCATAAGGATCCACTGACTACCAGCCCTGAAGGACTTTGATCAGTGCTTCTAAATCCTGATGGTTATGACTGATGGTACACACTGATGGCTTCCACTGATGCCATGTTGGCCATTCCCCTGACGGGTTACCCTGATGGGTTGGCCTGACACTAACATGTCCTAAAGTGTTTCCCTGATGGGTTGGTCTGCCTTCGTCACACCCTGACAGGTTTCCCTGATGAGTTCCTCCTGATGGGTTCCCCTGATGGGTTCCCCTGATGGGTTCCCCCTGATGGGTTCCCCTGATGGGTTCCCTGATGGGTTCCCCCTGATGGGTTCCCCCTAATGGGTTCCCCCTGATGGGTTCCCCCTGATGGATTCCCCCTGATAGGTTCCTTCTGATGGAACTTAATCAACGTAACTTTGTTTAGAATTTCTGATGTGCGGAATACTTTGACTGTTTACAAGTAACATCAGAAATTCTTCTTCACTTTGTCAAGTCCTTTGAATGTTTATGTTTTCTGACTTGTCTTGTGAAGAGATTGACCATCCACTGATTAATAAGATTATTATCAGTGGATGCAAAACTTGTGCTGATCTTAAGGTTTATAAAATACCTCAAGTATTTACAGTTGCACAATTTATTACATAATCATCATCATTTATCTCTAACAATCTCCCTTATTTATGTTTATCAATTTGATAACCATAAATCCCTAGATGCACTGATGATGATGTCAAAACCAATACTAATTACATGATAGAATTTTGAATGAATTAATAAAAGAATTTATGTACAAGTATTTTCCTATAACTATTACAAAAAGAATGTTGTATTAGATATTAGGATCACTTTTCCTTTTTGCTGAGACAAAGGGCAATGGATGACTTGATTCAATCGGTTGAGAGTCACTTCTAAGGCCTTGTCTCCTTTGATCTGGGTTTTGATCAGGAATCCTTAGTCTGTTGTCTTCTCCACCTGCTTCCAGTTGCTCCAGCTCCTTTTGAAGAAGTTTTCTGAAGTTAACAATGTTAACATTGCTGCTGGATTCCAAAGCTTCAAGGACAGATTTTATTTCTTGAACATTGGCTGCAGCAAGTTGTGACCAGTAGAAGGTAATGATCTCCCCCTTTTTATTTTTGAATTGAACACCCATGGGGCTAGTGATCATTTTTGGATATTCTTTAAATCCCTTCACTGGTGGCACATTCCTTACTGTAGTATTCCCATCATCAGCTTTGGTTTCTTCAATCTCCTTCAATACTTTATGAATCAGCAGGAATCTGAACTGGATGACATGTTCATTTTTGTGATAAGCTATTTGGCTTAGAACATGCATCGCTTCCTCCAGGTCGAGACCATCAACGTCTTTGATTTTAATATTTTTCTCTTGCCCATCAGTGGATTTGTAAAACAGCTTCAAAGGTCTTTCCAAGGCTGTGGGTAGACTCCTATCATCGTTGATGGCTCTCCTCAGCTTATCAATCAGTCCCCTCAAGTCTCTGTTAGCCACTGACGATTTTGAGATTAAATTCAGAACTAATCCCAGCTGTTCAGCATCCATTCTCCTAAACCAGTCAATTGTGACATTGAATTGCGACCCACTTTTAAGTTGCACCATTATCAGCTGATCCCTTCTATTGTTGAACCTGACATCTATGCTTTTTATGGAGAACATAAATGACAGGTTTTTGCGCCTTTTTTCTCTGAGGGATTCAGCTAAAGTGGGTGGACCAAATGTTGTGGTAATAGGAGAAGGTGCTTGAACCTTGGCTTCAGATGACTTGGATTTTGTGGCATCAGGGTCTTTAGATTTGTCTTGATTTTTATCCCTTGATACACCTTTAGGGTTCTGAGATCTTCTTTATTGAGGATTCCTAGAGGTCCTGGGCCTGACACTTTTCTTCTTCTTTGCTTCCTCCTGTTCCTTTGCCATTTCCCTCTTTTCATCTTCTTGAAGTTGCTGTGCAAATAGTGCATCAGCTTCCACTAGCTTTTTATCTTGAGGGTAGACCAGCTCCACTTTCCCATCAATTACAGCTTCAACGGGTGTTGGAAAGTGGACTGTCTTCATGGCATCTCCAAGTAGCTTAGGCACTGATTGAGTGTTGGATTTCTTCTTTGGTTCCTCAATCAGGATACCCTTTCCTTTATCCTTGGATTTTGGAGCAGGAACAGGTGCAGTCACATCCCCTGATGGTTGACTTGAATTCTCAGCAACATCCCTTGACGACTGCTTGGTTGATTTCTCCCCCTTTTTGACAGCATCATTAGTGGGAGTTGAGAGTCGGGATGTGACTTGAAGAACTTGTTGCAAAGTGCCAGCCATGGAATGTTGCAGAGTTTCCATGCTGGTCAGTTGGGAAGTGAGATCAGCAAGCTTCTTGTCTACAATGTCAGCTTGTTTCTTCATTCTGAGGAGGGTCTGGCTGGTGACCATAGAGTCGACAACTTGCTATACATTTGAAAAATGTGTATACAATTTTTTATTTTCTATATCTATTGACTGACCAATCATGATCTGTGACTTTAACACTTTGATCAAGATTGGATCAGTGGTCCTAGCTAACTCTTGCTTTAACAACTGTACAGCGTGTGACATTTGATTCTGCTGAAAGTACAAATCAACTCCAATGAACTGAGAAAAATCATCTTGTAGAGCATCATCTTCATCACTTTTAGAGGTAGAAGTAGTATATACAGTACCTGTGTTTTCTCTCTGTTCTTTATTTACATTATCTCCCTCATTCTCTCCTTTTACTTTGCCGTCTAAGGCATCACTCGTATTCTCTTCTTTTACTTTGCCTACTAAGGCAATACTCTCTTGCTCTCCTTTTGCCAAAGTCCTCTCAAGGGTTTGACTTTGCCTCTCTGCACTAAGTATTTTCTCAGTCTCACTCAAAATTGTCGTAGAGGGGCTCTTATGGGCTTGGAAATCATCAACTGTGACCAGTTCAAGTGATGTATGTACAGATTCTGGTTCCACAGTTGTGATAGGAGTAGAAAAAGAAGTAAAGTGTGTATGTATAATTGGAGAAGTGTATGTTTCTATAGAGGAAGTGTATACAATTGGGGGTACATAAAGAGTTATAGATGTAGTATGTACAGTGGAGTCTATGTCCCCTGTTTGATCATCGCTGTTTGTATCAAGTAAAAATGAGTCAACCATTTGAGAGTGTTGACTTCCAAACACTGTGTCAAAGAATGTTGGCTCCTCCACGGATTGAGAATGTGGAGAATCTGATTGTATGACACTTAATGTTTGTGTCATTATATCTGAAGAAATTTGAGGAACAGAGAAAGAAGGAAGTGGTGTAGATGGGAGTGTTGGCTGAATCACTGAACGAGGAGGTGATTCATCAAAAGATGCTATAGAAGAATGCTTATAACTTATGTTGATCTTATTGAGAAGCTTCTGAACTACAACATCTTGAGTGGTGTGTGCACTCACTGTGTTAGATATCTGCAAGTGGCTCTCAGAGACCCTGATGGTAGGTTCATCAGTGTCAATGGTCAGTGTTTGTGCCTCACTCAACTGTGTCCCTGGTTGGGGACTATTTTCAATAACTAATTCCTTTTGAGAGGAACTAGTTAGAAATATGTTTAATTCCTTATCAAAAGCAATATCCTTTTGAGAGGATACTGCCTGGTCAAGTTGTTAGGTAACACTCGTGGCTCCCTTCTTCTTCTTACGCCTGTAGCCAATCACTCTCTCTCCTTGCTCCCCCTTAGTTGATGTGGTAACTTCACTGGGTTTTCTTTTAATCCCAATAGTCTTTTGAGAGACTATGGGTTGGGCTTTTGAGAGTGGTTGAGTGGAAATTGGTTGTTCTACTTGGGTAGGCAGAGAGGTGGTTGTTTTTTCTGCCATAGTAGATGAAGGTGAAGAATGTACAGTTTGAGAAGTAAAAGGTGTAGAATTTACTACCTGTACCATATGTGATGGAAGAGCAAGTGATTCAGCTGTATACGATTTCTATATTATTTATGCAAACAGTTTCTTTGTTTGCTTGTATGTCTGTACAGGTATATCATTCTCAAAAGAAAAATTAGTAATTTGGTCTTTAATAATCATAAACAAAAATCTTGCATAATATACTTCAGTTTTCCTATTATTAAACTTACGTAATTTATTTACAAGGTCATCAAAAATTATTTTACCTATATTTATATTTACATTTTTAATTATTGCGTATGTTATTTTCAAAGTTAAAGAGGTAATAACCTCAAAGTTAGAACACTTACCTGAGAATACCTTGGTGATTGTATCAAACAGGTAAGAGATCTCCCGCTTAACATTCACCCTCTTGAGGTCTTTGAACTTTAACACTGCATTGGGAGCAGCGTTATAGCCCAATTCCCTCAAGAAATCCAGTAGGTCTGCATCACTGGGTGCGTCCACCAGATCTTGAGTAGGTAGCCCCAAAGCAGAGTTAAGTCTGGAAGGGGTTATTTTCCCTTTCTCAGAGGAAAATTTGAATGAGATTCCCTTGACCGAATCAAGCCTAGTGGTGGAGTACATGAACTTGGCACCGGTCCAAAGTTGAGACAGTGTTTCCCCCGACATTTCTTCATCGGTAAAGATGGCTTTTCTATACTCTGAGTTGAGTAGATAGTTCATTATTGGTTTAAAGCATTCACTTACCTCATCAATGTCAGAGAAACCCACATAGTTCATGGGTGGGACTGTCAAGTTCCTAGGAATTTGTTGGCATGCCATGGATGCTTTGAAGATTTGAAGTTCTAGGGTATCTGTAAAAATGAGAGAGAAGAAGAAGAAAACTCGAGCAAATATCAGAAAAAGATTAAAATTTTTGAGGAGTTTTAAAAAGTAGGAGAGATTGAGTATTAATACCCGCCTATTGACGTTTGAAAACTTCTCCTGAAAATACGCCATCAGGGAGTCAGTTCAGTTTCTGTGATGACACGTCATCAGTGAGAGACGAACTTAATGATGAGTTGTCATCACTTAACTGACCGTGAAACCCGATGCAGTAAAAAAAACTTACCCTGAAGATTTACTGTATGTTCATACCTTGACCCTGATGTACAAGACGAACACCCTGATCCTGACGAGCGAGCCGGACATCCTGACCCTGACGACAGAGCCGAACACCCTGACCCTGACTCACAGGTCGGATACCCTGACCCTGACGAACGAGTCGAACACCCTGACCCTGATGTATCCTTAAGGAAGCCTTGACCCTGATGCATCAGTCCAAACAAAAACAAAACAACAAAATGCAGAATATACAAGTATATACATATTTACAATTTGAACATATATAACCATATATCAATTGATTTTATCAAGAACTTATGAAATGATTTAGAAATACCAAATCTTAGGAGTTTGACTCTGACCCTGACGCATAATTCACCATTCCTAGCTCTCCCACAAGATTTGAAAAAGTGGCTTCATCAAGAGCTTTGGTGAATATGTCTGCCAGCTGCTGATTTGAAGGTACAAACTGTAGTTCAATATTCCCATTCATAACATGTTCCCTGATAAAATGATATCTGATTTCTATATGCTTAGTTCTGGAATGTTGTACTGGATTTTCAGCAATTTCAATGGCACTAGTGTTATCACACTTTATTGGAATCTTGGAATAATTCAGACCATAATCCATTAGCTGATTTTTCATCCATAGAATTTGTGCACAACAACTTCCAGTTGCAATATATTCAGCTTCAACAGTAGATGTAGAGATTGAGTGCTGCTTTTTGCTGAACCAAGATACAAGCCTTCCTCCTAGAAATTGATAGCTTCCCGTTGTACTCTTTCTGTCAATCCTGCATCCTCCAAAGTCAGCATCAGAATATCCTAGTAATTCAAATTCAGACTCCTTTGGATACCAAAGTCCCAACTCTGTAGTGCCCTTGATATATCTCAAGATCCTCTTCACTGAAATGAGATGAGATTCCTTTGGGTCAGCTTGATATCTTGCACAAAGACATGTTGCAAACATTATGTCTGGCCTGCTTGCTGTCAAATATAGCAATGATCCAATCATTTCCCTGTAAGTCTTCAAATCAACTTTCTTACCATTCTTATCAGGGTCAATCTTGGTTGCAGTGGCCATAGGTGTCTTTGCTACTTTTGAGTCCTCCATATCAAATTTCTTGAGAAGTTCTTTGGCATATTTTGTCTGATGAATGTAGATTCCATCAAAGACTTTTTTAACTTGTAATCCCAAGAAGTAAGATAACTCACCCATCAAGCTCATTTCATATTTACTTTGCATGAGTTTGGAGAACTTTTCACACAGTCTTGTGTTAGTGGATCCAAAAATAATATCATCAACATAAATTTGAACCAAAATCAGATGACCTTGGTGTTGTCTAAAGAACAAGGTTTTGTCAATGATACCTCTTGAAAATTTATTTTCCACCAGAAACTTTGACAGTGTATCATACCAAGCTCTAGGTGCTTGCTTCAGTCCATAAAGTGCCTTTTCCAGTTTGTAGACATGATTTGGAAATTTTGAGCATTCAAAACCTGGAGGTTGTTGGACATACACATCCTGTTCCAATTTCCCATTTAGAAAAGCACTTTTCACATCCATTTGATATACTTTAAAATTTGAATGTGCTGCATAGGCTAAGAAAATTCTTATAGCCTCAACTCTGGCTACTGGTGCAAAGGTCTCATCAAAGTCAATCCCTTCTTCTTGAAGATATCCTTTTGCAACCAGTCTTGCTTTGTTTCTTACAACAAAGCCAGCTTCATCCATCTTATTTCTGAATACCTACTTAGTACCTATTATGATTCTTTCTTTGGGTTTAGGTACAAGCTTCCATACTTGATTTCTTTCAAATTGATTTAGCTCTTCCTGCATAGCCAAGAGACAGTCTGTATCTTGAACAACTTCTTCAAACTTCTTTGGCTCAATTTGAGAAAGAAAACAAGCATATAGGCATTCATTAGATGTTGCTTTCCTGGTCTGCACTCTCTTGCTTGGGTCACCAATAATTAGATCTGTTGAGTGACTTCTGGCCCATTTAGGATTAGAGATGTGTCTTGATGAGCTTGCTTGACTATCATCTTCTCCCCCTAAGCCTGTGCTCCCAGCTTCTGAAAACTCTCCCCCTGAATTAGTGGTTAATTTAAGGTTCAAGATATCCCCTGATGGTGCATGTCCTGATGAATGATCCCCTGATGGAGTATCCCCTGATCTGTTGTCCAGGAAATTAACTCTATCTGCTGAAGGGGGTTCTACATTGTTTGGATTGACATCAGGAATGGATAAATTCTCCATTTGTCTGCACTCATCGTCTTCATTCTCTTGATAATCATTTTCATCTTCATTTTCAAACCTGAGTTCTTCATGAAAACCAGGGTCTTCAAGTCCAGAAATCTCTTGATCATCAAAAGCTACATTTATAGACTCCATCACCACCTGAAGTCTTTTGTTGTAAACCCTGTAGGCCTTGGATGACAGAGAATAACCTAGGAAAATTGTTTCATCAGCTTTTGGTTCAAATTTTCCTAAGTTCTCACCAAAATTCCTCAGAATAAAACATTTGCACCCAAAGACATGGAGGAACTTGATGTTTGGCTTTCTCCCTATCATTAGCTCATATGGTGTCTTGAATTGAGCCTTGTTGATTAGAGATCTATTCTGTGTAAAGCAAACAGTGGAAATTGCTTCAGCCCAAAAATAGGTGGGAATCTTTGCCTCTGCTAGCATTGATCTAGCAGCTTCTATAGGGTTCTATTCTTCCTTTCTACTACACCATTTTGTTGAGGGGTCCTTGGAGTTGAAAATGTATGATTTATGCCTTTCTCCACACAAAATCCCTCAACAACTGCATTCTTGAACTCAGTTCCATTGTCTGTTCTCAACATTCTAACCACTGACCCTGATTCTGTTTCCACCTTCTTGATATGGTCAATGATTTGTTGAGGAACTTCTGATTTAGCATGTTGAAACTTTACCCAAGTGTATCTGGTGTAGTCATCCACAATGACCAATGCAAATCTTTTCTTTGACACTAACATAAGGTTGACAGGGCCAAAGAGATCCATATGTAACAATTGAATTGGATCTTTAATCATTGTGGCTTCTTTGCTGACAAAGGATGTTTTCCTTTGCTTCCCTTGTTGACATGCTGAACATAATCCTTCTTGGATAAACTCCATTTGGGGAAGTCCAGTTACCAACTCTCTCTTCACCAAATCATTGGTTGACTTAAAGTTCAGGTGAGAAAGCTTCTTGTGCCATAGTCTGCTTTCATCAGGGGTTGCCTTGCTGTAAAGACATGATTCTCCATTCACTGAATTAAAATCAGCAACATAAAGATCTCCTTTTCTTGTCCCTGACAAAACCAGCTTCCCATTACTTTCATTTAAGATTAGACACTGATCTCCTTTGAAGGATGTGATGAACCCTTTGTCACAAAGTTGACTTATGCTTAGCAAATTGTGCATGAGTCCATCAACCAGTGTTACATTTTCAAATGAGACATTCCCATTTGCTGCTTTGCCATAACCAAGAGTCAGTCCTTTGCTGTTATCACCAAAAGAAATTACTGGACCATCCTTTTCTTGAAATTCTGTGAGCAGGGCTTTGTTTCCTGTCATGTGCCTTGAGCAGCCACTGTCTAGAAACCATATTTGACTGCTTTTGACCTTTCCTTGCATACAAGAAAACATTTAAATTGTTTTTGGTACCCAATTAACTTTGGGTCCTCTTAGTTTAGTCATAGTAATAGGTAAAACAGCTTTATCTTTATTGGTGACTTTTGGTTTTGGCAAATTTAAAACTTTCTCCTTTTTAGGAGCTTCAATATATGCTTTTGATTTCTCAACAGTTATCTTGCCTTTATTGTTTTCCCAGTGTGATGCCGAGAACTTGTAGAAGGGGGGGTTGAATACAAGTTCTTTGAAAATTCTTTGATTACTTGTTCTTAAAGAAACTAAAATTTTCTTGCGGAATAAAAAGAACAAGATCATATCAGTTTATAAACAATTGCTTTATTGATTAAACAACTGATTATAAATTCTAACAATCAATTTGATCGTCAGCTTCTCCTAATTCTAAACTGTATAGTAAAGATACGAAAACAATGAAAACCTATACAGCTTCGAATTACAATCCTCTGTAAAAAACAATTACAGCTTCTACATCTACTGAATTACTATTAACTCAGTTTCTATTCTAAATAAAATTCAGCTTCCTTATTCGAATCAAATGCAATCTTTCCTTTTTGATTAGGTAAAGATATCTGGTGAGTTTCCTTACCAGCTACGTCTTCAATAACATTTAACTTTACGTGGAAGACATTCCTTTTTCAATTCGAACTCTGTATCTTTCAGAGATTAATTCACAATTAGTCTCTGACGACTTTAGTCCCTGACGTATCCTTTTAGTCTCTGGTACATTTAGTCCCTGATGACTCTTTTAGTCCCTGGTACGTTTAGTTCCTGATGACTTTTCCCTGATGACGTCAGCTTGTGTAGTCTCCGATAGTGTTATTTAGTCTCTGACACGTTAAGGCTTAGTCTCCGATGACGTCAGCTTAGTCTCTGATTCCTTTTTCTTTAATCTCCAATGACGTAAGCTTTTAGTCTCCGATAGAAAAACTAGTCTCTGACAGTTAAAACATTTTAGTCTCTGACCAGTTCTTCTAGTCTCCGATAAGCCTTTTTTGCAAACTCTAACAGATCAAATACACAACTTGACTTCTTGAAGCTTCGATACTCCATTCCAGCAGTTAATTACAAATAAAAAATAATCGTATCTCTTTACAAAGAATAAATGAATTACAAACAAAGAGATAACTACTAGCTACAAAACTTGAGTGTTACTAATTAACACTTTCTATACATTTGTATTCTAAGTATTCTAAACACTATCATCATCAAATGTTCTAAAACCTAACAATCTTCCCCTAATTATGAATATCAGAATGATAAACATAATTTCAAGGTTGATGATGATGTCAAAACTCAACATTACAAATACTTAGGAAAAGAATAAAGAACTGCTAACTACAAATGTATTCTGAACTAAGATCTTTGAACTTTTGTTCAGCTTCCACCAAGACTCAGGTTTAAATCCTATAAGTCTGGCTTCTTATTTCAACAAACAACTCCAACACAACACTTTTACCTTATCTTTTCTTCAACTGTTCCATCCTTTCCTTTCTATTCCTTCTCAGCAAATCCAGCCTATTTTTCAATAGGTTCCTCAATATAAGCTCGGTTTCTTCAACAACATCTTTGAGTAAGGCAAGAAATCCTTCAATATGCCTCTCGCTGACACTATTGATGTCCCTGTTGTAGTTGAAGAAAATTCTCTCCCCATGAAAAGTTTCATACCATAATCCCAAAGGTTTAGATTTAGCTTCTGGTTCTGAATTCACCTTATGCTCCATCTTCATCACCTTCTAAATCTGGCTTCGAAATTTCATATTTAAATCAGAAGTCTCAAGCACTACAGTCAGCAACCACTCCAAATCTTCTTTTGTTTGTCCCTCCAAGGTTGGCCTCTCGAACTTCAAAGACTCTCCATCTGTCAAAAAGACATGGAGTAGCTCTTTGTTGTTCTTACCCTTTATCAGTTCAATCCTTCTTGTACTTTTCTTTAGGGCCTTTATTATTTCTTCAGTGCTAGCCATTTCAACCTTGTAAGACTTTCTTTGATGAAACTGTTTGTGGCTTTGTTGGTCCACTCACAGCTACCAAGGCAGTCTCGGTTGACCTTGGAGGGTCTTGAGAGATAGGCTTCTTGGTTGGTACTTTGATCTCAGGTTTCTTAGCAGATTCCTGAACCAAAGTTCTTCTCCTTGATCTTCTTTCAGCCTCTTGCATCTCTTTATTTTTCTTCTTGGTTGCAGCTGCTTTCTGTGCACTTGATCTTCTTGTAGAGGTCTTCTTCTTCTTTGCCTCCTCCTCCTCCCTTGCTGCTACCATGTCCTCCTCCTCTTGTAGTTTTTGAGCTAACAAGGCATCAACATCTATCAGTTTCTGCTCTTGAGGATAGACCAACTCCACTTTCCCATCCACTATCAATTCAATTGGTGTGGGAAAGTGAGCTGTCTTCATGGCATCCCCCAGTAGCTTAGGTTGTCCTGGTTGAGTAGAGATTTGCTTCTTTGGTTGCTCAACCATGACTCCCTTGCCTTTGTCTTTTGGTTTGGGAGCTTGTGCAGAGGAAAAAGGAGAAGCCACTGTTGTTGCTGGAACAGTTGATGTTGTTGTTGCTGTTGTTGTTGTTGTTGTTGTTGCAAGATTTGCTGCTTCAAGATCAGCATGCTTCTTGAGGATCCTGTCCATGTATGCTTGTAATTCAGCGTCAAGGACAGGACCTGTCTTGGATGTATGTACAGGTTTGGATGTTGGACCACTCTCCCCCTTTTTGACATCAGCATCTTGGGGTTTAGAGGAGGTGGCCAAGGTAGGAATTGCCTGTAGCAGACGCTGTTCCATTCTATCTTGCTTTTGGATCAGGAGTTGGATGTTGTCTTCGAGGGCTTGAAGGCGACTGGCAGTCTTGGACTTATCTTTGATAAGCGTATCAATGGCAGAGACAGTCCTCCTTGGCAAGTGACCTTCATAGCATCTTCTAATCTTGTCTGTCTCCAACTCCATCATCTCCTTCATTTGCTGCACTGCACCATTTATTCCAGTAACCAGGAAGTGGTGAAATTTTGTATGTTTCTTGTCCACCCTGGTTACCTCTTCAAGAACATCTGTAAGTGTAGGTGCAGTTGCAGTGGACCCAATATTGGTCACATAATCCTGCCTGAGATGTGCGGCAGCTTCCTCCAATGTGTTGGAATAGGTTGCATCCAACCATTCATCAACATTGGCTGCTGGAGATTCTTCAGGCACAGGTTCATCTGCAAGCCTTGTCTTTAATGCAGAAATATGGTCTTGTCTTTGTTGTAGACCATATAACTCTTCAAAATCAGCATTTGTCATTTCAGCTATGACATGTAAGGCTGCATCCCCTGTGCTTGGACTGTTCTCTGGTAATGCTGTTTGGATATTGGTGGAGGGAGCAGCAGAAACCGGAGCTTCTTGTGATCTGGTTTCAGCAGGTTGTAAAAAGACACCTGCTGAAAATTTCTCTCATTTATTTTGTTCAAGGATCTCATCCTTGCTCACACCCTCTCCTTTTGCATGGGGTTGGGCACCCAGCTTCTCGATCTCTCCTTTTTCCAAGCTTTCTAACGCTTGACTCTCTTGTGTATCGATTTTCTCTCCTTTTTCCAGATCAGGAGCTTGACTCTCACTAATTATTCTCTCAACCTCACTCTTTTGGGAAGGTGCACTCATTCCTACAGAAATGGGGGTTTGAGAAGTACTTGTGACAGCATGGATAGGGGGTTCCCTTTGTTTATCTTGGGCTAGTGATCTATCCATGGAAGATGTGTGAGAACTTGTCTCGATTATTGGCTCCTCTTGGGAAAAATCAAGAGAATCAATTATATGTGTATCAAAATAATCAAGAATGGGAGAAAAAGGAGAAGAATGTACAGTGGGGAGTGTTGGTTGTTCCTCAGATGACAAAAATTGAGGAACATCAAAAGATAACACTGTGTGTGCACTCCTTGTGTCATTATTTTCTTTTACATTCTCTCTATTTGGTTCCTCTTGGCTGTGACCAAGAGTTTGTGCAGACTCTGTACAGTGTGTTCCTGGTTGGGAACTGTCTTCAATGTCAGCATCCTTTTGGGAGGATGGTGACAGTTCACTGTTTTTCCTTATAACCTCCATTGCCTTTTGGGAAGCAATGGATTGCTTTTGGCTTTGGGTTATAACTCTTTTCTTTCTCTGAAGTGGAACTTCAGCTTCTTGATCTCCCTCATCCTCACTGACTCCCTCAATTATTTTTCTTTTAATTGGGAGCTTGGTGATTGTCTTGGATTTTACAAACACAGTCTTTTGGGAAACTGTGGAGGGGGCTGTAGACTGTTGTTGTGAAGTTGTTGGAGGATTTTCAGGGTTTTGGCTTGTATTATCCTCAAAAGATTGCAAAGAATAAATATTTGGAAGCTTGTCTATGAGAATATTTCTCATAACATGAGGAAAAGTTAAAGGAATATTTACCTTTGCAGAGTTCTTCACATCTTTTATTATTCTTTTACTCTGCAAAACAGTTGGTACTACTTGCATTCCAGTAATATTTAGGTTAGGGATTAGATAATAAGCAATCATCATCAAAAACCTAGCATAATAAATTTTAGTTTTACTGGTTTTAAGTTTTGGCAACAAGTTTTGCAGAATTAAAAGCCCAATGTTTAGATGTCTACCATACAACACACTTAAAGCAATTTGTTGTGTGAGTGTAGTGATAGCATCATATCCACTACATTTTGTTGTAAAAGCTTTAGTAAGTATGTCAAAGAACAGTGACCACTCTTGCCTTAGATGGGGTCGTGTAATAGACCCAACAGATCCAATTTCAGCAGAATAATTTAAGTTATTCAACATAGAAATTATTTCTTCATCAGAGGCAGGGGAGTCAAAGTTTTCATAAACTGGTAAATGTAAAGCAGTATTTACAACGGTATGATCTATAGTATAAGTAGTGTTTGCATTCCTGAAACTTACCATAGGTGAATCAGTTTTTGCACCTTGTATGGTAGCAGTGGACCAAATAGCCGTGATGACCTCAGCGGCTTGGACGGGAGCTTCATAAATGGCGTAAGTTAGTGTGGAGTTTTGAAGAAAATCCACGAAAGGGTGGTACTGGGCTTCAAAGACATTCTTATCAGCCACCCCTGCATGGTTGGTGTTTATGAAATCAAAGTCTCCAAACTTGAAAGCAATTGTTTTAGAGACCATTGTGAGATATCTGTGAACTTTGGAAAAAACTTAAAAGAGGGTTAAATTGCAGAGTATTATCAGAGAGAAAATAATTTCAGAGCTTTGAGTGATTGTGAATGCAAAGATGTTTGAAATTTGTTTTATCAATTTGTTAGAAACGTTTGCAATTCCTACGGATGGTCAACTACCATTTTACCCTTGATCGGAGATTGCCCTAATCTCTGATCTGTTCACTCGTAAGAGACTAGAAGAAGATTAGTCTCCGATAGGGTTTACTACCAGGGACTAAGGTAGTCTCCGATAGGATTTACTATCGGGGACTAGTTAGTCACTAATAGTATTAACTATCAGGGACTAAGATAGTCTTGGATAGTATTAACTATCGGGGACAAAAATAGTCTCTGATAGTATTAACTATCGGGGACTAAGATAGTCTCTGATAGTATTAACTATCGGGGACTAAGATAGTCTCTGATAGTATTAACTATCGGGGACTAAGATAGTCTCTGATAGTATTAACTATCGGGGACTAAGATAGTCTCTGATAGTATTAACTATTGGGGACTAAGGTAGTCTCTGATGGTTTAAATTTTTAAATTAGTCGGGGACTAATTTAAAACAACTATCAGGGACTAGTTAGTCTCTTACTCACTCTAGCTCAAATTATTCAATAATCAATCATTTGATTATTCATTTTATCAACTTTTTCTAGAATTAAAATTCTAGCTTCTTAAAAATCTGTTTAATTAAAAACAGCTTCAGTCTAGAAAATTAATTCTAGATTCTCACAACTAAACAACTTGTTTTCTAAGATTGTAATCAATTTTTAGAAACATAATTCAACATTCCTAACTCATAGACTAATCTATTAAAGGTAGATTCATCTAAGGGTTTTGTGAATATGTCTGCAAGTTGTTTATCAGTTGCAACCCAGTGTAATTCGATATTACCTTCACTTACATGTACTCTTATGAAGTGATATCTAATATCTATGTGTTTTGTTCTCGAATGTTGCACTGGATTTTCTGTTATTGTTATGGCACTAGTATTATCACAATAAATAGGAATTTTGGATAATGACATACCATAGTCTAGGAGTTGATTCTTGATCCATAAGATTTGAGCACAGCAACTCCCAGCTGCGATGTATTCAACTTCTGCTGTTGAAGTAGAAACTGAATTTTGTTTTTTGCTGAACCAAGAAACAATTCTGCCTCCAAGAAGTTGGCAGCTTCCACTTGTGCTTTTCCTGTAAAGCTTACATCCTACATAATCAGCATCTGAATAACCAATTAGTTTAAAATCAGATTCTTTGGGATACCATAATCCAAGATTTGGGGTACCCTTTAGATATCTGAGTATTCTTTTTACAGCAATCAAATGTGACTCTCTAGGGTCAGCTTGAAATCTAGCACATAGACATGTAGCAAACATTATATCAGGTCTACTTGCAGTTAGATATAAAAGAGAGCCTATCATTCCTCTATAACTAGTGATATCAACTTTTTTTCCTTTTAAATCTTTATCTAGTTTAGTGGAAGTAGGCATTGGTGTTTTTGCAGGTGCACAATCAACCAAATCATATTTTCTCAGTAAGTCTTTGATGTATTTTGACTGACTAATAAATATTCCATCAGTTGATTGTTTAATCCGCAATCCTAAGAAGAATGTTAATTCTCCCATCATACTCATTTCATATCTAGACTGCATAAGTTTTGAGAATTTTTTACAGAGATTTTCATTTGTAGACCCAAATATAATATCATCTACATATATTTGCACCAAAATAATATCTGAGCCTTGTTTTCTGTAAAATAACGTTTTATCTATGATACCTCTAATAAATTTATTTTCAAGTAAAAATTGAGATAGAGTATCATACTAGGCTCTTGGTGCTTGTTTTAAGCCATAAAGTGCTTTGTCTAACCTGTAGACATGATTTGGAAATTTGGAGTCCACAAAACCTGGGGGTTGGCAAACATAGACTTCCTCTTCCAATTTTCCATTTAAGAAAGCACTTTTGACATCCATCTAGTACACCTTGAAGTTCTTGTAGGCTGCATATGCCAAGAAGATTCGTATTGCTTCAAGTCTTGCTACTGGTGCAAAAGTTTCATCATAGTCTATTCCTTTTTCTTGAGAATATCCTTTTGCAACCAGTCTTGCTTTGTTCCTTGTAATTGTACCAGCTTCATCCAATTTGTTTCTGAAGACCCATTTGGCACCAATAATGGATCTATTCCTTGGTTTGGGTACCAGTCTCTAGACTTTGTTTCGAGTGAATTGGTTTAATTCTTCTTGCATGGCAATTATCCAGTCAGGATCTTGAAGTGCTTCCTCAATTTTCTTTGGCTCAATCTTTGAGAGAAAACTGAGATATAAACATTCATTTTGAGTTGCACTTCTAGTCTTGACTCCATCCTCTAGACTTCCAATTATCAAATCTGGTGTGTGGTCTCTCAACCATGGAATTGCACGTGGCAGATTTGATCTTGAAGTCGAGGCTTCATTTTCTAGATTGGTGTTATCCATTCTAGCTTCATGATCAGAGACTGCTCCCCCTAAACCATTGACTCCTTCATTATTAGCTCCCTCTGAGCTATTTATTTCTATAGTCTCTGGTGTCAATATTGTTTCTAATTGTGCATCAGTGACTCTAGTCTCTGGTGAACCATTAGTCTCCGATGTAATACTAATGTCACCAGTCTTTTGAGTTTCTTCTAATATTCTAGTCTCTGATAGAATATTAGATCTTGGCACTTCATGCACAACAGTTAACTCCCCCTCAATTATGTAGGGATCATTGCTATCTTGGGGTTGTTCAGTGGTCTCTGATGGATATTCCCATGCATCCAATTCATTCTCAAAACTGAGAGGTTCATGCAATCCTTGTCCAATCATTCTTGGAATCTTTTTATCATCGAACACGACTTGTATTGATTCCACAATGACTTTTGTCCTTAGATTATATACTCTGTATGCTTTACTTGACAGAGAATAACCTAAGAAGATTGCTTCATCAGATTTATTGTCAAACTTTCCTCTTGACTCTGATGAATCTCTCAGTACAAAGCACTTACAACCAAACACGTGTAAAAACTTGAGAGTTGGTTTTCTCCCAGTCATTAACTCCAAGGGTGTTTTGTTGTATGCTTTGTTTATCAAGGATCTATTCTGTGTAAAGCAAGCAGTGCTTATAGCTTCCTCCCAAAAATAGGTGGGAAGCTTAGCCTCTTGTAACATAGTCCTAGTTGCTTCAATAAGGGTTCTATTTTTCCTCTCAACAACTCCATTTTGTTGAGGGGTTCTTGGAGCTGAGAATTGATGGGTTATTCCTTTTTCCGTGCAGAATTCAATCACTTGGGAATTCTTGAATTTTGTTCCCTTATCGCTCCTTATTACCCTTACTGTTTTTCCTGACTCAGTTTCTATCTTTTTGATATGATCAATTATTAACTGAGCAGCTTCATCTTTTGTAAAGAGGTATTTTACCCAAGTGTACCTCGTGTGGTCATCCACTATAACCAGTGCATATCTATTTCTTAAGATAGACATCACATTCACTTGACCAAATAAATCCATGTGTAACAATTGGAGTGGATCAGTGATGGATGTTGCTGGTTTGCTTTTGAATGACACACT
>CM025783.1:37974304-38012775 GCA_014636745.2 Centella asiatica | reverse complement strand
ACCTTATCTTTTCTTCAACTGTTCCATCCTTTCCTTTCTATTCCTTCTCAGCAAATCCAGCCTATTTTTCAATAGGTTCCTCAATATAAGCTCGGTTTCTTCAACAACATCTTTGAGTAAGGCAAGAAATCCTTCAATATGCCTCTCGCTGACACTATTGATGTCCCTGTTGTAGTTGAAGAAAATTCTCTCCCCATGAAAAGTTTCATACCATAATCCCAAAGGTTTAGATTTAGCTTCTGGTTCTGAATTCACCTTATGCTCCATCTTCATCACCTTCTAAATCTGGCTTCGAAATTTCATATTTAAATCAGAAGTCTCAAGCACTACAGTCAGCAACCACTCCAAATCTTCTTTTGTTTGTCCCTCCAAGGTTGGCCTCTCGAACTTCAAAGACTCTCCATCTGTCAAAAAGACATGGAGTAGCTCTTTGTTGTTCTTACCCTTTATCAGTTCAATCCTTCTTGTACTTTTCTTTAGGGCCTTTATTATTTCTTCAGTGCTAGCCATTTCAACCTTGTAAGACTTTCTTTGATGAAACTGTTTGTGGCTTTGTTGGTCCACTCACAGCTACCAAGGCAGTCTCGGTTGACCTTGGAGGGTCTTGAGAGATAGGCTTCTTGGTTGGTACTTTGATCTCAGGTTTCTTAGCAGATTCCTGAACCAAAGTTCTTCTCCTTGATCTTCTTTCAGCCTCTTGCATCTCTTTATTTTTCTTCTTGGTTGCAGCTGCTTTCTGTGCACTTGATCTTCTTGTAGAGGTCTTCTTCTTCTTTGCCTCCTCCTCCTCCCTTGCTGCTACCATGTCCTCCTCCTCTTGTAGTTTTTGAGCTAACAAGGCATCAACATCTATCAGTTTCTGCTCTTGAGGATAGACCAACTCCACTTTCCCATCCACTATCAATTCAATTGGTGTGGGAAAGTGAGCTGTCTTCATGGCATCCCCCAGTAGCTTAGGTTGTCCTGGTTGAGTAGAGATTTGCTTCTTTGGTTGCTCAACCATGACTCCCTTGCCTTTGTCTTTTGGTTTGGGAGCTTGTGCAGAGGAAAAAGGAGAAGCCACTGTTGTTGCTGGAACAGTTGATGTTGTTGTTGCTGTTGTTGTTGTTGTTGTTGTTGCAAGATTTGCTGCTTCAAGATCAGCATGCTTCTTGAGGATCCTGTCCATGTATGCTTGTAATTCAGCGTCAAGGACAGGACCTGTCTTGGATGTATGTACAGGTTTGGATGTTGGACCACTCTCCCCCTTTTTGACATCAGCATCTTGGGGTTTAGAGGAGGTGGCCAAGGTAGGAATTGCCTGTAGCAGACGCTGTTCCATTCTATCTTGCTTTTGGATCAGGAGTTGGATGTTGTCTTCGAGGGCTTGAAGGCGACTGGCAGTCTTGGACTTATCTTTGATAAGCGTATCAATGGCAGAGACAGTCCTCCTTGGCAAGTGACCTTCATAGCATCTTCTAATCTTGTCTGTCTCCAACTCCATCATCTCCTTCATTTGCTGCACTGCACCATTTATTCCAGTAACCAGGAAGTGGTGAAATTTTGTATGTTTCTTGTCCACCCTGGTTACCTCTTCAAGAACATCTGTAAGTGTAGGTGCAGTTGCAGTGGACCCAATATTGGTCACATAATCCTGCCTGAGATGTGCGGCAGCTTCCTCCAATGTGTTGGAATAGGTTGCATCCAACCATTCATCAACATTGGCTGCTGGAGATTCTTCAGGCACAGGTTCATCTGCAAGCCTTGTCTTTAATGCAGAAATATGGTCTTGTCTTTGTTGTAGACCATATAACTCTTCAAAATCAGCATTTGTCATTTCAGCTATGACATGTAAGGCTGCATCCCCTGTGCTTGGACTGTTCTCTGGTAATGCTGTTTGGATATTGGTGGAGGGAGCAGCAGAAACCGGAGCTTCTTGTGATCTGGTTTCAGCAGGTTGTAAAAAGACACCTGCTGAAAATTTCTCTCATTTATTTTGTTCAAGGATCTCATCCTTGCTCACACCCTCTCCTTTTGCATGGGGTTGGGCACCCAGCTTCTCGATCTCTCCTTTTTCCAAGCTTTCTAACGCTTGACTCTCTTGTGTATCGATTTTCTCTCCTTTTTCCAGATCAGGAGCTTGACTCTCACTAATTATTCTCTCAACCTCACTCTTTTGGGAAGGTGCACTCATTCCTACAGAAATGGGGGTTTGAGAAGTACTTGTGACAGCATGGATAGGGGGTTCCCTTTGTTTATCTTGGGCTAGTGATCTATCCATGGAAGATGTGTGAGAACTTGTCTCGATTATTGGCTCCTCTTGGGAAAAATCAAGAGAATCAATTATATGTGTATCAAAATAATCAAGAATGGGAGAAAAAGGAGAAGAATGTACAGTGGGGAGTGTTGGTTGTTCCTCAGATGACAAAAATTGAGGAACATCAAAAGATAACACTGTGTGTGCACTCCTTGTGTCATTATTTTCTTTTACATTCTCTCTATTTGGTTCCTCTTGGCTGTGACCAAGAGTTTGTGCAGACTCTGTACAGTGTGTTCCTGGTTGGGAACTGTCTTCAATGTCAGCATCCTTTTGGGAGGATGGTGACAGTTCACTGTTTTTCCTTATAACCTCCATTGCCTTTTGGGAAGCAATGGATTGCTTTTGGCTTTGGGTTATAACTCTTTTCTTTCTCTGAAGTGGAACTTCAGCTTCTTGATCTCCCTCATCCTCACTGACTCCCTCAATTATTTTTCTTTTAATTGGGAGCTTGGTGATTGTCTTGGATTTTACAAACACAGTCTTTTGGGAAACTGTGGAGGGGGCTGTAGACTGTTGTTGTGAAGTTGTTGGAGGATTTTCAGGGTTTTGGCTTGTATTATCCTCAAAAGATTGCAAAGAATAAATATTTGGAAGCTTGTCTATGAGAATATTTCTCATAACATGAGGAAAAGTTAAAGGAATATTTACCTTTGCAGAGTTCTTCACATCTTTTATTATTCTTTTACTCTGCAAAACAGTTGGTACTACTTGCATTCCAGTAATATTTAGGTTAGGGATTAGATAATAAGCAATCATCATCAAAAACCTAGCATAATAAATTTTAGTTTTACTGGTTTTAAGTTTTGGCAACAAGTTTTGCAGAATTAAAAGCCCAATGTTTAGATGTCTACCATACAACACACTTAAAGCAATTTGTTGTGTGAGTGTAGTGATAGCATCATATCCACTACATTTTGTTGTAAAAGCTTTAGTAAGTATGTCAAAGAACAGTGACCACTCTTGCCTTAGATGGGGTCGTGTAATAGACCCAACAGATCCAATTTCAGCAGAATAATTTAAGTTATTCAACATAGAAATTATTTCTTCATCAGAGGCAGGGGAGTCAAAGTTTTCATAAACTGGTAAATGTAAAGCAGTATTTACAACGGTATGATCTATAGTATAAGTAGTGTTTGCATTCCTGAAACTTACCATAGGTGAATCAGTTTTTGCACCTTGTATGGTAGCAGTGGACCAAATAGCCGTGATGACCTCAGCGGCTTGGACGGGAGCTTCATAAATGGCGTAAGTTAGTGTGGAGTTTTGAAGAAAATCCACGAAAGGGTGGTACTGGGCTTCAAAGACATTCTTATCAGCCACCCCTGCATGGTTGGTGTTTATGAAATCAAAGTCTCCAAACTTGAAAGCAATTGTTTTAGAGACCATTGTGAGATATCTGTGAACTTTGGAAAAAACTTAAAAGAGGGTTAAATTGCAGAGTATTATCAGAGAGAAAATAATTTCAGAGCTTTGAGTGATTGTGAATGCAAAGATGTTTGAAATTTGTTTTATCAATTTGTTAGAAACGTTTGCAATTCCTACGGATGGTCAACTACCATTTTACCCTTGATCGGAGATTGCCCTAATCTCTGATCTGTTCACTCGTAAGAGACTAGAAGAAGATTAGTCTCCGATAGGGTTTACTACCAGGGACTAAGGTAGTCTCCGATAGGATTTACTATCGGGGACTAGTTAGTCACTAATAGTATTAACTATCAGGGACTAAGATAGTCTTGGATAGTATTAACTATCGGGGACAAAAATAGTCTCTGATAGTATTAACTATCGGGGACTAAGATAGTCTCTGATAGTATTAACTATCGGGGACTAAGATAGTCTCTGATAGTATTAACTATCGGGGACTAAGATAGTCTCTGATAGTATTAACTATCGGGGACTAAGATAGTCTCTGATAGTATTAACTATCGGGGACTAAGGTAGTCTCTGATGGTTTAAATTTTTAAATTAGTCGGGGACTAATTTAAAACAACTATCAGGGACTAGTTAGTCTCTTACTCACTCTAGCTCAAATTATTCAATAATCAATCATTTGATTATTCATTTTATCAACTTTTTCTAGAATTAAAATTCTAGCTTCTTAAAAATCTGTTTAATTAAAAACAGCTTCAGTCTAGAAAATTAATTCTAGATTCTCACAACTAAACAACTTGTTTTCTAAGATTGTAATCAATTTTTAGAAACATAATTCAACATTCCTAACTCATAGACTAATCTATTAAAGGTAGATTCATCTAAGGGTTTTGTGAATATGTCTGCAAGTTGTTTATCAGTTGCAACCCAGTGTAATTCGATATTACCTTCACTTACATGTACTCTTATGAAGTGATATCTAATATCTATGTGTTTTGTTCTCGAATGTTGCACTGGATTTTCTGTTATTGTTATGGCACTAGTATTATCACAATAAATAGGAATTTTGGATAATGACATACCATAGTCTAGGAGTTGATTCTTGATCCATAAGATTTGAGCACAGCAACTCCCAGCTGCGATGTATTCAACTTCTGCTGTTGAAGTAGAAACTGAATTTTGTTTTTTGCTGAACCAAGAAACAATTCTGCCTCCAAGAAGTTGGCAGCTTCCACTTGTGCTTTTCCTGTAAAGCTTACATCCTACATAATCAGCATCTGAATAACCAATTAGTTTAAAATCAGATTCTTTGGGATACCATAATCCAAGATTTGGGGTACCCTTTAGATATCTGAGTATTCTTTTTACAGCAATCAAATGTGACTCTCTAGGGTCAGCTTGAAATCTAGCACATAGACATGTAGCAAACATTATATCAGGTCTACTTGCAGTTAGATATAAAAGAGAGCCTATCATTCCTCTATAACTAGTGATATCAACTTTTTTTCCTTTTAAATCTTTATCTAGTTTAGTGGAAGTAGGCATTGGTGTTTTTGCAGGTGCACAATCAACCAAATCATATTTTCTCAGTAAGTCTTTGATGTATTTTGACTGACTAATAAATATTCCATCAGTTGATTGTTTAATCCGCAATCCTAAGAAGAATGTTAATTCTCCCATCATACTCATTTCATATCTAGACTGCATAAGTTTTGAGAATTTTTTACAGAGATTTTCATTTGTAGACCCAAATATAATATCATCTACATATATTTGCACCAAAATAATATCTGAGCCTTGTTTTCTGTAAAATAACGTTTTATCTATGATACCTCTAATAAATTTATTTTCAAGTAAAAATTGAGATAGAGTATCATACTAGGCTCTTGGTGCTTGTTTTAAGCCATAAAGTGCTTTGTCTAACCTGTAGACATGATTTGGAAATTTGGAGTCCACAAAACCTGGGGGTTGGCAAACATAGACTTCCTCTTCCAATTTTCCATTTAAGAAAGCACTTTTGACATCCATCTAGTACACCTTGAAGTTCTTGTAGGCTGCATATGCCAAGAAGATTCGTATTGCTTCAAGTCTTGCTACTGGTGCAAAAGTTTCATCATAGTCTATTCCTTTTTCTTGAGAATATCCTTTTGCAACCAGTCTTGCTTTGTTCCTTGTAATTGTACCAGCTTCATCCAATTTGTTTCTGAAGACCCATTTGGCACCAATAATGGATCTATTCCTTGGTTTGGGTACCAGTCTCTAGACTTTGTTTCGAGTGAATTGGTTTAATTCTTCTTGCATGGCAATTATCCAGTCAGGATCTTGAAGTGCTTCCTCAATTTTCTTTGGCTCAATCTTTGAGAGAAAACTGAGATATAAACATTCATTTTGAGTTGCACTTCTAGTCTTGACTCCATCCTCTAGACTTCCAATTATCAAATCTGGTGTGTGGTCTCTCAACCATGGAATTGCACGTGGCAGATTTGATCTTGAAGTCGAGGCTTCATTTTCTAGATTGGTGTTATCCATTCTAGCTTCATGATCAGAGACTGCTCCCCCTAAACCATTGACTCCTTCATTATTAGCTCCCTCTGAGCTATTTATTTCTATAGTCTCTGGTGTCAATATTGTTTCTAATTGTGCATCAGTGACTCTAGTCTCTGGTGAACCATTAGTCTCCGATGTAATACTAATGTCACCAGTCTTTTGAGTTTCTTCTAATATTCTAGTCTCTGATAGAATATTAGATCTTGGCACTTCATGCACAACAGTTAACTCCCCCTCAATTATGTAGGGATCATTGCTATCTTGGGGTTGTTCAGTGGTCTCTGATGGATATTCCCATGCATCCAATTCATTCTCAAAACTGAGAGGTTCATGCAATCCTTGTCCAATCATTCTTGGAATCTTTTTATCATCGAACACGACTTGTATTGATTCCACAATGACTTTTGTCCTTAGATTATATACTCTGTATGCTTTACTTGACAGAGAATAACCTAAGAAGATTGCTTCATCAGATTTATTGTCAAACTTTCCTCTTGACTCTGATGAATCTCTCAGTACAAAGCACTTACAACCAAACACGTGTAAAAACTTGAGAGTTGGTTTTCTCCCAGTCATTAACTCCAAGGGTGTTTTGTTGTATGCTTTGTTTATCAAGGATCTATTCTGTGTAAAGCAAGCAGTGCTTATAGCTTCCTCCCAAAAATAGGTGGGAAGCTTAGCCTCTTGTAACATAGTCCTAGTTGCTTCAATAAGGGTTCTATTTTTCCTCTCAACAACTCCATTTTGTTGAGGGGTTCTTGGAGCTGAGAATTGATGGGTTATTCCTTTTTCCGTGCAGAATTCAATCACTTGGGAATTCTTGAATTTTGTTCCCTTATCGCTCCTTATTACCCTTACTGTTTTTCCTGACTCAGTTTCTATCTTTTTGATATGATCAATTATTAACTGAGCAGCTTCATCTTTTGTAAAGAGGTATTTTACCCAAGTGTACCTCGTGTGGTCATCCACTATAACCAGTGCATATCTATTTCTTAAGATAGACATCACATTCACTTGACCAAATAAATCCATGTGTAACAATTGGAGTGGATCAGTGATGGATGTTGCTGGTTTGCTTTTGAATGACACACTTTTTTGTTTCCCTTACTGGCATGCATTACACAATCCATCTTATGTAAATTCCAACTGTGGAATGCCAGCTACTAACCCTTTCCTCACAAGCTTGTTAATGTTCTTAAAATTTAAGTGGGAAAGCTTCTTGTGCCAAAGCCAACTTTCATCAGTTGAAGCTTTGCTGTAGAGACGTGATTTGATCAGATGAAGAAATAAGATTTGTAACATACAAATTTCCTTTTCTTTTTCCTGCCAAAATCACATTCTCAGATTCTTTGTCACTCACTAAGCATTGATCTTCTTTAAAAGTGACATTGAATCCTTTATCACATAGTTGACTCACACTTAGTAGATTGTGCTTTAGTCCGTCAATCAATGCTATTTCTGTGAAGATGACATCTCCATGTTCAACACTGCCATATCCCCTCGTATGGCCTTTGCTGTCATCTCCAAAAGTGACTTTTGGGCCACTTTTCTCTTCATACTGTTTTAGCAGGGACTTATCTCCTGTCATGTGCCTTGAACAGCCACTGTCCAAGTACAATGATCTCTTCTTTTTGCCCTGCACAGTAGAGATTAACTAGTTTGAGGTTTTTGGAACCCAGACTTTCTTGGATCCTCTCTCACTAGCTGTAGATTCAAGACTTGACTCAGATTGAGTTGATTGTCTTTTAGCAGTTTTGACTTTAACCGGACAATCATTAGCCTTGCTACCTTTTTGTGAGAGACTGCCAAGTTTAGTATTTTCATTTTTAATGCAAAAAAGATCTAACTGTCTTTTTGATTCACTCTTATCAACAACATTAACTGTCTTTTGATCAATTTCTGTTTTTGCAGTAATATGTTGATCTAGAGTGTTTATAAATTTAGGTTCACTGATAGGAGAAACAAAATTAATTCTTTTAAAACTTGGCTTACTAGTTGAGGAGTTTGCAGCTTCGTTATGATCATTTAAATCTGAACTGTTATCTAGATTTTCATCGTAACCTAGTCCAGATTTTTGACCTATTGTTTGATACCCTACCAAGTCAAATAACTTTTTAGAGGAAGTATTCCATTGTTTAATCTTAGCTTGAGCAATTTCAAGTTGCTCTACTAAGTAGTATTCCCTCTTTTTCAAAGCATCAATCATGTGATGAGCTTTGTTTAAGTCCAACTTGAAGGTATCAAACTGTGACAATTTCTCTTCAAGAAATTTGTTTCTTTTCAAGAGAATGTCACGTGATTCTTTTACATTTGTATGTTCAATAGTTAATGATCTAAAACTGACATGCAGATCAGACATATCCTTTTGTATGCTTTCAATGCTAGATGTATCAAGTAAATCAAGCACATTAAAGTTATGATTTGCATCATATACCTTTGTAGAATCACTTGACTCGTCACTTCGAGCCACTAGGGCAAGTTGACAACTTCTTCATCAGAGTCGCTGTCAATCCAATCTTTTCCCTCAGTTATCAAGGCTTTGCTTTTTGTTTTAGCTTTCTTGTCTGTAAAGTCTTTCCTTGATTTCTCATCCTTAGATCTATCACTAGATCTAGGCTTCCTGCACTCATTGGCAAAGTGCCCTAACCCATCACAGTTGTAGCATCTTATCTTCTTTAAGTCGAAGGTGACTTTTTGACCTTCACGTTTTGGGTTAGGCTTTCTTGACGATTTTCTTCCTTTCCTGCTTGCTCTAAATTTCTTGAACTGTTTGACTATAAATGCCATGAATTCCTCCATGTCATCATCAGAGTCCAGTTCATCTTCCTGATCAGTCGAGCTAGCATTGGAAGATTCATCATCAAGCTTCTCTTGTGACTTGTTTGTCTCAACCATCAACGCAGCTCCTTTGTCCCTGCCATGCATGCGCTGTCTTTGCTCTACTTCAAGTTCATATGTCTTTAAGTTGCCATAGAGCCTGTCCAGTGTGAGTGTTTCCAAGTCATGAGCCTCTCTTACCGCAGTGGTCTTTGGATCCCAACTTGGTGGGAGAGATCTCATAAACTTGGTATTGACATCTTCATTGTCATAGGATTTACCAAGTATCTTCAAGTCATTAAGCAAGGTATTAAATCTGTCATAAACAGATGTTATAGGTTCACCAGGCTTTGCTTGAAAGAACTCATACTGTTGAGTCAACAGTGATCTTTTGTTCTTTCGAACTTGGTCCGTCCCTTCACACAGGACTTTGATGGTGTCCCAGATTTGCTTTGATGTAGCGCAATTTATGATGCTTGTGAACATATTTTTATCAATTCCATTATAAAGTATGTTCATCACCTTAGCATCCTTTAACACTTGCAACTTGTCTTTGTTTGTATAATCACATTTTGGCACAAGTTCAAAGTGTTCTGGAACAACAGATCCTTCGACAGTTTTTGCAGGAATGAATTTTCTAGGTAGATAAGGACCCTTCTCAATCCTATCTATGTAATCTCGATTTGTTGCTCTCAAGTGCATATACATCTTTTGTTTCCACATTGGATATTCTTCTCTTTTAAGAATAGGGATTCTGGTACCACCATCTCTACTTCCCGCAAACGCCATGATATTAGAGCTGCTTGCTTCGTCGTTGGCCATCTCTTGAAACGTTTTAATTGAATAAATTCAATTACAGGCTCTGATACCAATTGTTTTCCCAGTGAGATGCCGAGAACTTGTAGAAGGGGGGGTTGAATACAAGTTCTTTGAAAATTCTTCGATTACTTGTTCTTAAAGAAACTAAAATTTTCTTGCAGAATAAAAAGAACAAGATCAAATCAATTTATAAACAATTGCTTTATTGATTAAATAACTGATTACAAATTCTAACAATCAATTTGATCGTCAGCTTCTCCTAATTCTAAACTGTATAGTAAAGATACAAAAACAATGAAAACCTATACAGATTCGAATTACAATCCTCTGTAAAAAACAATTACAGCTTCTACATCTACTGAATTACTATTAACTCAGTTTCTATTCTAAATAAAATTCAGCTTCCTTATTCGAATCAAATGCAATCTTTCCTTTTTGATTAGGTAAAGATATCTGGTGAGTTTCTTTACCAGCTACGTCTTCAATAACATTTAACTTTACGTGGAAGACATTCCTTTTTCAATTTGAACTCTGTATCTTTCAGAGATTAATTCACAATTAGTCTCTGATGCTTCTTTTAGTCTCTGACGACTTTAGTCCCTGACGTATCTTTTTAGTCTCTGGTACATTTAGTCCCTGATGACTCTTTTAGTCCCTGGTACGTTTAGTTCCTGATGACTTTTCCCTGATGACGTCAGCTTATGTAGTCTCTGATAGTGTTATTTAGTCTCTGCCAAGTCCTTTCCCTCTGCAATATATGCTTTTCCCTTCTTGTTTGCATTAAGAAGGTCAAAGTATTTCTTCTTGTAGTCCACAACAGCTTCTTTGTTTCTGGATTCACCACCTGTTGTGGCCTTGCGGCACTCGTTTGCAAAGTGGCCCAGCTCATTGCATTTGTAGCACTTTATTCTTGATTTGTCAATAAAGTTTTTCGTGCTACTGGGTTTCCTTGCTAAAAATCTTTTAGATCCCAAATGCTTTTGGAATTTCAGCTTGGAAAACCTTTTTGCAAGAAAGGCCATGGTTTCATCCAGCTCCTCTAACTTTTCCGGAGTATATTCTTCCAACTTGGAGTTAGCTTCTTTGTCCCCTTCTATGTCAGCATCTTCTAGTTGCTGCTTCATCAAGACACTTGGTCTTGCTTCTTGTTTGTCCTTCGCGGCAGCCATCAGGGCTACAGATTTAAGCTTTCTGGCATCCCCTGACATTTCAGATCTTTGTTGAACCTCTAGTTCATATGTCTTGAGAGTACCATATAGCCTATCCAAGTCTAGAAGATTCATGTCCTTGGATTCCCTGATGGCTGTTGTCTTAGGATCCCATGATATGGGAAGGGCTCTCATGAACTTTTTGTTCACATACTTGTTAGCATAAGCCTTCCCATATAATCTTAGGTCATTTACCAACCTGTTACATCTGTCAAACATTTCAGTAAGTGTTTCACCATTTTTCATTGTGAACCACTCATACTGTTGTGTCAACAGCTGTAATTTGTTCTCCCTCACCTCCTCGGTGCCATCACAAAGGATTTGTATAGTATCCCATATAGATTTAGACATGGTCAGATTCATGATACTATTCAGCATATCATTGTCTAAACCATTATACAGGATCCCAGTGACTTTAAGATCCTTTTTCACCTTTTCTCTTTCCTCTATCGTCATTTTGTCAGTTGTCTTTGGGACAAGCTTTTCAGGAACACTGACTACATTAACGACTTCTATTGGAATGAGCTTCTTGGGAACATGAGGGCCTTCTTCTAGAATCTCTAAATATTCATCATCAATAGCTCTTAGATGAACTATCATTCTTTGTCTCCAGAAGAAGTATTTGCCCCTTTCCAACATGGGGACTTTACTGTTTCCAGCTTTGTTAGTCATAGATAATGATCGTTTTTAGCAAGTGAAATCTGCTAACAGGCTCTGATACCAATTGTTGACGCAAAATAGGCTCAAGTGTTTGTAGAAGGGGGGATGAATACAAACACTTCAAACTTTTTGCTCTTTTTCTTTTTAAAAGGAGTTACCGGAAACAGCTGCACAGATCAGAAAAACTTATGTAATATGAACACACAGATTCAAGTTAAAATAGTTATATTAAAACTTGGGGTTTTTTTGGAAATCTGTATAATCACAAATGTGATTTACAGCTACAAATTCTGTAAATAAAATTCACAGCTTCTCACACTCACTAGCTACAAAAACTTTTCTCTGAAAAATAAATCTCTTAAGAAATATATTACAGAGCTTCCTAGTGTTGTCTGCTTCTTTGTTTGTTTGATCTGTTGAATAGATTCAATCTCTCTTATTCTTTTTTGTAATGAGAACTCCGTTGCTTATATGTTGATCAGTTGATCAAATCACATGCTTGAGGCGTGCTGCTTTTCTCAACTTAGCCATAAGTATGTCACATCGAAGCTCTATGTGACAGACTGCTGCATGCTTTGTTGCTACTTTTTCTTCCCCTGATCTGTGTGCATTTAATGCGAAAGAGTTCTCATTGGATCAAAAACAAACTTCAAGAAATATCTTTCCAGTTGATATTTCTTGCTTCTGAAACACGTTACGTTGATTTTCGTGTAAGTACTGATTACGGGTGTATTCTGTCATAACGATCCACTGACTACCAGCCCTGATGGACTTTGATCAGTGCTTCTAAATCCTGATGGTTATGACTGATGGTACACACTGATGGCTTCCACTAATGCCATGTTGGCCATTCCCCCTGATAGGTTAGCTTGACACTGACATGTCCTAAAGTGTTTCCCTGATGGGTTGGTCTGCCTTCGTCACACCCTGACAGGTTTCCCTGATGGGTTCCCCCTGATGGGTTCCCCTGTTGGGTTCCCCTGTTGGGTTCCCCTGATGGGTTCCCCCTGATGGGTTCCCCCTGATGGAACTTAATCAACGTAACTTTGTTTAGAATTTCTGATGTGCGGAATACTTTGACTGTTTACAAGTAACATCAGACATTCTTCTTCACTTTGTCAAGTCCTTTGAATGTTTCTATTTTCTGACTTGTCTTGTGAAGAGATTGACCATCCACTGATTAATAAGATTATTATCAGTGGATGCAAAACTTGTGCTGATCTTAAGGTTTATAAAATACCTCAAGTATTTACAGTTGCACAATTTATTACATAATCATCATCATCATCATTTATCTCTAACAGCGATGTTGTTGATTTGCCATTGACTTTGGAGATAGTCATTTTGAGTTGTCGTTGTTGATTTTCCCAACGACTTTGGCGATAGGCAACTAATTTTGGTGACAGTGAAAATGACTTTGGCGTTGAGTAATGTTGAGTTTTGTGTTAGCCAAATAACTTTGGCGACGGTCAAATCTTCTCAAGGCTACTTTAATGTATTAAAGTGTCTTTGTCTTAGTCCTCTGGTAGCTTCAACATTAGTCTGCGATGAACAAAACACTTAGTCTCTAAAAAACTTAGTCTTCGATGAACAAAAACTTAGTCTTCGATGAACAAAAACTTAGTCTTCGATGAAGTAATTTTGCTTGACCAATTTTGACTTTTGTTGAACTCTCCAAATGCAGTCTTTATAGTCTCTAATGCGTACCTACAGTCTCTGATGGTAGTCTTTGATAGAGCACTACTACGGGTACTTGTACAATTACAAAATCTAAAAATTCTAAGTGTTATACATCATCATCAAATGCTAAAATTCCTACCAATCTCCCCCTATTTATGTTTATCAATGATTGATGATGTAAAAATTCCATTAGTGGTTTGTTTAACCTATAAAACCAAAAAGAAAGTTAATTCTCCCATCATTCTCATCTCATATCTACTTTGCATAAGCTTAGAAAACTTAGAGCATAAGCTCTCATTAGTAAAACTAAAGATAATATCATCAACATAGACTTGAACAAGTACTAAATCACCAGCATATTTTCTATGAAATAAGTTTTTATCTATGATACCTCTAGTAAATTTATTTTCAATTAAACAATGAGATAGAGTATCATACTATGCTCTTGGTGCCTGCTTAAGTCCATAGAGTGTTTTGTCTAAACTGTAGACATGATTGGTAAATTGATGATCTTCAAAGCCAAGAGGTTGTTGAACATACACCTCTTCTTATATTTTCCCATTCAGAAATGCACTTTTTACCTCCATCTGGTACACTTTGAAATTTGCATGAACAACATAGGCAAGGAATATCTTGATTACTTCCAATCTTGCTACTGGTGCAAAGGTTTCATCATAGTTAATCCTTTCTTCTTGTGAATAACCTTGTGCAACCAGTTCGGCCTCACTCTTTGTCACTGTACCAGCTTCATCTAGCTTGTTTCTGAAGATCCATTTAGTACCAATGATTGATTTATTCTTTGGTTTTGGTACTAGTCTCCAGACTTTGTTTCTTTCAAACTGATTGAGCTCCTCTTGCATAACAATTACCCAATCAATATCTAGTAATGCCTCCTCAATCTTTTTAGGTTCAATCCTGGATAGAAAGTTGAGGTAGAGACATTCATTCTGAGTAGCACTTCTAGTTGAGACACCTTTAGTTGGATCTCATATAAATTGCTCCATAGGATGATCTCTTGTCCATTTTATTTTTGGAGGTAGACTTCTTGAAGAAGAAGCTTCATGATTGTAATTTCCTCCATGGTGCTCAGTGCTCTCAGCTTCTTGTGAAGCTCCCCCTGAATCAGTGGATATTTCTAGATTGGAGTTTGAGAGATCCTCTGATTCATTTTCCACTGACTTCTCCCCCTTAGTGATTAAAGGGATATCCACTGGTGGAGTGGCTTCTTGGGGTTCAGCTTCATCATCCGATGAGTCATTTTCAGCATTTTCTAACTCATCATCATGCATTCCTTCAATCTTCTTATCATCAAAGGCTACATGTACTGATTCCATCACAATGTGGAGTCTAAGGTTGCAAATTCTATATGTTTTGCTTGTCAATGAATATCCTAAGAAAATTGCCTCATCAGCGTTGACATCAAATTTTTCTAGGTTTTCTCCTTGATTCTTGAGAACAAAGCATCTGCAGCCAAACACATGAAGAAACTTAAGTGTTGGTTTTCTACATGTCATGAGCTCATAAGGAGTCTTTTGATGAGCTTTTATTGTCATCGATATGTTTTGAGTAAAGCAAGCAGTAGAGATAGCTTCAGCCCAGAAGTAGGTAGGTAAGTTAGCTTCTAGCAGCTTCAATCAAAGTCCTATTTCTTCTTTCAACAACTCCATTTTGTTGAGGAGTTCTAGGAGCTGAGAAGGTATGTGAGATGCCTTTTTCCATAAAAAATATCTCCACTGTTGAATTCTTGAATTCAGTCTCATTGTCACTCCTTAAGACCTTGACTTTCTCTTTAGCTTCAAGTTATATCCTTTTAATGTGATCAATGATCAGCTAGGGAGCTTCATCCTTGGTATGTAGATACTTAACCCACGAGTGTCTTGAGTAGTCATCAATAATTACAAATGCATACCTTTTCTTGGATATTGACATCACATTAACAGGACCAAATAAATCCATGTGCATTAGATGAATTGATCTTGTTATTGTTGATGCTTCTTTACTTTTGAAGGAAATTTTCTTTTGTTTTCCCTTCTGACAAGATCCACAAAGACCATCTTTAGAAAATTCAAGTTGTGGTAATCCTGTCACTAATCCTTTTCTCAGCAGACTATTGATAGTCTTGAAGTATAGGTGAGACAACTTCTTGTACCACAACCAACTTTCATCTGCTAATGCTTTACTGTAAAAGCATGTGTATTGTCCTTCTTTTGTTGAGCAGAAGTCAGCTATGTATACATTGTCTTTTCTGACTCCAGACAATGTAATATCTACAGTCTTTATGTTGCTTATAAAACATTTTTCATCCTTAAAAACAACTTGATAGCCTTTGTCACAAAACTGACTAACACTGAGTAGATTGTGCATTAGGCCATCAACCAGAGCTACATCTTTAATGATGACATTTCCATGAACTACTTTGCCATATCCCATAGTGTATCCAATGCTGTCATCTCCAAAGGATACTTTTGGGCCAACTTTTTCCTCAAATTGTGAGAGCAAGGACTTATTTCCAATCATGTGTCTTGAACAACCACTATCTAAGTATCACAGCTACTGCTTCTTCTTACCCTGCACACACATGTAAATTAGTTAGATCTTTTAGGAACCCAAGTCTGCTTGGGTTTTGATTTAAAAGTTTTAATTTCAGGTTTAGTTTTGGTTATTGGTTGTGTATTCTTTTTCATTTATTTCCTCTTCTTGGAAGGTGAAAGATCCACCTTGGTCCTAAGTGGCTTATGAACAACCATTGACCTTTGAGGAGGCATTCTCCTTGTGTTATTATGAACATTAGGCATAGAGGGATAAACATAATAACAGTTTCCAAAAGCATTACAAGCATATAATAGATGTTTAAAATCACCACAATTATAACATGACATATATTGAGGTGGTGCAATGTATGGACAAGGAGCTTCAATTGAAACAAGAGGAACATGCATGTTATCATTAATTTTTGTGCATTGAAAAGTAAGGTGGTTGGAGTTCCCACACTTGGTGCATGTCTTCCTAGGTGTATTAGGTATTGGTGCATAATTACTGTATTTATTAATATCTAATTTACCATTCCTGTTTTTCTTAGGCTCAGATATTGGACTGCTATTTAGCTTTTCTTTTAATTTTTTGTCAGTAAGCAAACCAACATTCTTAGTAGCCTTTTTCTCTAGCATTGGTTCCAAAGTTTTCTTTACAGATGTGGAATTTACAACTTTAGAACTTTCACCTATCTCAATCTTAGCAGGTTTAACAAATTTAATTGGTTTCAATTTTCCTGCTGTTTTAGATTTTGTGCTAGCTTCTATTTCTTTATCTTTATCAGTGGTGATGGGTTGTTCACCAACTGATACAACAAGTGGCATATCTGAGTATCCTAATCCAGCTTTTTGATTAGGATTTTGTGAGTTTAAAAGATCTTGCACTTTATGTGAGGAATGTGTCCATTGTTTTATCTTATCTTGTTCAACCTTGAGTTTTTCAACTAGATATTCTTCTTTTTTCAAGGCATTATCAAGATGTCTCTTAGCATTAAGAGCTTCAGATTTGGCCTTTTCTAGGATTAACAATTCAGATTCTAAAAATGAGTTTCTTTTTAAAACAACATTATTGGTCTCAATAATCTTATTGTTTTCTTTAGTAAGAGATCTTAAACTAGCATCCAAGTCATAAATCTCTTTGGCCAATTCTTGAATGGTAGCATCATATTCATTTTTAGAAATTGAAGAAATATTAAAGTTATGTACCTTAGTTGGTGATGAGTTCTGTGATTCAGCTTCTCCTTCATAATTACTTGAGGATTTAGCCATTAAAGCCAAATTTTCAATCTCTTCCTTAGCATCAGATTCATCTAAATCCACCCAATCCTTGCCTTCAGCTATATATGTCTTTCCCTTTTCCCTGAGAAGATCAAAGTACTTCTTTTTGTAATGTATTTGATCATCCTTGAAGTTTTTCTTCTTCTCAAATTTGACTTCTTGCATTCACTGGCAAAGTGACCAAACTCATTGCAGTTATAACATCTGATTTTAGATTTGTCAATCATGGTTGATTGACTTGGCGTGACAGGAGTAGATGTTGATGAGCCTTTCCTGAACTTCCTCCCTCTTTGAAATCTCAGGTTTTTTAATTTCCTAGCAATGTAGGCCAAGCTTTCATCAATTTCATCTTGCTCCTCAGGTGTATAACTCCTAACTTCATTCTCTTCAATCTCACTTTCTTCTATTTCCTCATCATTGGAATCTTCTTTCTTAATGGAAACCTTCATGTGCCCACCAAGCTTCTTTTTCTTTGGCTCTGCAATCAGTGCAAGATATCTATCTTTGTAGTGTTGCTTATTCCATTGCTGGATTTCCAACTCATAGGTCTTCAAGTTTCTATATATCTCATCCAGTGTTAGAAGACCTAGATCTTTATTGGCTTCTCTGATTGCAGTAGTCTTTGGATCCCAATGTCTGGTAAGAGCTCTCAGAAATCTGTGATTCACTTGAAGCATATAATACTCCTGGCCATAGGTAGATAAATCATTAATTAATTGGATGAATCTCTCATATAGATCATCAAGAGATTCACCATCCTTGGCAGTACACAATTCATATTGTTGAATCAACATGAGTTATTTGTTTAGCTTGATTTGGTCATTCCCTTCACATAGGATAGTTAGCTTGTCCTAAACCTCCTTGGATGTTTTTCACTTCATAACATTGTATAGGATGCTGTTATCAGTGATAAGAAGGATATCACTAACCTTATTATCCTTGACAGCCTCCTCCTTTTTTGATTGATTAAATTCTTTTGGAGTTTTTGCTTCATATTTTTCTGGTGGAGTAACTCCATCAGAGGTGATGCCAGGTACAAGCTTCTTTATTTCTGGAGGACCTTTTTCAATAATCTCAAGGTATTGGTCATCTTTTGCATCAAGATAACTTAAGATCTTTTGTTTCCAAAATGAGTATTCACCCTTCTTAAGTTGTGGACCTCTGGTGTTGTCCTTCGAATTACTCATGATCTCTACATTGAATTAATCTAGAACTGCTCTGATACCAATTGTTTGTCCTGTGGAGTAATTGGGGGGGGGGGGGGGGGGGGGGGGGGGGGGTTGAATACAATTACTAACTTTTCTTTGAATTAAACTATTTAATATAGTTTAAAACTTAAAGAACAGTTAAAACAACTTTAGTAAAAAGATATAACATATGAAACAGTAAAGCAAATTACAAGATATGAATATTAACCTATAATATGTATATTTATTGTAAATCAATTTGAATCTTTACAATTCTTTTTGCTAGTGATTACCAGCTGCAGAAAATATCTGTTTAAAATAACAATTGCACTCTAGAAAAATGATTTCTAGCTTCTCTCAAGTATATGAAAGCTTGTTTCTCTCAAGTTATGAAAACTTGTTTCTCTCTGAGATAATAAGAATACTTGTGTTTTTGTGTATCTAAGTGTGTTATGTTATATCTCTTATCTGTCTCATATCTCAGTTGCTCCATGTCTCTATTTATAAACATAGCTCTATTGTTCTCAAAGCTTCTTTAGTGAGTTGCCTCCAAAAATATCTCTGATATTCTTTGGTAATTGCAGCTCTGTCACATAACTTCTTCTTTTTGCACGACCTTTCTTGCACGCCAACCTATTATGTAACACCTCTGGTGTATTAGTACACCAGCTCCCTTATTTTCCTCTTGGAGTTCCCATGATAAGTATCTCTACAATGAATAACTTATCTCTATAAGCTTCCAGGTTTTTGATTGGACCAGCTTCCAAATTTTCTTCCTTCAAGTTTTTATAAGTTATTTATGTAGTTTTCACAGCAACATCTATATATGATGCTAGTGTATAAGTATGACTTATCTCCATATTTTAGTTTATTAGTGTACACACCTGTAATGTATAACTTATCTCCTTTAAGCTTCTTCTTTGGTAGCCAATCTCTCCTTATTGTACCACCATTTACATTTTAATTCCATCGCCTTTAAACTTGAGTTTAGTGAATTTGTGAACACAGCCATGTGTCATCCCATATGTCATTTTTAGCCTCTGATTATTTTATCCCCTGATGGACAGTCTCTGTTCATCAGTGGATATTTATCCCCTGACGAACTGTTTTGTTCATCAGTGGATATTTACTCCCTAACGAGTTGTTTTGTTCATCAATAGATATTTATCCTCTAATGCTTGAGTACTTGACTTCAGTGATAGACATTTTCCCGAGGACTTTGGCGACAGTCATCTTGAGTTTGGCGATGTTGTTAAGTTGCCTGACGACTTTTGGCGATAGTCATTTTGAGTTTGGTGCCGTTGTTGATTTGCAGACGACTTTGGCGATAAGCAAATGACTTTGGTGACAGTCAAAATGACTTTGGCGATGTTGTTGATTTGCCCGATGACTTTGGCGATAGTTATTTTGAGTTTGGCGCCGTTGTTGATTTGCCCGACGACTTTGGCAATAGGCAACTGACTTTGGCGACAGTCAAAATGACTTTGGCGACAGTCAAAATGACTTTGGCGTTGAGTAATATTGAGTTTGGCATTAGCCAAATAATTTTGGCGACAATCAAATCTTCTCAAGGCTACTTTAATGCATTGAAGTGTCTATGTCTTAGTCTTTAGTAGCTTCAACATTAGTCTCCGATGAACAAACACTTAGTCTCTAAAAAACTTAGTCTCCGATGAACAAAAACTTAGTCTCCGATGAACAAAACCTTAGTCTCCGATAAACTAATTTTGCTTGACCAATTTTGAGTTTTGTTGAACTCTCTAAATGCAGTCTTTGTAGTCTATAATGCATACCTGCAATCTTTGATGGTAGTCCTGATAGAACACTACTGCGGGTACTTTTACAATTACAAAATCTAACAATTCTAAGTGTTATACATCATCATTAAATGCTATAATTTCTAACAGACTTAAGCAAGCACCACGGGCATGGTTTGACACTCTATCTTCCTTTTTAGTAAATGAAGGATTGAGTAGAGGTAAAGTTGAGACTACTTTATTTATTAAGAAGCATAAAAATAAAACACTGCTAGTACAAATTTATGTAGATGACATAATATTTGGTTGTGCTGATGAAAAACTTTGTACAAGATTTGCTAAGCTTATGTAGATCAAATTTGAGATAAGCATGATGGAAAAGTTGAATTTCTTTCTTGGACTTCAAATTAAACAAAGCATTGATGGAATTTTCATAAACCAATCCAAGTATACCAAAGACCTGCTTAAGAAGTTTGGACTGGAAACAACAAGTCCTATGAAGACTCCCATGTCATTAGCAACAAAGTTAGATAATGATGAGCAAGGTAAATTTGTAGACATAACAAGCTATCGAGGTATGATTGGATCCTTACTTTACTTAACTGCAAGCAGAGCTGACATTATGTTTGCTACATGTACTTATGCACGTTTTCAATCTAACCCTGATGAATCACATTTAGCTTCTGTTAAGAGAATTTTCAGATATCTCAGAGGAAATCCTAACTTAGGAATATGGTATCCAAAAGATTCTAACTTCAACCTTACTGGATATTCGGATGTGGACTTTGCTGGATGTAAAATTGATCGAAAAAGCACAAGTGGTACATGCCAATTTCTCAAAGGAAGACTTGTCTCATGGTTCAGCAAGAAGCAAAATTTTGTATCAACATCCACTGCTAAAGCTGAGTACATATCAGCAGGAAGTTGCGTTGCGCAAATTCTATGGATGAAAAATCAACTTGTTGACTATGAGTTTGATTTCAAGTCTATCCTTATGCTCTGTGACAATATTAGTGTTGTAGCCATTGCTTGTAATCCTGTTTTACACTTTAGGACTAAACATATAGATATAAGGCATCATTTCAATAGAGATCACGTTCAGCAAGATATTATAGAAATAAATTATATTCCTACTGAAAATCAATTAGCAGACGTATTTACAAAACCCTTGGATGAAAATCGTTTTAACAAACTAATAAGTGAATTAGGCATGCTAAATTTAGAGTAAGAGTCTATTGTACTAAGATTTTCTCTTAAGCAAAGACATACGTATTTAGCAACACAATGAACTCTTTGCTTAGGTGAAGGAAAAGATCATGCTGATAACTAAGCAGCTCTTATCAATTTTGATGTGTCAATTCACATCCGTCATGCTGAAATTTATCAAAAAGGGGAGAACCTCAAATCGCTATTTATGGACAGTAACTGCTGATGGAGATTACTTGCTGACATTAAGCAGCGTTCATCAACGTTGTTGTCTCAATCTACATCTATCCTGCTGATATTATCCAAAAAGGACTCCTTGAGATTACCTGCTAACATTAAGCAGCGTTCATCAATGTTGCTGTCTTAATATACATCTACCCTGCTACAAATTTGACAAAAAGGGGGACTCTTCGACAAAAGTGTTGTTTCAGAAACTAACTCCAAGACCTTGCTTATACAGTAAGCAAAGGATGTTCTTGATGCTTACAAATTCATACTCCCTACTCAAGACCGACTCCCAAGGAAGACTCATCAAGACTACAAGTCCAGCAAGGATATTTTTGCTTATTATCGATAAGCAAGATATGTGCCAACTACTGCTGAATCTTATCAATTTATGGTAAAACCATAGCAACAACAAAAACTTGTAATCACATCCTGCTGACTTTTCAATGACTCATCGCCTCTTTTATAGCCGTAAAAATAGGTCATCATTATTTTAGACGCTTATTTTTTGTTTGTCCCACAAGATAGTTTGTAGAGGTGGGGGTGGGGTGGGGTGGGGGGGTGAATACAAACCACAAAACTCATTCAAACTTTGTGAGTTTAGTGAATATACTGTATTAAAAGTTGCGGAACTGAAAGAATACAATATATCACAAGTGTTTCTGAACTTTTACAAATCAACGAAATATTACAAACGCTCACTGGTGTGAATGACCAGCTTCTAACAACTCTGTTGAAAATAACAGCTGCACTCTAGAATATGATTTCTAACTTCTCTAAAGTTATGAAAACTTGGTTATCTCCCTCTCTGTAAGTTTATTACAGTTGCGATATGATCTGAGATAATATGTATAATAGTGTTTTTGTGTATCTCAGTGATATCTTGTTGTTTTTGTGTTAGCTGCTCCATGTCTTTGTTTATAGACATAGCTCCCTTGTACTCCAAGCTTTCACAGTGAGTTGCCTCCAAAAATATCTCTGATATTCTTTGGTAATTGTAGCTCTGTCACATAACTTCTTCTTTTTGCATGACCTTCCTTGCACGTCAACCTGTTATGTAACATCTTGGGTGTATCAGCACACCAGCTCCCTTATTTTCCTCTTGGAGTTCCCATGATAAGTTGTCTCTGCAGTAAATAACTTATCTCTATGAGCTTCTTGGTTTTTGATTGGACCAACTTCCAAATTTTCTTCCTTCAAGTTTTTATAAGTTATCTCTACAATTTTAACACCAACAGCTATATATGCATGCTAGTGTATAAGTATGACTTATCTCCTTATTTTATTTTATCAGTATTCACACCTGCAATGTATAACTTATCTCCTTGAAGCTTTTTTGGTTGTCAATCTCTCCTTATTGGGCCACCATCTATATTTTAATTCCACCGCCTTTAAACTTGAGCTAGTGGATTTGTGAATTTAGCCATATGTCATTTTTAGTCTCTGATTATTTATCCCCTAAAGGATAGTCTCTGCTCATCAGTGGATATTTATCCCCTGACGAGGTATTTTGTACATCAGTGGATATTTATCCCCTGACGAGCTGTTTTGTTCATGAATGAATATTTATCCCTTGATGCTCGAGCACTTGACTTTAGCGATAGAGATTTTCTTGATGACTTTGGCGATAGTCATTTTGAGTTTGGCGATGTTGTTGATTTGTCTGACGACTTTAACGATAGTCATTTTGAGTTTGGCATTGTTGTTGATTTGCTCGACGACTTTGGCAATAGGCAAATGACTTTGGCGATAGTCAAAATGACTTTGGCGTTGAGTAATTTTGATTTTGGCGTTAGCCAAATAACTTTGCCGATGGTCAAATCTTCCCAAGGCTACTTTAATGCATTGAAATGTCTTTGCCGTAGTCTCTAGTAGTTTCAACATTAGTCTCCGATGAACAAACAATTGGTCTTTGAAAGACTTAGTATCCGATGGACAAAAACTTAGTCTTCGATGAATAAAAACTTAGTGTCTGATGAACAAAAACTTAGTCTCCGATGAACAAAAACTTAGTCTGAGATGAACAAAAACTTAGTGTTCGATAAACTAATTTTGCTTGACCAATTTTGACTTTTGTTGGACTCTCCAAATACAGTCTTTGTAGTCTCTGATGCGTATCTGCAGTCTCTTATGGTAGTCTCTGATAGAACACTACTACGGGTATTTGTACAATTACAAAATCTAAAAATTCTAAGTGTTATACATCATCATCAAATACCATAATTCCTAACATTTTCTCTCTCTTCATTTAATGTCGCTTTGCCCTATTGTTTATTTACGGTTGTTGTCCTTTCGATAATTAATTCTCACCACTGCCCATATATTCCTCTCCCACTAAATCCTCAACTTCTCATATCAATAACTGCTCTAAATATGACGACCCTAAAATCCCTTACTGGACCAGGGCTTCGTTAAAAGAAGGAAAGATAACTTCACATCCATTTATAGCATCAATACTAATAAAATGAATTAGTAAAGAGTTATTACAACCCAAAATATTACATTCTCAACGAAAGCTATTCTGTCTCTATATAACCGTATGAAACATACATTCTCAAAACATCATAATAAAATCATGAGGTTCACATCTTCTTACAAAATCTCAAAGCTTGAAAATAAACAAGCTGCAGCGGAAACTAAACTTTATATGGCCCATCTGGCCTTACACCTAAACATTTCTATGATGGCTTTCCGTTTCACTTTCCCTCTAAAAGCCATCCATAGGAGAGAAATCAAGAAGCTTTCACTATGCCATTTTCTCTTTTCCTTTGTTAGGCAACTCAGTCTTCTTGTCATAACCTGTAAACATTTCATAACATTCCACATGAGCATTTACGCTCAGCAAGTATTTATTCATAGGCAAGAAGAACAGATAATTCAAAAGCTTTAATATTCATTGCGGTTGGGCGAAGCAATGCCAACACCTCCTGATAAATCAATAAACATCCATCATTCAGGGTTCCCGAGTGATATCAAAGGATTAACCCTCTTTAGAAATAAATCATGATTCGCCCTCTCTTCACCAGATAATGCATCACCTGACCAGCATGATCACTATCTGACTTCCTTTAACAATCAAATTTCATCCCAGCTGGTGAGCCTGGTCGTTTGATTCCATCATTTGACATACGTAGTCACTTGTAGAAAACATTGGTCTGCGAGGGTTTGATTATCGATGCCTCGGTCTCTCATTCCCTATCATCATTGGCCAGAATACCAGGTGAAAGCATTCAACAGCCCCTTAACTTCTCATATGGATATATCTTCTTGTAAACATTTTCTTGCTATAAAAACTTTGTCGTGCTCAACAATTAAAAGCAGCGACTGCCAATAACTTTGGCGTGCTCAACAAATAAAAGTAGCGACTGCCAGTAATTTTACTATATATCCATACGGGACATGTTCGGGTGTGCATACAAGATCATGACCTGCAAAACCTTTACATCATCTTCATCATCTTTTGGTGTGCTAGCGACTTTAAACAACTAGCAATCACCCAATAATACATAGCTCAATCATCAACATCTTTTTACGTACATCGGATCAATGATCGTACGTTACTTAATCATAAAGGAGATCATCATTTTGTATAGGCATTAACATCATTCATTTACGTAAATCGAAAATATGATTCTACGTAATCAGTAAGAAAGGAAGTGGAATGAGTATATACTTGCCTTGATCCTTAGCTAAATTCACTATACTGGTTGCAAAAGGGTTCTGTAAAACATCATTGCTGGTATAACATGAGAAATCCATACTTTGAAAAATAACTATATAGAACAAAGGATGGTTATCTGTGTATGAAGTTGCCCAACAGGGGATATTACCCGTCAGGGAATACATTGCCCATCAGGGGATATTACCCGTCAGGGGATACATTGCCCATCAGGGGATATTACCCGTCAGGGGATGATCATGTTCATTGCCAAACTCGTCGGGTGACTACTTGTTCAGCGCTGAACTCCCCAGGTCATTACTGAAGTTATCAGTGGATAAATGTTCAGCGCCAAACTCCTCGAAGACAAACCATAAATGCTCATCAGAGACTAACATTAACTCATCAGAGACTAACATTACCTCATCAGAGACTAACATTAACTCATCAGAGACTAATGTTAACTCATCAGAGACTAATGTTATCTCGTCAAAAACTAATGTTATCTCATCAGAGACTAACATTATTAGCCATCGGAGACTAACTTTTATCCGTCGGAGACTATAATTGACATCATCAGGGACTAAACTTAGCCTGTCGGATATTAAGGCTGACGTCATCAGAGACTAATATTATCTCGTCAGAGACAAACTTTATCTCATCAGAGACTAATATTAAGGCTTGTCTCCACTACGATGGAAGATCTTTCGAGAACAAGAATGATACTCAGAATGTATAAACTTAATCCTAGGATGCATAATCATCCTTTCCTATGGTGCATAAGCTTTTCTACAAAACAACGTACTCTTTACAAGCTTTATTCTTTCCTAAAGACTTAGCACATAAAGCTAATACTCTTGGATGTTATGTAAGAAGGAAAAACAAAGAAGAGCATAAAATTCTTACCTCTTGACTTGACGGTAGGGATTAAAGCTAGTCTGAAGGTAATTGTTTGAAAGAAAGAACTTGAAATTGTGTGAAGATGATAAGTTTAGAGAAGGACTTTAGAAGAGAAATTTTTAGATAAAAGATTAAAAATTTACCTCCGAATGAGGTATTTATAGCAAACTAAGATTAAGCCTTGAGATAAGATGATTGGTTAATCTGGATGGTGAAACGACTGCTCATCAAAATTCATAAACAGCTAATCAACATAATAAGCAGCTGCTGTCACACATGCATATAAGCTTCATCAACTAATGACATGCAAACATCTTACTAATCTAATTAATATATGCACTCATGATGTAGTTATACCTATGTAAGCTATTAAATTCTTTATGGAACTTGGTAATCTGGATATGTGGGCTCCTTTAAACAATTATGAAGGTTACCAAACATATATACATAATATTCTTGTCCTTACAACCAACATCCACAATCATAATATTAACTATACATAAATATGAGTGAATAAAATAAATTTTTAGATAGACAAATTTTCCAGGTCGTCACATTCCCCCCTCCTTAAAATAAGTTTCGTCCTCGAAACTTTACTTGTGAAAAACTTGTGGGTACTTTTGCATCATCATTTCTTCTAATTCCCAAGTTGCTTCTTCAACATTGTGATTTCTCCATAAAACTTTTACGGATGCAATCTCCTTATTTCTTAAAATCTTTACTTGACAGTCCAAGATTTGCATTGGAACTTCTTCATAATGCAAATTTGGGTGAAGCTCAATGGGCTGGAAATCTATGATGCCTGAATGGTTCCCTTTATAAGGTCGTAACATTGAAACATGGAAAACATCATGAAAGTGACCTAAAGTTGGAGGTAGTGCTAATTGATAAGCTACTTAGCCTATCCGGTGGAGTACTTCAAATGGTCCAATAAAACGGGGACTTAATTTTCCTTTTTGTCCGAAGCGCAAAATAGCTTTCCAAGGTGAGATCTTAAGCAATGCATAACCTCCTACTTCCAGAGCTTGATCCTTTCGGTGTTGGTTTGCATATTTCTTTTGTCGATCTTGAGATACTTTTATTTTGGCTCAGCTTATTTGGATTGCATTCTCAGTTTGTTGAATCATTTCTGGTCCTTCTAACTTCCTTTTTCCAACTTCATTCCAATATAGTGGTGTTCTGCACTTTCTACCATACAAAGCTTCAAATGGAGCCATTCCTAGGCTTGTATGAAAGCTATTATTATAAGCAAACTCAACGAGTGGTAAATGTTCATCCCATTGTCCACCAAAATCCAAAGAACATGCTCTCAGCATATCTTCCAAGGTTCAGATTGTTCTCTCGGATTGCTCGTCTGTTTGCGGGTGAAAAGCAGTACTTATGTCCAATGTTGTTCCTAAATAATCTTGAAAGCTTCGCCATAATCTAGATGTGAAATAGGGATCACGATCTGATATAATTGAAACTGGTACTCTATGTCGACTCAGGATTTCCTTTACATATAATTTGACCAGTTGATCCATTTTGTAGTTGTCTTTAATAGGTAGAAAGTGTGCAGATTTAGTCAACCTGCCCACTATTAACCAGACTGTGTTTAATCCCTTTTGAGTTACTGGCAATCCAACCACAAAATCCATTGTGATATATTCCCATTTCCATTCTGGGATGTTTAAAGATTGTAGCAGGCCACTTGGCTTCTGATTTTCTACCTTAACTTGCTGACAGGTGAGACATGTGCTTACCCATTCCGCTATCTCCTTCTTCATGTTAGGCCACCAAAAATTTTGTTTCAAATCTTGATACATCTTTGTTCCACTCGGATGTATAGAGAATTTAGAGTTGTGGGCCTCCTGTAGTAGACTTCTTTTTAATTCCAATTTTTTTGGAATCCAGATTCTATTTTCAAATCTCATCAATCCATCATCATGGATTCGACATTTTCCATTCTCCCTTTTTAGCAACTTTTCCCTATCTTCCACATGTTCTCTTTGAGCTTCCTTGATGATAGTCAATAAGCTCGGTTTTACAGCAACCTCTTGCTCTATCTCTTCCCTCTGTTGGGTTTTGATAACATTCAATTGTAATCGCTCCAAATCCATTCTTACCTCTTCTTGGATTGTCATTACATATAACCTTTCATGTCTACTTAAAGCATCAACTACTACATTTGATTTACCAGGGTGATAATTGATGGAACAATCATAGTCTTTAATTAGTTCTAACCACCGTCTTTGTCTCATGTTCAATTCTTTTTGGGTGAAAATATACTTTAAGCTCTTATGGTCAGTGTAAATTTCATATTTTTCTCCATATAAATAATACCTCCAAATCTTTAATGCGAAAATGATAGCAGCCAATTCTAGGTCATGCGCTGGATATCGTTTTTCATAGTCCTTAAGTTGCCGAGACGCATAGGCAATAACTTTGCCATGTTGCATTAGTACAGCTCCTAATCCATTCATTGAGGCATCACTGTAGATCACAAATTCCCCTTTGTCATCAGGTAAACTTAATATGGGGGTGGTGGTTAATCTTTTCTTCAATTCCTGAAAACTTCTTTCACAAGCTCGAGTCCAAATATACTTTTCTGTCTTCCTCGTTAAATTTGTTAATGGAACTGCTATCTTAGAGAAATCTTGAATGAATCGACGATAGTATCCTCCTAATCCTAGAAAACTTCGTACTTTAGTTGGTGTTTTTGGCTGTGACCAATTAATGATAGCTTCAACCTTTATAGGATCAACCAAAATTCTAGATTCATTGATTACATGTCCTAAAAATTTTACTTCCCTTAACCAAAATTCACACTTTGAAAGTTTGGCGTAGAGTTTTTCTTATCTTAATGTTTCCAGTGCTATTTTTAAGTGTTCAGCATGTTCTTCTTTTGTTTTGGAATAGATGAGGATGTCATCGATAAACACAATGATGTACTTATCCAAGTATGGCTTAAAAACTCGATTCATCAGATCCATGAAGACAGCTGGGGCATTGGTGAGTCCGAATGACATTACTATGAATTCATAATGACCATATCGCGTTCTAAAAGCTGACTTAGGGACATCTTCAGTCTTAATTTTTACTTGATGATATCCTGATCTCAAGTCAATTTTTGAGAAATACCTTGCCTCCTTGAGTTGATCGGACAAGTCATTAATCCTAGGTAAAGGATATCAGTTCTTCACTGTTACCTTGTTTAATTCTCGATAATCAATACATAACCTTAATGATCCATCTTTCTTCTTTACAAATAAAACAGGTGCTCCCCAGGGTGAAACACTTGGCCTAATGAATCCTTGGTCTAGCAACCCTTGTAGCTATATCATAAGTTCTTTTAATTCTGAAGGGGCCATCCTATAAGGAGCCTTAGAGATTGGACCAGTTCCTGGCACTAGCTCAATTCCAAATTCAACTTGTCTATTTGGGGGTACACCTGGTAACTCTTCAGGAAAAACATCTCCAAATTCCTTTACTACAGGAATATCTGAAATCTTTAATCCTTCTACCCTCTTGTCACAAACATGAGCTAAAAATGCTTCTCATCCTTTGCGTAACATTTTAGTAGCTTGTAATATTGTAAGAAGATGAGAGGGTTCAGTAGACTTACATCCATGGAATAACACCTTACTATTTGAGGATGTTCTTAGGGAAACCTTCTTTTTCCTGCAATCTATGTTAGCTTGGCATTGATGTAGCCAATCCATGCCTGATATTAGATCAAACTCTCCCAATGGAAAAGGTATTAAATTTGCAGGGAAGTCGTGCTTTCCTATTCTTATACTACAATTAGGTAGTATACTCTTGCCAATGTACACGTCTTGATTAGCTACTATGACTTCTAGAGGTGTTTGTAAACATGTAGGAGCAAAAGTCCTATCCTTAAGAAGACATTCAGATATGAAGGATCCAGTCACACCAGAATCAAATAAAGCATACACTCCAATTGAATTAACCAATATCGTACCTGAAACCACGTTCTCAGACAGTAGTGCGTCCTGCGTAGTCATATTGTAAGTCCTAGCTTGTGGTCGACTAGCTACCATGCTAGGTCCTGCCAATAGGAGTTTACCCTAACTCTTTTTCTGAGGGCATGAAGTGGAAATGTGGCCTTCCTGACCACAACTAAAGCATATCCTTGTAGCTCCAACTACACGACTAACACCTTGTGGTTGATATTGTTGTGGAGGATACCTCGGTTGGGAAACGATTGGTGTTTGATTTGGGCTATTATTGGCAGTATGCCCAGATCGACGACATCTAAAACACAAATCAGTTCCTACTAAACACTGAGAAGTTTCATGGTTCCTTCCACATTTTCCACAAATTACAATCCTCCTTTTATTCCCACTTAAGTCCGTACTAAAACTGCTTTTCCTATTATTATTATGCATATTTCCTTCCTCTTGTTTCACCACGACCGAATTGGTTTGTGGTTTTCGTTGTCCTCCAATCCTTTGATTAAAATTGCTAAAATAACTTCCTTTCCTCTTTCCTTCCTTGCGTTTCTCCCAATTAAATTCCCGAAGTAGCTTGCCACTTTTCTCTGCTAGTTTTGACCTTTGAACAGCTTCAGCATAGTTGTTCAGGCATAAAATAGCAATCTTATCATGCAACCATGGATTCAAACCATGTTCAAATCTTCTTGTCTTTCTTCTCTCAGTATCTACCAAATGTGGGGCATACCTTTGGAGTTCATTAAATTTCTTTTCATATTCTTCTACAGTCATGCCTCCTTGTCTTAATTCTAGAAATTGCTTTTCTAGCTCATCCGCAGCACTGGCCAGAAAATACTGGTTATAGAAAAATTCCTTAAACTGGGACCAGGTGAAGACTTGATCAACTTCAAGGACTGCTTGTTCATTTCTAACTGCTAATCTCCTAGTCATTTCTAATCATTCGGTATTTTCCCACCAATAACTGGCTTCTTCTTTCAATAAATATGTGGCATATTCCGTCTTAAGGTCATTAGTTACTCCAGCAATACGAAAAGCTTTTTCTATTTCCTTAATCCAAATTTGAGCAGTAGTGGGAACTCCATCACCATTAAAAGTAGGTGGGCGACTATTGGTAAAATCTTTAAATGTTACCCTTCTAGGTTGTACTTGTGGTGGAAATGCTCGGTTGTTGTTATTTTAGGAGGCTTCCTTAATCATATTAACCAACAAGGCAATACGATTCTCCTGATTATTATTTTCTTGATTGTTGTTCAGGTTGGGATTCTCTTGATCAGCTTGGTTGGTGGATTGACGAGTTCGGGGTCTTCCTTTTGGGGCCGTTTCCTATAAATTACAGAAAATACAAATTTACTATTGAAAGATCCCCAGGCTGGAACCCCTAGGCCCCGCCAGAAAACAAAGTTAACTCCACATAACAGTGACAAAAGCATCATAGCCAAGCATTTACATTATTCGTATGAAACATACATTCTCAAAACTTCATAATAAAATCTTAAGGTTCACATCTTTTTACATAACCTCAAAGCTTGGAAATAAACAAGCTGCAGTGGAAACTAACTTTAGATGGCCCATCTAGCCTTACAACATAAACATTTCTATGATGGTCTTTCATTTTACTTTCCTTCTAAAGGCCAATTATAGGAGAGAAATCAAGAAGCTCTCACTATACCATTTCCTCTTTTCCTTTATTAGGCGACTCGGCCTTCTTGACATAACCTGTAAAACATTTCATAACATTCCACATGAGCGTTTATGCTCAACAAGTATATATTCATAAGCAAGAAGAATAGATAATTCAAAAGCTTTAATATTCTTTGGGGTTGGGCGAAGCAATGCCAACACCTCCAGATAATCAATAAACATGTATCATTTAGGGTTCCCAAGTGATTTCAAGGGGTTAACTCCCTTTAAAAAAAAAAAAATTCATGATTCTCCCTCTCTTCATCAGATAATGCATCACTTGACCAGACTGATCAGTATCTGACTTCCTTTAACAATCAAATTTCATCCCAGCTGGTCAGCTTGTTCGTTTGATTCCAACATTTGACATACGTAGTCACTTGTAGAAAACATTGGTCTGCGAGGGTCTGATTACCGATGCCTCGGTCTCTCATTCCCTATCATCATTGGCCAGAATACCAAGCGAAAGCATTCAACAGCCCCTTAACTTCCCATATGGATATATCTTCTTGTAAACATTTTCTTGCTATAAAAACTTTGGCGTGCTTAACAATTAAAAGCAACGACTGCCAATAACTCTGGTGTGCTAAACAAATAAAAGTAGTGACTGCCAGTAATTTTACTATATATCCATACAGGACATGCTTGGGTGTGCATACAAGATCACGACCTGCAACACCCTTACATCATCTCTTGGTGTGCTAGCGACTTTAAACTACTAGTAATCACCCAATAATACATAGCTCAATCGTCAACATCTTTTCACGTACATCGGATCAATGATTGTACATTACTTAATCATAAAGGAGATCATCATTTTGCATAGGCATTAACATCATTCATTTACGTAAATTGAAATAATGATTCTACGTAATCAGTAAGAAAGGAAGTGGAATGAGTATATACTTGCCTTGATCCTAGCTAAATTCACTATACTGGTTGCAAAAGGTTGTGTAAAACATCATTGTTGGTATAACATTAGAAATCCATACTTTGAAAAATAACTATGTAGAACAAAGGATGGTCATCAGGGTATGAAGTTGCCCATCAGGGAATATTTTACCTGTGAGGGGATACATTGCCCATCAGGGAATATTACCTGTCAGGGGATACATTGCCCATCAGGGGATATTACCCGTTAGGGGATACATTGCCCATCAGGGGATATTACCCGGCAGGGGATACATTGCCCATCATGGGATATTACCCGTAAGGGGATGATCTTCTTCATCGCCAAACTCGTCGGGTGACGACTTGTTCAGCGCTGAACTCCTTAGTTCATTACTGAACTCATCAGTGGATAAACGTTCAGCGCCAAACTCCTCAGAGACAAACCATAAATGCTCATCAGAGACTGACATTAACTCATCAGAGACTAACATTAACTCATCAGAGACTAATGTTAACTCATCAGAGACTAATGTTAACTCATCAGAGACTAATGTTATCTCAATAGAGACTAACATTATTAGCCATCGGAAACTAACTTTTACCCGTTGGAGACTACAACTAACGTCATCAGGGACTAAACTTAGCCTGTCGAAGACTAAGGCTTTCGTCATCATAGACTAATATTATCTCATCAGAGACTAACTTTATCTCATCAGCGACTAATATTAAGGCTTGTCTCCATTAGGATGGAAGATCTTTCAAGAACAAGAATGATACTTAGAATGTATAAATTTAATCCTAGGATGCATAATCATCCTTTCCTATGGTGCATAAGCTTTTCTACAAAACAACATACTCTTTACAAGCTTTATTCTTTCCTGAAGACTTAGCACATAGAGCTAATACTCTGGGATTCTATGTAAGAAGGAAAAACAGAGAAGAGCATAAAATCTTACCTCTTGACTTGACGGTAGGGATTAAAGCTGGTCTGAAGGTAATTGTCCGAAAAAAAGAACTTAAAATTGTGTGAAGATGATAAGTTTAGAGAAGGACTTTAGAAGAGAAATTTCTAGAAATGAGATTAAAATTTTACCTCCGAATGAGGTATTTATAGCAGACTAAGATTAAGCCTTGAGATAAGATGATTGGTTAATCTGGACGATGAAACAACTGCTCATTAAAATTCTTAAACAGCTAATCAACATAATAAGCAGCTGTTGTCACACATGCATATAAGTTTCATCAACTAATGACACACAAGCAGCTTACTAATCTAATTAATATACGTACTTATGATGTAGTTATACCTACGTAAGCTATTAAATTCTTTAATGGAACTTGCTAATCCAGAAATGTGGGCTCCTTCAAGCAATTACGAAGGTTACCAAACATATATACATAATATGCTTGTCCTTACAACCAACATCCACAATCATAATATTAATTATACATAAATATGAGTGAATAAAATAAATTTTTAGACAGACAAATTTTCCAGGTCGTCACACATCAGATCTCGATTAATAGAAGATGCAAAACAAGTGGGCATGGATCCCTAGGCATACCTTGCGAAACAAATTCTTGAAAGACCTAACGACCTTTCACCACCATGGGTACTTGTTGAGCGGGAGCCTGGTGAAGAAGAGAAAGAAATTGAAGCAGCAGATGTCAATATTCTGTTTGTTGGAGAGAAGATTGTTGTTGAGGGGGAGCTAGCTTTACCTGAAGAATTAGCGGAGGAACATTTGGCCAAGGCTGTTGCTGGTGCTATAAGGATGGTTAAGAGAGATCTCACTGAGGACAACAACTATGAACTTCAAAATGACTACTACCTCCTTGAGTACAATCTTGACTTCATAGTGAGGCACTTCAGACACATCTTGCTAAAACTTCTCAAAGAATTGAGTTTTGATGCACCTGTCAGACACACCTCCTTTTACATTCGAGCTGAAAAAGAAATTGTGCTCTATGAGCATTTTCTAGAACATTTGGTCAATTAGAGAACCAAAGATATTTATACTGACAACATGAGCAACATCTATGGGAAGTCAGCCATCCAAAGAAGAAAACATCAGGAAGAAATCATTCCTTCTAAGGCATCAGCAAGGAGTAGACGACTATGACCTGGACTTAACGATGATTTCTTTTCATACATGCTACCTGCTGACTTCCTACTCTTCCTACCTATGCTTTATGCCTACTGGTGTGGAATAGGCATACGCACAATTTTAGATTCCTTCAGAAGGGTGCCAAACTTCCTTGATCTTATTGAAAATCTATGGGGAGATGCTTAGAACATGATCACGTCAACTCCTCATTCTGATAATACTGTAGCAAACTTTGCCAATAGGTTTCGCATGGATACGTGCAAACATAAATTTCCTATGATCCCTACTGCCAACTTAACTACTGCTGAAGGATATGTTCCTCCTATTGACCCCTCTTCAGAAGACTTCTCTCGTGCACGCCACGGAACTTACATTCACTCCAAATCTGTTGTCCCAGTTAGGCTTGAAGACTCCTATCCTTCCAAGCTTCCATCTGTTGCCTCAAAATCTGCAAAATCAACCCGCAAGCACTCCAAGTCAACCAAGAAAAGACTTGCTGAACTTGATTCCAAAATGGATAAAGTATTAGCCAGTCTTTCCAACTTTCAGCCTGCTGTGTCTGTGAAAACTTCCAAGGTTGCTCCTGAGCTTGAAGATCGCATCACCAAAATTAAGCGTAAGTAGGATCACATCTTGCTAACCCTCAACAAGCTTATTGACTTTCTCCCTCTCATGGGTGATGATATTAAAAAGGGGGAGAGAGATCAAGATGCACAACAAGAACAAGATCAAGCTTTGATTTCCACTCCTGCTCCTGCTGTGACTCCTACTCCTACTGCTGCTACTAAAAGAAGGGTTCCCAAACCTATCCCTGACTCTGCTATGCAAATTCTGAATCCTTCTCCTTACATGAGACTTCAAAAGAAACTTGAGGAAGTTGATGTAATGTCAAAGAAGTCAGGACCTGTTGAAAGTCTCAAACTGCTTGCTAGCATCTAAGACTCTGAATCCAAGATCAAGCAGTATGAGTTGGAAATGAAGAAACTCAAAGATCAGCAAAATGAAAGGAGTAAAATCGCAAAAAGGAAAGGATGGAAATGAGGAAACAAAAGCAAGAATCCTTAAAAAGAGAAAAGGAGGTTGCTAAAGAAAGAAGAAGGTTGGAGCTGCTGAACTTCGGAATGGAACAACAACAAGCGTCTGAAGAATTTGAAGATGATGAAGGTAAGCAAGAATAGTGTAACGACCCAAAAAATTTCTTTATCTATAAATAATTTATTTATTCATATTATTTTTCTTTATATATATTAACGTGTATAGTTAATATATGATGTTTTTGAACGTCTAATTATTTCTGGATCCATTAAAGGATTATGTTTGTTGGATATTGGATTATAAGATCAAGCAATTTATGTTGATATTGCTTGAAGGAGCTCACTTTTCTAGTAAGTTCCCTAAGGGATGTAATAATTTACGTAAGGGAATGACATCATGAGTACGTATGTAAATTTTATTAGTAAGCTGCTTTAGTAATTGGCTTATTTGCATGAAGGACACCAGGCTTATTACGTTGCTTAACTGCTAAGAATAATGATGAGCAGCCGTTTTATCGTCCAGATGAACCAATCATTTTATTTCAAAGCTTAATCTCAGCCTACTATAGATACCTCATTCGAAGGAACATTTCAGTCTCTTTTCTAAAGACTTCCTTTTTCAAAGTTCTTCTTTAAACCTACCATGTGGCGCCCCTGAAAATTCCCCTAGTCGGGCCCCGGACACTGTCAGCGATAGTCCCCGAGATCCCTAGGCTGGAACCCCGGGCTGCACCAGAAAACTACCACACAACTTCACAACAACAACACAGCCAAGCATTAACAACATTCCTGTGAGAAACACATTCTCAAAACATCATTACAAAATCTTAAGGTCCACACCATCTTACAAAACCTCAAATCTTAAAAATAAACAAGCTGCAGAGGAAACAAAACTTTAGATGGCTCATAAGGCCTTACAACTCAAACATTCTTATGCCATTCTTTCCTTTCCTCTCTTAGGCGACTCAGCCTTCACAACATAACCTGAAAAACATTCATAGCATTCCACATGAGCATTTATGCTCAGCAAGTATATAATCATAAGCAAGAAGAACAAATAATTCAAAAGCTTTAATATTCTTTGAGGTTGGGCGAAGCAATGTCAACACCTCATGATAACCAATAAACATACATCATCTAGGGTGCCCGAGTGATATCAAGGGTTAACCCTCTTTTAATAAATCATGATTCGCCCTTTACTCATTAGATAATGCATCACCTGACCAGACTGATCATTATCTTCTTGTAAACATTTTTCTCAGTTTTGAATAGCCCTGACGTGCTAAACAATTAAAAGCAGCGACTGCCAACAACACATATTGGTGTGCTCAACTATTAAAAGACAATGATCATCAAAAGCGGAACTATATATCCATATAGAAGTTACTTGGGTGTGCATACAAGTTCATGACTTGCAACACCCAAACATCATCATTTGGTGTGCTAGTAAATTTTAGCAGCTAGCAATCACCCAATAACATAAAGCTCAATCAATAACATCTTTTCACGTACTTTAGATTAATGATCGTATGTTACTTAATCATGGATAAAATCATCATCATGTGTAAGCTTTAACATTCTTCATTTACGTAAATCGAAATAGTGATTCTACGTAATCAGTAGAAAAGAGAGTGGAATGAGGATATACTTCCCTTAGTCCTTAGCTAGATTCACTATACTAGTTGAAAAAGGTTTCTGTAAAACATCATTGTTGGTACAACATGAGAAATCCTTACTTAACAGATGGTTATTCATATAAGAAAATGGTTATCAGGGCATGAGGTTGCCCGTCGGGGAAAATTTCACTCGTCAGAGACTATTTAACTTATCAGAGATTGCTGACGACATCTTTACTCATCAAAGACTAAGGCTGACGTCATCAGAGACTATTAAACCCATAAGAGACTGATGACGTCATCTTAACTCATCGGAGACTAAGGCTGACGTCATCATCAAATACTAACATATATCTCATCAGAGACTATGGATGACGTCATCAGGGACTAAACTTAGCCTATCGGAGACTAAGGATGACATCATCAGGGACTAATTATCTCATCAGGGACTGATGACGTCATCTTAACCCCATCAGAGACTAAGGGTGACGTCATCATCAGAGACTAATTATTCCTTCATCGGAGACTACTGATGACGTCATCGGGGACTATACTTTAGCCTGTCGGAGACTAAGGATGACATCATTAGAGACTAATTATCTCATCAGGGACTGATGACGTTATCTTAACCCCATCGGAGACTAAGGGTGACATCATCATCAGAGACTAACAACATCTCATCAGAGACTAACATTTACTCATCAGAGACTGATGTTATCTCGTTAGAGACTAATATTAGAGCTTGTCTCCGTTTCCATGGAAGACCTTACAATAACAAACTCAACCTAGGATACCTCATGAACATTAATATACAGGAGAACGCATCCTTTCTTTCAAAGCTTTATTCCTCCTTGAAAACCTAGTATGCACGGCTAATACACTCGAACGACATACAAAAAGAAACAAATAGAGGAGAACTTGAGATTCTTACCCCCTGGGTTGACAAAGAGATTAAAGCCTGTTTGAAAGTGATAGTCCAAAAGAAAGAACTTGAAATTAAACGGAGATGGTAGGTTTAAAGAAGAACTTTGAAAAAGGAAATCTTT
>CM025783.1:37866495-37957757 GCA_014636745.2 Centella asiatica | reverse complement strand
GATTAATCCCCGATGAGTTAATCCCTGATGAGTTAATCCCTGATGAGTTAATCCCCGATGGGTTACTAGTCTCCAGTGAGTTAAAGCGTAGTACCTCCCTGATGCGCAGTTTGTTTTAAAACTATAAAATGCTATTTTCTTAAATTATTTTAAGATGTTTGAATCGATTTCTTAACCTCAATAGCTTCATACCAGATTGAGATGATTAAAAGTTAAGGACATCACATGTGCATTTCTCCCTCATATTTCAACCCAGATAATAAATTCATCTTGTGATATGTATATTCCTACAGAACTTTCCACTCACGAGTAAATTAAAATTGGTCGTAAGCAAAGGACTGAGGCAAGTATATTCACAATCTCATACTTATTTCAGTTTAACGCATTATCATTTGCTTCGATATGCGTAGAAGGTTGGATTTATACTTTCATTGTTCTGATGCATGAGCATGCTATGCTTTTGATTCTGCTAGCATGATATGAATGATGATGCATGGATATAAATGAGCTTTGAATTTCAGCTATGTTTTCAATCTTATGTCTATGCAACGAGAATGTGAATGATGCCCCTTATGGGGGTTATGCCACATGGCTGGCAAGAGGAAAGGAAAGGTGCTGATGTGTTCTTCACCTGACCAAGAGGAAATGTTATTTGACTACGTAGTCACTCAGAGGGATCATGCGGTCCAGCCTGGCCAGCTGTGTACTGTATGGTTAGCAGATCCACGGGTGTAGCCCCCGTTGGATAATTGAAGAGTTATAATCAGGTGTGTACCTGACTTTCTTCAAGGGAGGATCACAAGTTGTATATCATCAGTGAATCCTCAAGGATTTTTGAAGGTTTCCGAGGTCTTGGTATTGCTTCACCAAGCCTCACAAACAGAATTTGAATTTCTCTCCTTGATTCCGGATGTAATTCATTGAATTATTCATATCTTTCCTCAATGTGTATATACTTGTTGGGCGTAAAACGCTCACCGATATTGAATGTTAATGATTTGCAGGACAGAAAGCTAAAGCTGAACCCTCGGACAAGGGGAAAGCAAAGATGATAAGCTACTAAGTGTTTATCCTTTTGATAGAACTGATGAAGGAAAGAAGGAAGACGTTTGAAGAGTTAATGAGAGTATTTTGTTACTAAGAATTGATGTAATAGCTTCCGCTGTAATCACTTAATTCTTGGGTTGTAATAATTCTTAAATGCTGTTTTTATTCAGTATTTATTTATGAATGGATGAATGGTTATCTTTACCTTCTTATGATGATGCCCTAGTCCGGTATGGGATTATGGGGTCGTCACAGTTGAGGTGATCAAAATGACTCATTTTGACATCATCAATTAGGGGGAGATTGTTGATGCATCCCTGCTTATATTACTCTTGCTTATAGATTTATCTTTACCTTTATAAGAATTGATGATGTAGTACAATCCTTGCTTATGTGATGTAAAAGAACTTAGAAAAATATCCAACTTGTTAGGTGGATACATTTTGCTATAGTTACAAAAGGATTTTGATCACAAGTGAACACTCTACTCATCGATCAGGAAGGATGCTGAATATGTGAAGAAATTTTCAAGGACAGTCATGCTTATAATATAAATAAGTAAGGTCTGATATAGTAAGATCCCTTACCTTGATCCAAACAAGAATGTCAGAAAAGGATCCTACCTTTTGCTCTGCTTAGTCAACTTCTAGAAGGTTTTTAAAAAAGCACTAGAAGACAAAATAATAGCTATCTATTTGAATTAAGCAAAGAATAACCATAAAGGTACAAGTCACTATCAAGATAGTACGACTCCAACAAAGCTATTTCAAATTCTCAATGGATAGATTTTTGAAGTAGTATAAATAGAAGTCATAAATTTCATTTATGACAACTGAACTACCAAGAAATTGCTCTGACAATCTGACATCTTAAGAGTTCAGCAAGACATGAATTTGCAACGCCTGAACAAGTGTTATCTAATATGCTCAACAAGGATACTTCTTAGAGATAGCAAGCAAGATATTTAATCTTCTTTTAGTCTGTGTGACTTAATTTGGACTTAGTGACCTATTGCATTTTTGGACTAAGTGTCCTGATGTATTTTGTTTTGTGTGAAGATTTTTAGTGAGTGGCTTCTCAAGTAAAGAGAAGAAGAGTGGAGTAGGCTTAGACCGAACCACTATAAAAATTCTCCTGCTTACTTTACTTTATTGCTTATCTTTTACATTGCTTATTCCCTTTATCCCTGCTTTGCTTAGTTCCTCCCAATCTCATTTAGCAAAGACTTAGTAACATTGCTCCCTCAAGCCATTTTTTTTAAAAGATAAGGGATTCTTTGCTATAAATTCCGCTGCTAACTCTTTTCAAAATATAAGAAAGATCTTTGATAAGCAAGAAGTGTTTTAAACTGCTAATTTTACTAGCAAAACTTAAATTTTTGAAAAACACTATTCAATCCCCCCCGCCCCCCCGTCCCCTTCTAGTATTTTTCCCTTAGGGACCTAATAGATTAGTTTATGTTTGTCTTTGATTAATATTATGTAATTTAATTTAATTTCTTAATGCTCCCTTCGTGGATTAATTTAACAAATAGTTTTTAGAGCACCCCCTAATTAGTCCTATAAGTTCCTTGACTATTTTCTAATTATATTCCCTCCTAATTAAGCAAAAAAGATCTTTAACTTCAAGAAAATAAAAAATAGAACCCTAATTTTCAATATGTCAATGCCTCAATAACAACTAGAATAAAAATTATCTCTTAACCTGATTAATTTCTTCATCTAAGCGTTAGATGGTCTTTTATCACAAAACATTTTATGATTTAATTAATCTTGATTAATTTCGATAAAACATGTGTATAGACAACAAGTAATTCAATTATCTTCAGACCTACAAATAGTAAGTATTTTATTTCTAAACAATAGGTATTTTATTTTTAGACCTACAAATCATAGGTATAGGACTGAAGATGAAGAAAAAGAAAAATGCGACGATAATGGTGGTTGGGTCATGGTAATGAAGGCTAGAGCTAAACTAAAAAAGAAGAAGATAAAGGAGAACAAAGAGAAAGAAGAAGAAAAGGCAGAGGTTGTGATAATAACGGTATCAATGATGGTTGTGCAACGGCAACAATAGGAGATCTTAAGAAGAAGAAGAAGATGATAATAATAACAATGATGATGACTGTAGTGATACAGGAGGAGAAGAAGGTTGTTAAGGAAGAGTTAGGAGAAGAAAAAGAAGAGGAGGAAGGAACGATGGAGGAGGAGGATAAGGTGGCAGTGAAGGGGGAGGAGGAGGACGATGTGAAGACGGAGGTAGTAAAAGAGGTGGAGGAAGATGTGGTAGGAAGTGGTGGGTTCGGCTATAATGTGAGTCTGAAGAAGAGTAGAAGAGATGAAGGTAGTAGTGGTGGAGGTGGAGTCGATGGAGAAGGAGGAGGATGGGGTGGTGGTGGAGGCGGCGGCAACGGTGTAGGAGGAGGAGGAGGAGAGAGAGAGAGAAGTTGTGACCCGTAGGTCTAACAAACTTAACACTTCAATTGTGCTCTTACATCTTCAGTCCTCTGTGTGACGACCTGGAAAATTTGTTTATTTATAATTAATTTATTCACTCATATTTGTTTTCTCATTAACATGTATAGTTAATATATGATGTTTTTGAATGTCTAAATATTTTTGGACCCATTAAAGGGTTATAATTTGTTTGGTTGATGGTTACAAGGACAAACAAATTATGTTTACATGTCTGGTAACTATCGTTATTGCTTGAAGGAATATAAGCATCTAAACTAGTAAGTCTCTTGCTGATCAGAATGGCATACGTAAGAATGATTACGTCATGTGTACATATATTACTTAGATTAGTGCATGAAGGACAACAGCTGCTTATTACATGTATCAGCTGTTAAGAATCATGATGAGTAGCCGTTTTATTAACCAATCATCTTATCCCAAAGCTTAATCTCAGCTTACTATAAATACCTCATCTGGAGGTAACATTTCAATCTCTTTTCTAAAGATTTTCTCTCCTAAAGTTCTTATTTAAACTACTATCTCCGTATAATTTCAAGTTCTTTCTTCTTGGCGATTACTTCCAAACAGGCTTTGATTTCTTTCATCAACCCAAGAGATAAGAATCTTATGTTCTCCTCTGCTTTTCGTTTTTACGAAAGTATTAACCGTGTATGGTAAGTCTTTAGGATAGAATAAAGCTTTCAAAGAGTATGTTGTTTTGAGTTAATGAAAGGACGATTATGCATCTTAGATTGAGTTTGTTTATCACTTGATGTCGTTCGTGATCATGGAAGACTTCCTTTTATCAGAGACTAGTTCTATGATCAGTCTCTGATGAGATAATGTTAGTCTCTAACGAGATAATATCAGTCTCTGATAAGTTAACATTATTCTCTGATGACGTCATCCTTAGTCTCCGATGGGTTAAGATGACATCATCAGTCTCTGATGAGTTAATGATAATCTCCGACGATGTCAGCCTTAGGCTCCGATGGGTAAAGATGACATCATCAGTCTCTGATGAGATATTTGTTAGTCTCTGATGAGTAATTATCCCCTGACAGGCATGCATTCCCTGATGGGTAAATTATCCCCTGATGGATGAATTATCCCCTGACAGGCATACATCCCCTGATGGGTAAATTATCCCCTGATGGCTGAATTATCCCCTGACAGGCATGCATCCCCTGATGGGTAATGCATCCCCTGACGAGTAAATATTCCCTGACGGGCAACTTCGTGCCCTGATGACCATTCTCTGTTCCGCATAGGTATCTTTCAAAGTATGGATTTCTAATGTTATACCAATAATGATGTTTTACAGAAGCCTTTTTGCAACCAGTATAGTGAATCTAGCTAAGGACCAAGGCAAGTATATACTCATTCCATTCTATTTCTTACTGATTACATAGAATCATTATTTAGATTTACGTAAATGAATGATGTTAATTCTTATTCAAGATGATGATCTCTTTTATGGTTAAATATGTACAATCATTGATCCGATGTACGTGAAAAGATGTTGATTATTGGGCTATGTGTTATTGGGTGATTGCTAGTTGTTTAAAAGTCGCTAGCACACCAAAAGATGATGAAGATGATGTAAGGGTGTTGCGGGTCGTGATCTTGTATGCACACCCGAGCATGTACCGTATGAATATATAGTTACGTTATTGGCAATCGCTGCTTTTATTTGTTGAGCAGGCCAAGGTTATTGGCAGTCGCTGCTTTTAATTATTGAGCACGCCGAAGTTTTTAAAACAAGAAATTGTTTACAAGAAGATATATCCATATGGGAAGTTAAGGGGTTGTTGAATGCTTTTGCCTGGTATTTTGGACAATGATGATAGGGAATGAAAGACCAAGGCATCGGTAATCAGACCCTCGCAGACCAATGTTTTTTGCAATTGACTATGTATGTCAAATGATGGAATCAAACGACCAGGCTGACCAACTGGGATGAAATTTGATTGTTAAAGGAAGTCAAATAGTGATCAGTTTGGTCAGGTGATGCAATATCTGATGAAGAGAGGGTGAATCAAGATTTATTTCTAAAGAGGGTTAACCCTTTGATATCACTCGGGGATCCTAAATGATACATGTTTATTGATTTATCAGGAAGAGTTGGCATTGCTTCGCCCAACCCCAATGAATATTTAAGCTTTTGAATTATCTGTTCTTTCTGCTTATGAATATATACTTGCTGAGCGTAAATGCTCATGTGGAATGTTATGAAATGTTTTACAGGTTATGTTAAGAAGGCCGAGTTGCCTAATAAAGGAAAAGAGGAAATGGCATAGTGAGAGCTTCTTGTATGGATGGCCTTCAGAGGGAAATTGAAACGGAAGGCCATCATTGAAATGTTTAGGTTGTAAGACCAGATGGGCCACCTAAAGTTAGTTTCCATTGCAGCTTGTTTATTTCCAAGCTTTGAGGTTATGTAAGAAGATGTGAACCTTAAGATTTTATTATGATGTTTTGAGAATGTATGTTTCATACGAATATTGTAAATGCTTGGCTATGATGTTTTTGTCACTGTTATGTGGTATTATCTTTGTTTTCTGGTGGGGCCTAGGGGTTCCAGCCTGGGGATCTTGGGGCTGTCACCCAAATTGTTGACAGTGTCCGAGGCCCGGCTTAGGGGATTTTCCGGGGCCACCATATTCTGCTTCTCCTCATCACTACCCACAGTTAACTCACAATGACCTTATGCATGTATATCGTACCTTTATCACCTGAAAAACATTTAACAATAGCAAGGATGAGCGATTTACACTCACCAAGTATATAATCATGTAAGGTGGGTTTGAAGCACAACAAGGGTTCAAACTATTTGTGAGGTATGACGGATTCAATTGTCAAAATCTCTAGCACTTTAGAAATATTTTTGACTTTGAGGTTTCAAACTCTTCTTTCCTTCCTTAACCATTTTGCATGTCTTATTTATCTTAGAAGAGGCTCGTAACTATGTACGATAACCATCTTACCCTCTCAAGACTAACATAAGCACTTGCTTAATGCCCAAGTGGAACATTAGAGTTTAATGACCTATGTAAGGGACGTAACATTCTCACACATTAGCACATATATAAGATTGAAAAAAATAACTAATAAATCAAAGCTTAGTTATATCCATGCACTTTCATTCATATCATGCTAGCGGAAATTAAAGCATAGCATTCTGATTCACAAGGAAATTTAAACATAAAAGTCATAACCTTGTATGCATGTCAAATTAATTGATTATGCGCTTAACTGAAATAGGCATAAAAGTGAGAATATACTTACATTGGTTCTTAGCTGAGCTAAATCTAATTCACTTGCTTGGTGAAAAACTTCTAAAAAACATACATATGTTTACTTAGCAGGAGAATCTAAGCTTGAATATAAATGTGAGTATGTACAAATGTGATGTCTATGATGTCCGTGCATTATTATTCTCTTGACGTTTTAATTTAATCAATTGTTGCGTTGGATAATCAATCATCAGTGGATAATTACCTGTCAGGGGATGTTTCCTCGGTCGTCAGGGTATGTCCCTCGACCATCAGGGGATGTCCCTCGACCATCAGGGAGTAATTCACCCGTTAGGGGATGGTCATCAGGGGATGGTCTTGTTCATCGCCAAACTCGTCGGGTGACAACTTGTTCAGTGCCGAACTCCTCGATGGATAGTTTGTGCAACGCCAAACTCCATAAGTCAACGCCAAACTCTTTGGGAACTAACAACTTTAGTCATCAGAGACTAGCATACTTTGCCCACCAGAGACTAACAACATTTCCTTCATCGGAGACTACGAAATTTTTAGCCCATCAGAGACTAATCAAAATTTGTTAGTCGAGGACTAACATTTTCAGCCCACCAGAGACTAAGAAATTTTCTCGTCAGAGACTAACAAATATCTCATCAGAGACTAACATATATCTCATCAGAGACTAACATTTATCTCATCAGAGACTAACATTTATATCATTGGAGGCTAACTTGGAATCTCCCAGGGACTATTTTGTTCGGTTAGAGACTAACTCCAAATCGTCAGAGACTAAGTTAGAACTTGTCTCAGATACAGTGTTGTCTTCCTTACTCCTCCATGGGTGGTGTTATCAATAGATAACCATACATGGGTCATACTCTCGTCCTCATCTTTTCTGCAATGTGTACTGTTTCTTCTCACAATACTCATACTCAAATATTCAAAAGAATACTACTGCAGTTTTTGAAGCTTTATTCTTTCTTGAAAACTTAGCATACACGACTAATAACTTCTGATGTTATGTGCATTAAAGAACAAGGACAAAACAAAACAGAGCATAAAATTGGTATAAAGCTCTTACCTCTTCAAGCTTTAAAGAAAGGATTAGAATAATCGTGCTATTTTTTTGAAGAAGACAATTGTTCTTGAGAGAAGAAAGAATGAAATTTATGAAAGTGGGGCTAGGGTTGTACCCAAACGATATATATATATATATATATATATATATATATATATATATATATATATCTCACTTGCCGAGCAACAAGAGTCGTTAGATTGTTTGAAATTAGATCTCAGCCGTTGGCCGGAAAAGGTAGTAACAAGCTTTAGAATGAATTGATTGGTTTGAAAGAGGTGGTGTTACGGTTGTTTAATAGTCAGTCGGTGATCTATCATAGCCCACTCTAGTGTACTATTGGAGGTGACTTACAATAGACAGGTCACGTGCACAACTCTGAGATACATTAATTACCTCTTGGATATGACAGTCATTGGTAAATGAAATACACTGCAATTCTTCTTTGTAGTGAGACTTCCTTAATCAATATCTTTACAAGCATGGTTGGATATTAACCTTGGTTAATGGGTACTGCTTGAGTTTAAGCAAGAGTTGCTATCACACAAGCAGCTCAAACCTTAATCAGCTAATGACACTCATGCAATTCAAACTTACTAGCTATTGGCACACAAACAGCTTACTAACCAAATAATAACACACGTAATCATCTGAATACAATCTCCTTAAAAACACTAAATCCTCTAATTACTCGCAACAGCCTCCTTCTCAAGTAAGCTCGAAAATATCTTTGCTCATTAAAACAATCTCTGCTCATGCTTGATTAAATTAATCCCATATAAGATTTTGAGATTAATATACTTCATATCCCTTTGATGGTTTTAGAAAGGAACTGGAATCATTGAATTTTGGACATCATATTGACATAAAACTTATACATTAATATTCATACCTCATAGGAATTAATCCTATTAACATTTTATTCCTATTTCAAATTCTGGGTCCTCACAGTAACACCTTTGGAAGTCCAAATTCCAAGAACTCCCAGGTAACTGACTTGACTATTTCTTCTACTATGTCATTATCTGATTGTCAAGAAAGCTTAACTGTCATGTGTAAAGAAATGTACCATTTAAAAGGAACACTTAGATGCACTGTAAAAGAAAATGCTAAACTCATTGAAACCATTGAACTGTTGAAGAATAGAAATTCTTTCTTAGAGTCTGAGCTAGGTGTTCTTGAACAAGTCAGGAAAGAGTGCAAAAAGGTACTAGATGATCTTGCTTGTGTTAAACAAATAGAAGAATGACTAAGAACACAACTTAAGAAAGAGAAGGACATTATAGAAGAATGGACCAACTCCTCTAAAATAGTTAAGGGGACAATAGAAAAATATAGCACCAGTCAAAATGAAGGGCTAGGCTATAATAATAAGGTCCAAGGAAAGCAACCAGTGATTGAGGAATTGCCAATCACTGGAACTGGTGAAACTAGCACAAGTAAAAGTACTCCAGTAGCTATTGCTCATACCTTTAAAAAGATAAAATTTGTTAAGGCAGGAGCTAATGAAGAAAAATCTAAGGAGACTATGCTAGAACAAAGATTTAGTGAGCTGAAAAAGAAATTAAATGACTTTAGAGCCAAAAGCTCTAATCCAAAGCCCACTCACTCATAAGAGGTTAAGCTGAAAAATAATAGGAATGGAAGGAGGGAATTAACAAATATACTAATTATACTCCTGTTATTAATGCACTTAGGAAACATTGCTGGAAGTGTGAAAATCCCAACCACTTGCTTATAAGTGTAAAAATATCCCTAGGAACATGCATGCTAGAAACTTACCTTCTGATAAAAGAAAAAAGTTAACTGTTAAAAACCACTAAAATTTTCAAAAGATTAAAAATAGTTATCTGAAATCTCCTCTAAAGTTAAGGCAAAAATCTGATGCACCTAAGGCTAAGAAGAAAGTTATTTCTTTTAAGAAGTGGGTGATAAAGAAAGATAAAACTGAAAAACCCTTAACAACTGCTAAATTAAACTTCAAAAATGTCAATGGACCCAAGCAAGTTTGGGTTCCTAAATTAACTTAGTTGTTCACTGTGTGCAGGGTACAAAAAAACAGCTTTGGTTCTTGGATAGTGGCTGTTCAAGACACATGACTAGAGACAAGACCCTATTAACATAATTTGAGGAAAAAGCTGGCCCAAGTGTTTCTTTTGGAGATGACAGCAAATGATATACCTTGGGATATGGTAAAGTCACAAATGGAAATGTCATCTTGGACAATGTAGCACTAGTTGATGGTCTTAAGCACAACTTGTTTAGTATCAGCCAACTGTGTGACAGAGGTTACAATGTTGCTTTCAAGGATGAACATTGCTTGATAAGTAACAGTAGAGATGGAAAAATAGTTCTATCTGGAGTTAGGAAAGGTAACCTCTACATAGCTGACTTTGGTTCAACTAATAAATATTAGTTCACATGCTTTTATAGTAAAGCATCAGTGGATAAGTTGGCTATGGCATAAGAAGCTTTCTCACCTGAATGTCAAGACAATCAATATTTTGGTGAAGAAAGAATTAGTGATAAGACTTCCACTACTAGAATTCACTCAAGATGGCTTATGTGGAGCTTGTCAAAAAGGGAAACAAAAGAAGACTTCCTTTAGAAGCAAAGAGATTTCATCAATTACGATTCCAATGCAACTACTTCATACGGATTTATTTGGACCTGTAAACATTATGTCTATCTCAAAGAAAAGGTATGCTCTAGTGATAGTTGATGATTTTACCAGATACAAATGGGTAAAATTTCAGCATATAAAAAATGAAGCAGCTCAGTTGGTTATAGATCGCATTAAGAAAGTGGAAACTGAATCTAGGCTGATTGTTAGAGTTCCAAGAACTGATAATGGAATAGAATTCAAGAACTCCAAAGTTGAATGTTTCTGTATGGACAAAGGAATATCTCACACATTTTCTGCTCCAAGAACCCCTCAACATAATGGAGTAGTTGAGAGGAAATATAGAACTCTTATTGAAGTTGCTAGAACCATGCTTGAAGAAGCCAAACTTCCTACCTATTTTTGGGTTGAAACAATTTCAACTACATGCTTCGCTCAAAATAGGACGTTGATCAACAAAGCTCACAACAAAACTCCTTATAAGCTTATGACAGGTAGGAAACCAAATGTCAAATTTCTTCATGTATTTGGTGGCTGATGCTTTGTTCTAAAAACTTAAGGTAAGAATTTAGGAAATTTGATCCTAAAGCTGATGAAGCAATTTTCCTAGGTTACTCTCTAACAAGCAAAGCATACAGGGTCAAAACCTTTAAACTAAACATTGTAATGGAATATATACATGTTGCATTTGAAGATAAGAAAATAATGGGAATTCTAGATGAAGGAATGCATGAGGTTCTAAGGTTTGAAAATGAAAATGAGTCAGAAAATGCTGAAAATGACTCATCGAATGATGAAGCTGAACCCCATAGAGCCACTCCACCAGTGGATATCCCTTTAACCACTGAGGGGGAGCACTCAGTAGAAAATGAATCAGAGGATCTCTCAAACTCCAATTAAGAAATATCCATTGATTCAGGGGGGAACTTCACAAGAAGCTGAGTGCACTGAACACCTTGGAGGAAATAACAATCATGAAGCTTCTTCTTCAAGATGTGTGATGACTTGGAAAATTTGTTTAACTATAAATAATTTATTTACTCATATTTGTTTTCTTATTAATATGTATAGTTAATATATAATGTTTTGAATGTTTAAATATTTGTGGACCCATTAAAGGGTTGTAATTTGTTTGGATGTTGGTGGAAAACAAGCAAATTATGTATATCTATTCGGTAACCTTCAAGGAGCCCACATATCCGGTTTAGCAAGTCCCGTGAAGAATTCAATAGCTTACGTAGTTATGACTACATCATGTGTATGTATAATAGTTAGATTAATAAGCTGCTTGTGTGTCATTAGTGGATTAAGCGTATGTGCATGAACGACACCAGCTTCTTATTACATGTATTAGCTGTTAAGAATCATGATGAGTAGCCGTTTTACCGTCCAGATTAACCAATCACTTTATTTCAAGGCTTAATCTTAGCCTACTATAAATACCTCATTCAGAGGTAAAATTTTAATTTCTTTTCTAAAAATTTCTCTTCTAAAGTTTTTCTCTAAACTTACCATCTTCATAAATTTTCAAGTTCTTCTTTCAGGAAATTATTCTAAGACAAGCTTTAATTTCTTCCTTAAAAACGAAGAGGTAAGAACCTGATACTCTACTCAGTTTCTTTCCTACATAGCATCAAAGATTTATTAACCTTGTATGCTAAGTTTTCAAGAAGGAATAAAAGTTTAAACGATTATATTCCTTTGCATTTACATGTTTATGAGGCATCCTAGGTTGAGTTTATTCATGTAAGGTCTTCCATCGAAACGGAGACAAGCTCTAATATTAGTCTCTGACGAGATAACATTAGTCTCTGACGAGTTAATGTTAGTCTCCGATGAGCAAATGTTAGTCTCTGATGAGATATTTTGCTAGTCTCTGATGAATGTTGTTAGTCCCTGATGAGAAGGATTCATAGTCTCCGACAAGCTAAGGATAGTCTCTGGTGACGTCAGCCTTAGTCTCCGACATGCTAAGGATAGTCTCTGTTGATGTCAGCCTTAGTCTCCGATAGGCTAAGGATAGTCTCTAGTGACGTCAGTCTTAGTCTCCGACAGGCTAAGGATAGCCTCTGGTGACGTCAGGCTTAGTCTCCGATAGGCTAAGGATAGTCTCTAGTGACGTCAGTCTTAGTCTCTGACAGGCTAAGAATAGTCTCTAGTGACGTCAGCCTTAGTCTCCGACAGGCTAAGGATAGTCTCTGGTAAGGTCAGCCTTAGTCTCCGACAGGCTAAGTCTAGTCCCTGATGACAACATCCGTAGTCTCTGTTGGGTAATGTATCCCCTGACGGGTAAAATATGCCCTGATGGCCATCCTCCATTTTGCATAGTTATCCTTTCAAAATATGGATTTCTCATGTTATACCCACAATGATGTTTTACAGAATCTTTTTACAACTAGTGTAGTGAATTTTAGCTAAGGACTAAGGCAAGTATATACTCATTCCACTTTCTTTCTTACTGATTATGTAAAATCATTATTTCAATTTACGTAAATGAATGATGTTAATGCCTATGCAAGATGATGATCTCTTTTATGATTAAGTAATGTACTATCATTGATTCGATGTATGTGAAAAGATGTTGATTATTGATCTATGTGTTAGTAGGTGTTTGCTAGTTGTTTCAAGTCCCTAGCACACCAAAAGATGATAAAGATGTTGTAAGGGTGTTGTAAGTCGGGAACTTGTATGCACACCCGTCCATATGGATATATAGTTACGCTATTGGCTGTCATTGCTTTTATTTGTTGAGCACGCCAATGTTGTTGGCAGTCGCTGCTTTTAACTGTTAGCACGCCAAAGCTATTCAAAATGAGAAAATGTTTTCAAGAAGATATATCCATGTGGGAAGTTAAGGGGCTGTTGAATGTTTTCGCCTGGTATTCTGGCCAATGATGATAGGGAATGAAAGACTGAGGCATCGGTAATCAGACCCACACAGATTAATTGGTTTCTGCAAATGACTACGTATGTCAAAAGATGGAATCAAACGACCAGGCTGACCAGCTGGGATGAAATTTGATTGTTAAAGGAAGTCAGATATTGATTTGTCTGGTCAGGTGATGCATTATCTGATAAAGAGAAGGCGAATCAAGATTTATTTTTAAAGAGGGTTACCCCTTGATATTACTCGGGAACCCTGAATAATACATGTTTATTGATTTATCAGGGGTTGTTGGCATTGCTCCACCCAACCTCAATGAATATTAAAGCTTTTGAATTATCTGTTCTTCTTGTGATTATATGTTTGCTGAGCGTAAACACTCATGTGGAATGCTATGAAATGTTTTTCAGGTTATGTCAAGGAGGCCGAGTCGCCTAATAAAGGAAAAGAGAAAATGGCATAGTGAGAGGTTCTTGATTTCTCTCCTATGGATGGATTTTAAAGGGAAAGTGAAATGAAAGGCCATCATAGAAATGTTTAGGCTGTTAGGCCAGATGGGTCATCTAAAGTTAGTTTCCGTTGCATCTTGTTTATTGTCAAGCTTTGAGGTTTTGTAAAAAGATGTGAACCTTACAATATTATTATGATGTTTTTTTTTGAGAATATAATCTCATATGATTATTAATGCTTGGCTATGATGTATTTGTCGTTTTTGAGTTATTGTTTTTTTTTTGTTTCCTGGCGAAGCTCGGGGTTCCAGCTTGGGGACGTTGGGGCCTCCACAAGAAGTCTACCTCCACAAATAAAATGGAGAAGGGATCATCCTATTGAGAAAATCATAGGAGATCCAACTAAAGGTGTGACAACAAGAAGTGCTACTCAGAATGAATACCTATACCTCAACTTTCTATCCAAGATTGAACCTAAAAAGGTTGAGGAAGCACTACAAGATGCCGATTGGGTAATTGCTATAAAAGAGGAGTTCAATTAGTTTGAAAGAAAGAAAGTCTGGAGACTCGTACCAGAACCAAAGAATAAATCAATCATTGGTACTAAATGGATCTTCTGAAACAAGCTGGATGAAGCTAGTACAGTGACAAGAAATAAGGCCAGACTAGTTGCACAAGGTTATTCACAAGAAGAAGTAATTGACTATGATGAAACTTTTGCACCAGTAGCTAGATTGGAAGCAATCAGGATATTTCTTGCCTATGTTGTTCATTCAAATTTTAAAGTGTACCAGATGGATGTAAATACTGCCTTTCTGAATGGGAAAATACAAGAAGAGGTGTATGTACATCAACCTCCTGGCTTTAAAGATCATCAATTTCCCAATCATGTCTACAAGTTAGACAAAGCACTCTATGAACTTAAACAAGCACCAAGAGCATAGTATGATACTTTATCTCAGTTTTTAATTGAAAATAAATTCACTAGAGGTATCATAGATAAAACTTTATTTCATAGAAAATATGTTGGTGATTTAATACTTGTTCAAGTCTATGTTGATGATATTATCTTTGGTTCTACTAATAAGAGCTTATGCTATAAGTTTTCTAAACTTATGCAAAGTAGATATGAGATGAGCATGATGGGAGAATTAACTTTCTTTTTGGATTTACAGGTTAAACAAACCACTAATGGAATTTTCATTAGTCAAACAAAATATTTAAAAGTCCTTTTAAAGAAATTTAATTTACAAGATGTTGCAACTTCTAAAACTCCCATGACAACAACTACTAAACTTGAGAAAGACTCAATTGGTAAAAGGGTTGATGTTTCAAGTTATAGAAGTATGATAGGCTCTATTTTATATCTCACTGCAAGTAGACCTCTGTCAATTTCTTGGAAGCAAACTAGTGTCATGGTTTAGCAAGAAACATCATTCTGTGTCAACCTTAATAACTGAAGTAGAATACATTGCTGCTGGGAGTTGTTGTGCTCAAATTTTATGGATGAAAAATCAACTAATGGACTATGGTATGGTGTATAATCAAATTCCTATTTATATTGACAACACCAGTGCTATTTCCATTACAGAAATTCCTATGCAACACTGTAGAACAAAGCCCATAGACATCAGATATGATTTCATTAGAGAACATGTGATGAATGGTACTGTGGAACTTTATTTTGTTCGAACTGAAAAGTAGTTTGCAGACATATTCACTAAACCATTGGATGAGGCCACCTTTAATAGGTTGGTAAGTGAACTAGGTATTCTTAACTTTTGTGACTAAGATACTTTGAAAAGTTTGTGCAAGTCTGAATTACAGCAGTAGTTAATTATTTTCTGATAACTTAATTACGAGAGACTAATTAACAGCTGAATGAACCAGTAGAAGTTATCTTTTGACAAAATTTATTGATCAACAGATAATTATACTGAGAAGCATTAGTTAATAATTTCTTTGAAAGGATAATTTTTTAACTAATGACAATGTAGTAGTGGCTAATTATCCTACAACAGTTTAACTGTCAGTAGATAATTAACTACTGATTATAAATAGTAGAGAAACTAATATACTATGCAGGATTCCCTTTGTTTAATATTCTTCATCTATTTAAGGATCTTGTCATAGCTGATTCAGGTATTGTCTTAACTCTCTACTACATTATTCGTTATTTCTTCTAATTGTGCTACAATGAAGGATGTTAGTAATGATCCAACTCCTTCTACCCAAGCAGCAAAACTAACAGAGAGAGAGAAGCAAATTTTCATAACTTGAGAGAAGCTAGAAATCATATTTTAGAGTGTAGCTATAATTTTCAACAGAGTTGTTAGAAGCTGATCATTCACACCAGTGGGCTTTTGTAATATTTCATTGATTTATAAAAGTTCTGAAACACTTGTGATATATTGTATTCTTTCAATTTCATAACTTTTAATAGAGTATATTAACTAAACTCACAAAGTTCGAAAGAATTTTGTGGTTTGTATTCAACCCCCCTTCTACAAACCATCTTATGGGACAAACAAAAGATATGGGAGAGGTATCTTATGAGATATGAATTGAAATATTTCTTGATAGATCACAATGATTGTCAGGAATTCTAGAAAAATGTAGAATGGATAAGTGTTCTCCAAGTGTTGTTCTAATTCATAAAGGTGACAAGTTTAGTAAAGAACAATGTCCTAAAAAAGATTTGGGACGTAAATAAATGGAGAAAATTCCATATGCAAGTGTTGTTAGTATTTTGATGTATGCACAAACTTGCACTAGGCCAGATATAAGTTTTTCTACCGAAATGTTGGGTAGATTTCAAAACAATCTGCGTTTGGAGCATTGGAAAGTTGCAAAGAAAGTATTAAGATACTTACAAGGCACCAAGGACATTATGTTCATGTATAGAAGGTTTGATCACCTTGAGGTGATTGGTTATTCGGATTCGGACTTTGGTGAATATAAAGATAATTTGAAATCCACTTTTGGCTATGTGTATATGCTAGTCAAAGGAGCTATATCATGGCAAAATGTTAAGGAAACCATTACAGTTACTTGCAATATGGAAGTTGAGTTTGTCCCATGCTTTGAAGTTACAATTCAAGCATTATAATTGCGTAATTTCATTTCATGACTTAGAATTATCGACACTATAGCTAAACTGCTAAAAATTTATTGTGATAATGACGTAGCGGTCTTCTTCTCCAGACATGACATGTACTCTAAGGGTGCCAAAATATGGAATCGAAGTATCTTGTTGTGAAAGAGGAGGTTGAGAAACAAAAGGTGTTAATTGAGCATATTAGTACGAAAGTAATGATAGCTGATTCGTTAATGAAAGATCATGTTATTAGGATGAGGCTTATTGAGAGGCCATGTTGACATTATGTTTTGCTTATGATGTTATGATACCATATGGAATTTATTTCTCATATTGTTAGTGTTAACTTGTTCATAAATGAAGTTGTATATACATTATGTTGATTGTATATTTGAGCAAGTTTTTTTGGTTTCTAATTAATATTGATAATGTTCTAAATGTCTTTAAATAAAGTTTAAGTTGAGTTAAAATTTACATTATGATACATTGAAGGAAACATGTAATTTTAACATGTGACCGCCATGATCTATGTAAGTTTTATCTCATTAATGGTTTGTATTTGACCAAATTATGAAACGAATGTTAATGATAAGCTTAAGCATTATGTTTGTGTTATGATCTTTTATGTGAATGATGTTATGCACGTGGTACAAGTGAGAGAATGTTGGAAAACTAAACTTTGTAACTTGAGGGTAATGCATGGCCTTACCATGCACATGGCAAATTTTTAAAAGCCAAATCTTTGGAATTGTGCATGGCCTGGCCCTGCATAATCTCACGGTCGTGCACTTAGACAATTTTTGAAATCAAAATTCCTAAAGTAGTGCACGGTTGTGAACTTTGAATTTCTTTAGTTTTTGGCAATTTTAGTTAGTTTTCTTTATGTAAAGACCCAACTCGAATAACAAATAAACAGCAATTACATTTCAAATACCATATTCAACAAGTCATTAAATTCAACATCAAACGATCTGAAATATTAGACACTTCTAAACAACATAAACACAACCTATTATACAAAACATATCTTTATACATTACAAGCCAAAATCCTAATCAGCCCTGAAATATACATTCTAAGAAAAACTATATGCACAACTGGACTGGAGAGAGAGAGTGTGATCACGGCTTCCCGACCTTTGTTGCGTCGAAGTATGCACAAAGCTGCAAAACAGCTCAAAAGCTATACTGCACAACCTGAAACATTTAGCGCTTTATATGAGTCGCAACTCAATGAGTAAACCCCACACATATCATACAATTTACATATATAATTCATATAACTCAAATCAGTCCAGATATATCAAATATGCAATGCTATATTCTTTTCTTTTTCCGGTAATGGCTCGATATGTCAGAATATTGTCCCGGGAATTCCTGTATACAGATCACAAAGATCTTTCCAATAACCAACAGTATGAACCCGTAGGTTTAATCAAATAAATTGCTGGCCAGCCAGTATGATAGAATAGATCCCAGAGGTGGCTCATACGGGTTTTCACTTCATACAGCACTTAGTCCACCTATTTTTCATGTAACCAATATAACCAATATATTTGCAAATACCTGAACATATCAACCATACCATTTCCTTTAAGTCATATGAAATCAAATGCACAATATACATATAGTTCTCATTTCAATTTAGTACCAATAGCTCATATACCTAATTCCTCATATCGATAATATTCCAAATATAGTTCGGATCATTACAATTACCAATAGCACATATTTTCAGCTTGTACACCAAACTGTCAATTACACATTTAATTCATCAAACACAGCAAGTAATCCCATATAGACATGATACAATAAGCAAACAATCATATATCATCCAAGATACACAAATATAACACATAAGTATACCATGGGTTTACTCACAAATTCAGCGAAACTAACGCTGTTGACCTCCCCTCTCGCTGCCCCCGAAGTTCTCTTCTCCTATAGCACATATTGACATGTTTAAAACTCATTCACCATGCATAAGTACCAATCTATATGCATGAAACATGGCTATGATGCATGATGTAAGCTAATTTCAGCAGCAACAACAAGCTAATTTCAGCAGAAACTAAGTGCAGCAGCAAGCTACTTTTCTAGCCAACTGAATCAATATGCAAACTCTATTTCATTAACATCTAATAACTCCAATATGCTACTGAAGTGCAGGTTATTAAACACAAAAGAATGGAAGGGAAGAACTCACTTTGATCAGATGCAAGAACTACACAATTAATAAATCTGCTATGCTGAAATCTGCTATGCTAGAAATCTGCTCTCCCCTGTTCTCTTATGGTTTTCAGCCTTCCTAAGTGTTCTCCAGCTGAAAATGGGACTGCTCCCCTTGTTCTAGTGGCTTCTTGTTTAGTCCAAATTAAGCATGAGGTGGCAAGGTGCTTAATTTGGTCCAATAAGAATTGTCCAGCCTTTTTCACTTGAAGGCAAAGCCTACTACAGCCCAAAAATAGTGCAGAATTCCAGCCTAATACAGCCAAAAAGTAGTGCAGATTTCTACTTTTCTACTAAGGGTCTCAACTAATATGTATTTACGAAATGACACAAAAGCTTCATAATACCCGCTAATTAACCCCTTGAACGAAATCTGCATTTTTGATATCCTAACTCTCCTTTTAAAAGCGTTCTAATTAAGCTTGCTTTCTAAATGATGTATTCTTAATCTATATGGACTGATATATTATTATTTATGCAATATAAAACAATGCAAATGTCAAATATCAAGTGGAATGCATGTTCACGAATATGCGATTTGGGACACGGATGTGACACTTTATGTCCCATGTGTGCAATAAATTAGTACATCACATACAAATAAAGGTAAGATTATAACACATTATATTGGTCAATTTAAATGCATTATAATGTTAAAATACTGTAATGGGTGGTATTATTATGAGTTAAATTCAAATTAACATCTCAAGTGTAATTGAGTTACCTACATCACGTAAATGTCTAACATATCTATCCAATCTTTATTTTTTTTTGGTGTGCTCATAATTGGGGTAAAGACGTGCTGGTACCATATTGAGAAAATATAGATATTTAGGTATCACTCAATTTGGATTTGGACAAATAGATACCAATTTTCAACTAATTCTCAAAAATAACATTTATTTAAACTCATATTTTATATCTACTCTTTCTTCAACCCAAATACTCTTTCTCTCCAACCCCCCCCCCCCCCCCCCCCCCCCCCCCCCCCCCCCCCCCGGTTGTTGTCAACGTCACCGTCTCCTCCTCCTTTGCTGTTATCATAGCCGCCTACTCCTCTTGCCTTGCCTCCACCTATGTCTACTCCTCATCTTCCTTCTTATCCCCACCTTCTCATCTTCCTTCCCTGCCACCACTCCTCCTCTGCCGCTATCTTATCTTAGTCGTCAGCGTCTTCAGTTCTACAGAGGTTGTCACCTCACATCCACTATTGTTCTCATCATTATCATGATCGCTTCCTCATCATTCTCTTCCTTTTTCACTTTAGATTTAACTTTTGTTGTAGTTATCTCTACCGCACAATCGCCATTGTCATTACCTTCTCATCTTCCTCCTCCTCCTCTTCCTTCTTCACTATGTTCTTCTTGTTTCTATTATTTATAAATGGCATACCTATTGTTTCTATGTCTGAAAATAAATGCATACTATCTAAAATGATATATTTACTGTCTATAGGTATACATACTTTGGAATGATATACCTACTTGTTAAGAATTATAACATTTAATGATGATGTATAACATATAGAATTGTTAGAACTTGGAATTGTACTAGAAACTGTAGTAGTGTACTATCAGAGACTACTATCAAAGACTGCAGGTGATCATCAGGGGATGAAACTAGTCAGGAGATAAATCATCAGGGGACAAGTCATCAGGGGATAAGCCATCAGGGGATAAATCTCCACTTATGAACTAGTCATCAGGAGATAAATATCCACTCATAAATAAGTGAATAAGTCATCAGAGGATAAATATCCACTCATGAATTTAATTCATCGGGGATAAATATCCACTGATGAATAAAGTCATATAAGGGGATAAATATCCAATGATAAATAAAGTCATATCAGGGGATATATGTATATCCATTGATGAAAAAAGTCACAACAAACGATAAATGACTTGACACTAAAGACCTCTATCAGAGTTCTTCAACAAAGGAGAAGCTGACCAAGATCCATAACAGAGTTACAATTGGGATTTACAAGGTTGGGAAGCTGATCTGTTAAAAGAAATTGATTAAGTAATAATGATGTGACTTAACCAGAGTTGTTACAACTACTGATAAAGAGAAGCTACTCTAATAGAATAGAGTAGTTGTTGAAAAGCAGAAAAGATTAGAGATAAGAAGTTGTGTGGAAAGTACACAACATACACAACATATATAAAAGAATAGAATAACAAAAATAGAGAGAAAGAGAGATTATTTAGTTATTCACTCTATAATACACAACAAATTCATATAATTTGGGAAACAAGTTTTTCATAACTTGAGAAGTTAGAAATTAATTTCTAGGTTACAACTATTAATACTTGAACATATTTCAGTAGCTGGTATCAATTTTTGATAACCGGATATAATTTTCAAATTCAATATCAATAAAATGCGTTATTTATTGATTGATACAATCTGCTGTGTTTTTATTTCCACGATATATTTTCAGATTGTATTGTGATCTTCACATTGGGGAACAAATTTGAAAATTGTTTCAACCCCCCTTCTACAATTACTCATCTGGGAATAACAATTGGTATAAGAGCACTCTAGTTGACATACCTACTAGAGATCAAGATGAATAATAAAAGTGGAAATGTGAAGATCCCACTATTGGTAAGGGAGGAGTATTTCTTATGGAAGAGAAGGATGTACATGCATTTGAAATCTACAGATCCTTCCTTTATAACAATCTTGGATGAAGGACATCCTAAACCAATGAAGCTTGTTCCCTTGGCAATAATAGGTGGCCAAGTAATCTCTGAGCATTCAATCCCCAAACTCCCAAAAGACATGACAGTTGAAGAAAAGGAAGACTCCATGAAGGATGCTAAAGTCATGACCATTCTGTATAATGGTTTGGAAAATGACATGTTTAACAGTGTCATTAATTGTGAGTCTGCCAAAGAAGTTTGTTAGACAATACAATTATTGTGTGAAGGGACTGAGGAAGTAAGGGAAAGCAAGCAGTCCTTGTTGATTCAACAGTATGAGCTGTTCACAAGCAACCCTGGTGAGTCTCTAACAAGCTTATTTGATAGATTCAATAAGTTAATCAATGACTTGAGGATATTTGGCAAAAATTATGCTAACAAGGATGTGAATCTAAAATTCATAAGGGCATTGCCAAAGAGTTGGGATGAGAAGACTACAGCTATAGGCGAAGCCAAGGATATGAGCTCAATATCCTTAGAGAAGTTCTATGGGAACCTCAAAACTTATAAGTTGGAGGTTCAACAGAGAGAAAGTCTAAGTGAAAACCACATCTATGAAAAATCAGTGGCACTTGTGGCTGGAAGTTCGATCAAGAAGCTTCATGGGAAGGCAGTTCTCATTGAAAAGGAAAGTGAAGCTGAGGTAAGTGGAGCTGAGAGTATAGATAGTGAAGATGAAGCAATATATACTCTAGAGAAACAAGAGGTTGTTGATGAAGTCATGACCTTCTTGGCAAGAAAGTTCAAGAAGATGAGATTTAAGAAGGGCAAGGGATTCAGAAAGACAACACCAATAAGGAAGCCTTCCATTCTAGTGCTATTGACATATCAAAGTTCAAATGCTACAACTGTCAAGAGCCTGGACACTTTGCAAATGAATACAACAAGAAAAAGTCTGTCAAATAGACTAGAGAAGTCAAGAAGGATGATGACTATTACAAAAAGAAATATTTTGAAGTCATTAACAAGAAGAATAAAGCATTCATAGCAGAAGGAAAGGATTGGGCAAATTCAGACCAATCAGATGATGAGGAATTTATCAATCTTACACTTATGGAAATGTTATTTGATGGAACAACATTTGGATCCAATAGTTTGTCTCAAGGCACTAAGGTAAAACCTAATCCCTCTAACATGCCTATTTCAGATTGTAAAGCAAAATTAAAAAAAAATTCAACTAAAATTTACAACTTGTATGCTACAAGGTGTTCAGTAAAAGAGAATAAAAGAATTCAAAAGGCTAATGATCTATTAGTCACTAGAAATTCCTTACTTGAGACTGAGCTAATTAAGCTAGAAGAGGTTAGAAAGGAGTGAAGGAAAACTAAGGAGAGACTTGTTAGGTATAAATGATGTTGATGATGATTTAGATGTTAGTTAATAACTGTGCATTTGTAAATACTCAAGGTATTCTATAAGCCTCATTATATTTACATAAATAAGCATTCACTGATGGACAACTCAGTCAGCCAAGGGATGGCCTAACTGCACTAGGCAAGTTATCAGTGGACCTAAGAAGGACGTAATAGTGTCAGGGAATGTCTGTTGTATTTAATGTTCAAGTATTTAACACAACAGGCATTCTAGTAAAAGCCAACAAAGCATCAGTGGTTAAAGGAGTTAGTATTAGAAAAGGCATCAGTAGAAAAACGGGGAAGCCTAAAATACTGCATCAGTGGATGACATTGAAAGACCAACCCATCAGGGAAAGCCTACAGTCGGCATCAGGGAAAGATCAATGATCGTACGTTACTTAATAATGAATGAGATCATCATCATGCGTAACCTTTAACATCATTCATTTACGTAAATCGAAATAATGATTCTACGTAATCAGTAAGAAAGAAAGTGGAATGAATATATACTTGCCTTGGTCCTTAGCTAAAATCACTATACTAGTTACAAAAGGGTTCTATAAAACATCATTGTTGGTATAACATGACAAATCCATACTTAAAAGATGACCATTCAGATTAGAAAATGGTTATCAAGGCATATTTTACCCGTCCGGGAAAACATTACCCATCAGAGACTATGGATGACGTCATCGGGCATTAGACTTAGCCTGTCGGAGACTAAGGCTAACGTCACTAGGGATTATCCTTAGCCTGTCGGAGACTAAAGTTGACATCACCAGAGACTATCCTTAGCCTGTCGGAGACTAAGGCTGACGTCATCATCAGAGACTAATTAACTCATTAGAGACTAGTGTTATCCCGTCAGAGACTAATATTAACTCATCAGAGACTAATGTTATCTCATCAGAGACTAACATTAGAGCTTGTCTCCGCTTCGATGGAAGATCTTACAACAACAAACTCAACCTAGGATACCTCATGAACATGAATATGCAAAAGAACGCAGCCTTTCTTTCAAAGCTTTATTCTTCCTCGAAAACCTAGTATGCACGGCTAATACTCTCGGATGACATGCAAAAAGAAACAATCAGAGGAGAACTTAGGATTCTTACCTCAAGGGTTAACGAAAGAAATCAAAGCCTGTTTGAAAGTAATCGTCCAAAAGAAAGAACTTGAAATTATGTGGAGATGGTAGATTTAAAGAAGAACTTTGGATGAGAAATCTTTAGAAAAGAGACTAAAATGTTCCTCCGAATGAGGTATTTATAGTAGGCTAAAATTAAGCCTTGGAATAGAATCATTGGTTAATCTGGACAGTAAAACGACTGCTCATCATGATTCTTAGCAGCTAAGCATGTGTAATATGTTTGTTGTCCTTCATGCAAATAAGCCAACTATTAAAGCAGCTTACTAATCTGATTACTATACGTAGGCAATGATGTCATCATACTTAAGCTCCTAAGTCCTCCATAGGACTTAACAATCAGAATGCATGGCTTCCTCTAGTACTTATGAAGGTTACCAACATAAAAACATCAATTGCTTGACCTTACAACCAACATCCAAACAAAAATAACCCCTTTAATGGGTCCAAAATTATTTAGACATTCAAAAACATCATATATTAACTACACACGTTAATATATATAAAAAAAACAATATGAATAAATAAATTATTTATAGATAAACAAATTTTCTAGGTCGTTACATTCTCCCCTCCTTACAATAAGTTTCGTCCTCGAAACTTTACTGGTGAAACAGTTGAGGGTACTTTTGCATCATCATTTCTTCTAGTTCCTATGTTGTTTCTTCAACATTGTGGTTTCTCCATAAAACTTTTATAGATGCAATTTCCTTATTTCTTAAAACCTTCACTTGATGATCTAAAATTTGCATGGGCATCTCTTCATAATGCAAATTTGGCTGTAACTCAATGGGCTGGTAGTCAATAATACTAGAATGATTTTCTCTATAAGGTCATAGCATTGAGACATGGAAAATGTCATGAACATGACCTAGAGTTGGGGGTAATGCTAGCTGATAAGCCACTTAACCAATGCGGCGGAGTACCTCAAAAGGTCCAATAAAATGAGGACTTAACTTCCCTTTTCGTCCGAAGCGCAATATGCCCTTCCAGGATGAGATCTTGAGCAATGCATAACCTCCTACTTCTAGTGTTTGATCTTTTCGGTGTTGGTTTGCATATTGCTTTTGTCGATCTTAAGTTGCGCTTAACTTGGCTCAGATCGTTCGGATTGCATTCTCAGTTTGTTGGACTATCTCTGGTCCCTCTAGCTTCCTTTCTCCAACTTCATTCCAAAACAATGGTGTCCTGCACTTTTTTCCATACAAAGCTTCAAATGGAGCCATTCCTATGCTTGCATGATAACTATTATCATAAGCAAACTCAATGAGTGGTAGATGTTCATCCCATTGTCCTCCAAAATCCAAAGAACACGCTCTCAACATATCTTCTAAGGTTTGGATTGTTCTTTCAGATTGCCTGTCAGTCTGTGGGTGGAAAGCTGTACTCATGTCTAATTTTGTTCCTAAGCATTTCTTGAAAGCTTCGCCAGAACCTATACATGAAACGAGGATCACGATCAGATACAATTGAAACTGGTACTCCATGACGGCTAAGGATTTCCTTTACATATAATTTGACCAGTTGTCCATCTTATAGGTATCCTTAATAGGTAGGAAATGTGCAAATTTGGTTAATCTGTCCACTACTATCCAAATTGTATTTAATCCTTTTTGAGTTACTGGCAATCCAACCACAAAATCCATTGTGATGTATTCCCATTTCCATTTTGGGATATCTAAGGATTGCAACAAACCACTAGGCTTTTGGTTTTCTGCTTTAACTTGTTTCTAGGTGAGACATGTATTTACCCATTCAGCTATTTCTTTCTTCATGTTAGGCCACCAAAAATTTTGTTTCAAATCTTGATACATTTTGGTTCCACCTGGATGTATTGAGAATTTAGAATTATGGGCCTCCTGTAGTAGACTTCTTTTTAATTCCAACTTTGTTGGAATCCAGATTCTATTTTCAAACCTCATTAATCCATCACCGTGGACCCAACATTTTCCATTCTCCCTTTCTAACAACTTTTCCCTATCTTCCACATGTTCTTCTTGGGCTTCCTTGATGCTAGTCAATAAGTTCAGTTTTACACCAACCTCTTGCTCTATCTCTTTCTTTTGTTGAGTTGTGATGACATTTATTTGTAACCTCTCCAAATCCATCCTTACCTCTTCTTGACTTGTCATCACATTTAACTTTTCACATCTACTTAATGCATCAGCTACAACATTTGCTTTACTAGGGTGATAGTTGATCGAGCAATTATAGTCTTTAATTAGCTCTAACCACCGTCTTTGCCTCATGTTCAAATCCTTTTGGGTGAAAATGTATTTTAAGCTGTTATGGTCTGTAAAAATCTCACACTTCCCTCCATACAAATAATGCCTCCAAATCTTTAATGCGAAAACGATCGCGGCCAATTCTAAGTCATGTGTTGGGTATCGTTTTTCGCAATCCTTGAGTTGCCGAGATGCATAGGCAATAACTTTTCCATGTTGCATTAACACAGCTCCTAATCCATTTATTGAGGCATCACTATAGATCACAAAATATCCTTTGTTATCAGGTAAACTTAGTACTGGGGCGGTGGTTAACATTTTCTTTAATTCTTGAAAACTCTTCTCACAAGCGGGAGTCCAAATGTACTTTTCTGTCTTCCTTGTCAGATTTGTTAATGGAATTGCTATTTTAGAGAAATCTTGAACGAATCGACGATAGTATCCCGCTAAACCTAGAAAACTTCGCACTTCAGTAGGTGTCTTTGGTTGTGGCCAATTTATGATGGATTCAACTTTAATGGGATCAACCAAAATTCCAAATTCATTGATCACATGTCCTAAAAATTTCACCTCTCTTAACCAAAATTCACTCTTTGAAAATTTGGCATAGAGTTTATCTTGTCTCAATGTCTCCAGTGTTATCCTCAAATGTTCATCATGTTCTTTTCTTGTCTTAGAATAGACGAGAATGTCATCTATGAACACAATGATGAACTTATCCAAATATGGTTTGAAAACTCGGTTCATCAAATCCATAAAAATAGCTGGGGCATTGGTGAGTCCAAAAGGCATTACCACAAACTCATAATGACCATAACGGGTTCTAAAAGCTGACTTAGGGACATCCTCAGCCTTGATCTTTAATTGATGATATCCTGATCTCAAGTCAATTTTTGAAAAGTACTTCACTCCCTTGAGTTGGTCGAACAGGTCATCAATCCTAGGTAAAGGATATCGGTTCTTCACCGTCACCTTATTCAATTCTCGGTAATCAATACATAACCTCAACGATCCATCTTTCTTCTTTCCAAATAAAACAGGTGCTCCCCAAAGTGAAACACTTGGCCTAATGAATCCTTGATCTAGCAACTCTTGTAGCTATATCATAAGTTCTTTTAATTCTGAAGGGGCCATCCTATAAGGAGCTTTGGAAATTGGAGCAGTTCCTGATACTAGCTCAATTCCAAATTCAACTTGTTTGTCTGGAGGTATACTTGGTAATTCCTTAGGAAATACATCTCCAAATTCCTTTACTATAGGGAAATCTGAAATCGTTAATCCTTCTATCGTCTTATCATAAACATGAACTAAAAATGCTTCGCATCCCTTGCATAACATTTTGTTAGCTTGTAATACTGTAAGAAGATGAGAGGGTTCGGTAGACTTACATCCATGGAATAACACTTTACTATTTGAAGGTGTTCTTAAAGAAACCTTCTTTTTCCTGCAATCTATACTAGCTTGGAATTTATGTAGCCAATCCATGCCTAGTATTAGATCAAACTCTCCCAATGGAAAAGGTATTAAATTGGTAGGGAAGTCATGTTTTCCTATTCTTATACTACAATCAGGTAGTATACTTTTAGCAACGTACACCTCTTGATTAACTACTATGACTTCTAGAGGTGCTTCTAAACATTCAAGAGCAAAATTCTTATCCTTAAAAAGACGTTCAGATATGAAGGATCTAGTCGCGCCAGAATCAAATAAAGCATAAACTTCAATTGAATTAACCAAAACCGTACCTAAAACCACAATATCAGACAGTAGTGCGTCCTGCGCAGTCATATTGTAAGTCCTAGCTTGGGGTCGATTGACTGTCATGCTAGGTCCTACTAATGGGAGTTTACCCTGACTCTTTTTCTGAGGGCATGAAGCGGAGATGTGGCCTTCCTGACCACAACTAAAGCATCTCCTCGCAATTCTAACTACACGACTAGCACTTTGTGGTTTATATTGCTGCGGAGGAAACCTCGGTTGGGAAACGATCGGTGCTTTGTTTGGGCAATTACTGGTAGTATGCCCAGATCGACGGCATTTGAAAACAAATCAGTTCCTACTAAACACTGGGAAGTTTCATGGTTCCTTCCACATTTGCCACAAATAACAATCCTCCTTTTGTTCTCGTTTAAGTCCACACTGAAATTTCTTTTCCTATTATCATTATACATATTTCCTTCCCCTTGTTTCACCATAACCGAACTAGTTTGTGGTTTTCCTTGTCCCCCAATCCTTTGATTAAAATTGTCATAATAACTCCCTTTCCTCTTTCCTTCCTTGCATTTCTCCCAATTGTATTCCTGAAGTAGCTTGCCACTTTTATCTGCTACCTTTGACCTTTGAACCACTTCAACATAGTTGTTCAGACACAAAATAGCAATTTTGTTATGTAACCATGGATTCAAACCATGCTCAAACCTTCTTGTCTTTCTTCTCTCAATATCTACTAAATGCGAGGCAAATCTTTGTAGTTCATTAAACTTCTTCTCATACTCTTCCACAGTCATGCTCCCATGTCTCAATTCTAGAAATTGTTTTTCTAGCTCATCCACAGCACTGGTGGAGAAATACTGGCTATAGAAAAATTCTTTAAATTGGGACCAGGTGATAATTAGGTCAATCTCAGGGACTGCTTGATCATTCCTAATTGCCAATCTCTTAGTCATCTCTAATCGTTCGGTATTTTCCCACCAATAACTAGCTTCCTCTTTCAATAAATACATAGCATATTCCGTCCTAAAATCATCAGTTACTCCAACAATACGAAAAGCTTTCTCTATTTCCTTAATCCAAATATGAGCGACAGTGGGACCTCCATCACCATTAAAAGTAGGTGGACAACTATTGGTAAGATCCTTAAATGTTACCTTCCTAGGTTGTACTTGTGGTGGAAGTACTTAGTTATTGTTATTTTGGGAGGCTTCCTTAATCATGTTTACCAATAAGGCAATAGGATTCCCTGGATTATCATTTTCTGGATTGTTATTCAGGTTGGGGTTCTCTTGGTCAGCTTGGTTGGTAGCTTGACGAGTTCGAGGTATTCCTCTTGGGGCCATTTCCTATAAATTAAGGAAAATATAAACTTACCATCAAAAGTTCCTTTTCTCTTTTAAAGAATAACATATATACAAAAAGGAAAGAAAGAATTCCAAATTAAACCATCAAAATATATATATTAAGTAACGAAAATTACATCATAGCAAATTTGTACAATAAACCTTCCTTGTTACAACATTATACAAAAACATAACAACATTGACTACTACCGATGCCTAATACAAGGGTTGGGAATCAAGTTCAGTCATTGTTCTGGGTGCAAAACGACACGCTCCCTCAACCTTCTCTATAAGGTTATTCATCAACTGATATCGATCTGCTACAGTAGGCTGGCGCAGCCTAAGATAATTACTAACAGAGATCACCACTTCTGTCAGAGTCTCAGTGAGAACTAAGGACACATCCTGAAATGATACCCTCTAAAGGTCCAACAATCTGCTAGTTCTTTGATGAGCCATTGACTGACGCATCATTGTGGTATTACGTGTTGCCAACTCTGATTGTGTCATACGGATTCTGCGTTGAAGATAATAACAGAATCCATTTGGAAAAGGCAAGGGTACTGGATTTTCTAGTGGTGGTACTATAGGTGCAACATTTGATAAGGTAACTGGTGTAGAAACAATATGTGGAGTGGATGACACCGTAGGTAGTGTATGCCTATCTGTAGGAGAACCTCTTACTTGTGAAGAATCCAAGGTTGGAGATTCTGTTTGATCATGGGGTGAGGAAGGACTCTTCATATGAACTGAAAAACTTGACCCCTCAAATAGATTGGTTGGGTTTTGCTTAATTCCCTCAGGTTCTGCAGACCCCTTTACATATTTATCAAAACCTCTAGGCACCTCAAAACAGAACACCTGAGTTGGTTTATTCACTCTTTTGTGAGGAGTCACTCGCCAACATGCACCTGTCCTCCCACGGTTGACATCTAACAGATGGTGTCTACCAGACTTGAAAGGTCGAGCAACCTTACTACTAGGGATATGCTCATTCTCTAAAATTTTAACCATAGGTGCCTTGCCCTTATCTACATGTCTGGGAGTAGGTGGATTCATCTATAAGGAAACATAGCTTAAATCAATATCAACTTAACATTTATAATAAGGATTTAACATGCATACTAATACTGCAACAAGATATACAATAACTTCAACGTGGATTGTTCTATCTTATAACCTCTCATCTAACCCGATAACCCAAGAACAACCGAGACTCAACTTAGACATCTATCTCTTATTCAACTCTCTTTATCCTTTTAGTCATTTCCTTACTTTACTAAATCCCAAATTCTACTTTCCAACAGAGAACATGTCACATAACTAGTGCTTGGCTACTGTTGCTCTGATACCAACTGTGGCGCCCCCAGAAATCCCCCGAGCCGGGTCTCGGGCACTATCAACAGTTTAGGCGACAGTCCTCGAGATCCCCAGGCTGGAACCCCGGGCTACACCAGAAAACTACCACACAACAGCAAAACAAACAACACAGCCAAGTATTTACAACACTCATACGAGAAATATATTCTCAATACATCACAACAAAACCTTAAGGTCCACATCATCTTACAAAACCTCAAAGCTTGAAAATAAACAAGGTGTAGCGGAAACAAAACTTTAGATGGCTCACAACGACCTTACAACTTAAACATTCTTATGCCATTCTCTCTTTCCCTTTCTTAGGTGACTCAACCTTCACGACATAACCTGAAAAACATTCATAGCATTCCGCATGAGCGTTTACACTCAGCAAGTACATATTTATAGGCAAGAAGAACAGATAATTCAAAAGCTTTAATATTCTTCGAGGTTGGGCGAAACAATGCCAACACCTCGTGATAATCAATAAACATATATCATCTAGAGTACCCGAGTGATATCAAGGGTTAACCTTTTTTCAATAAAACATGATTCGCCCTCTCTTCATCAGATAATGTATCACTTGACTAGACTGATCATTATCTGACTTCTTTTAACAATCAAATTTCATCCCAACTGGTCAGCCTGGTCATTTGATCCATCATTTGACATACGTAGTCACTTGCAGAAACCAATTAATCTGCAAAAGGTTTGATTACCGATGCCTTGCCTCGGTCTATCATTCCCTATCATCATTGGCCAGAATACCAAGCGAAAGCATTCAACAGCCCTTTAACTTCCTCGTATGGAATATATCTTCTTGAAAACATTTTCTCATTTTAAATTGGCATCCTCCACAATTAAAAATAGCGACTACCAAACATAATGGCGTGCTCAACAATTAAAAACAGACAGCCGATGATTTTTTTCTATATACCCATACGGAAGCATGCTCAGGTGTGCATATAAGTTTACGACTGCAACACCCTTACATCATCATCATCATCTTTTGGTGTGCTAGTGACTTTAAATAGCTAGCAATCACCCAATAACATATAGCTCAATCATTAACATCTTTTCACGTACAACGGATCAATGATCGTACGTTACTTAATCATGAATGAGATCATCATCATGCGTAAGCTATAACATCATTCATTTACGTAAATCAAAATAATGATTCTACGTAATCAGTAATAAAGAAAGTGGAATGAATATATACTTGCCTTGGTCCTTAGCTAAAATCTCTATACTGGTTGCAAAAGGGTTCTGTAAAACATCATTGTTGGTATAACATGAGAAATCCATACTTAAAAGATGACCATTCAGATTAGAAAATGGTTATCAGGGCATATTTTACTCGTCAGGGAAAACATTACCCATCAGAGACTATGGATGACGTCATCGAGCATTAGACTTAGCCTGTCGGAGACTAAGGCTGACGTCACCAGAGACTATCCTTAGCCTGTCGAAGACTAAGGCTGATGTCATCAGAGACTATCCTTAACCTGTCGGAGACTAAGGCTGAAGTCACCAAAGACTATTTGTGGGGCCCCCAGAAATCCCCCGAGCTGGGCCTCGGGCACTACCAACAATTTGGATGACAATCCTCGAGATCTCCAGGTTGGGATCCCGAGCCATGCCAGGGAACTGCAGGACAACTTCACAACACAACAATGACAACAACACAGCCAAACATTTACAACACTTAAATGAGAAATATATTCTCAAAACATCATTACAATATCTTAAGGTCCTCATCATCTTACAAAACCTCAAAGCTTGAAAATAAACAAGCTACAGCGAAAACAAAACTTTAGATGGCTCATACGGCCTTACAACTATAACACTCTTAAGCCATTCACTCTTTCTCTTTCTTAGGCAAATCGGCCTTCAAGACATAACCTGAAAAACATTCATAGCATTCCATATGAGCGTTTACGCTCAGCAAGAATATAATCATAAGCAAGAAGAATAGATAATTCAAAAGCTTTAGTATTCATCGAAATTAGGCGAAGCAATGCCAACACCTCGTGATAATGAACAAACATGTATAATTTAGCAACACCTGGTGATAATAAATAAACATGTATCATTTAGGGTACCCAAGTGATATCAAGGGCTAACCCTCTTTCAATAAATCATGATTCGCCCTTTACTCATCAGATAATGCATCACTTGACCAGACTGATCATTATCTGACTACCTTACATAATCAAATTTCATCCCAGCTGGTCAGCCTGGTCGTTTGATTCATCATTTGACATACGTAGTCACTTGCAGAAAGCATATGGTCTGCGAAAAGTCTCATTACGGATGCCTTGCCTTGGTCTATCATTCTTTATCATCATTGGCCAGAATACCAGGCGAAAGTATTCAACAGCCCCTTAACTTTCCATATGGATATATCTTCTTGTAAACATTTTCTCAATTTTGAATAGCCTTGACGTGCTGAACAATTAAAAGCAGCGACTGCCAACAACACATATTGGTGTGCTCAACAATTAAAAGACAGTGACCATCACAAGCGGAACTATATATCCATACAGAAGTTACTTGGGTGTGCATACAAGTTCATGACTTGCAACACCCAAACATCATCATTTGGTGTGCTAGGAAATTTAAACAGCTAGCAACCACCCAATAACACATAGTTCAATCATCAACATCTTTTCACGTACATCAGATTCAATGATCATACGTTACTTAATCATAAAAGAAATCATCATCATGCATAGGCATTAACATCATTCATTTACGTAAATTGAATTAATGATTATACGTAATCAGTAAGAAAGAAGTGGAATGAATATATACTTGGCTTGGTCCTTAGCTAGATTCACTATACTGGTTGCAAATAAAGTTCTGTAAAACATCATTGTGGGTATAACATGAGAAATCCATACTTAAAAGATGACTATGTATAATCAGAGAATGATCATCAGGGCACGAAGTTGCCCATCAGGGGACATAACACTCGTCAGGGAATGATCTTCAGGGGATAATCACCAGGGAATATCTCACCCGTCAGTGGATACACTACTCATCAGAAGATAATCTACCCGTTAGGGGATACATTACCCATCAGGGAATGCATGCCTATCAGGGGATAATTAGTCATCAGGGGATAATTGTCCGTCAGAGATTGACTGGTCATTAGTGGATAAATTACCCGTCAGGGGATGTCTCGCCCATCAGGGGATATCTCTCTCCCGTCAGGGGATATCTCTCGCCCATCAGGGGATAGCCTTCGACCATCAGGGGATCATCTACTCATCAGGGATTAGTCATCAGGGGATGACTTACCCATCAGGGGATAATTCATTCACCGCCAAACTCGTCGGTTGGTAACTTTGGCTATCGCTGAACTTCATCAATGGATAACCTATTCAACGCCAAACTCAGTTAACCATCGCCAAACTAGTCGGGTAACAACTTGTTCAACGCTGAACTCACTAAGTCATCACCGAACTCATCAGTAGACAAATGTTCATCGCCAAACTCACTTGTTCAGCACTGAACTCGTCGGGGACTAAAATCTTCAGTCATCAGAGACTAACATACTTTGTGGATGGCGTCATTAGGGACTAGACTTTTGCCTGTCGGGGACTAAAGCTGACGTCATCAGAGACTAGGATTTTTTTAAAGCATCGGAGACTAAAGAACATCTCATCAGAGACTAACATCTCATCAGGGACTAATATTAACTCATCAGAGACTAAAATTATCTCATCAGAGACTAATAATATCTCATCAGAGACTAATATAAAGCTTGTTTCGGCTTCCATGGAAAGCCTTACATGATCAAACTTAACCTAGGATACTTCATGAATATGAATATGTAAAAGAACGCAACTTTTCTTTCAAAACTTCACTCTTCCTTGAAAACCTAATATGCACGGCTAAAACTCTTGGATGCTATGCAAAAAGGAACAATAGAGGAGAGCTTTAAATTCTTACCTCCTGGGTTAACGAAAGAGATCAAAGCTTGATTGACAGTAATCGTCCAGAAAAAAGAATCTTGAAATTATATGGAGGTGATAGGTTTAAGGAGGAACTTTGGAAGAGAAATTTTTAGAAAAGAGACTGAGATGTTCTTCCGAATGAGGTATTTATAGAAGGCTGAGATTAAGCTTGGAAATAAGATGATTGGTTAAACTGGACGGTAAAAACGGCTGCTCATCATGATCCTTAGCAGCTAAGCAAGTGTAATAAACCTGTTGTCCTTCATGCACATACGTTTAATCCACTTGATGACACACAAGCAGCTTATTAATCAAATTTTCATACGTACACATGATGTCATCCTTCTTACGTATGCCATTCTATTCATCAAGAGATCTACTAATCTCAACGCTTGACTTCTTCAAACAATAACGAATGTTACCAACATAAAACATAATTTACTTGATCTTATAATACAACATCAAGCAAAATCCTTTAATGAGTCCAAAATATTTAGTTATTCCAAAAACATCATATATTAAATATACACGTTAATATATAAAAAGAACAATATAAATAAATTATTTATAAATAAACAAATTTTCCGGGTCGTTACCCTATCCTTAGCCTGTCGGAGACTAAAGCTGACGTCACCAAAGACTATCCTTAGCCTGTCGGAGACTAAAGCTGACGTCATCATCAGAGACTAATTAACTCATCAGAGACTAGTGTTATCTCGTCAAAGACTAATATTAACTCATCAGAGACTAACATTAACTCATCAGAGACTAATGTTATCTTCTCAGAGACTAACATTAACTCATCAGAGACTAACATTAGAGCTTGTCTCCGCTTCGATGGAAGATCTTACAACAACAAACTCAACCTAGGATACCTCATGAACATGAATATGCAAAAGAACGCAGCCTTTCTTTCATAGCTTTATTCTTCCTCGAAAACCTAGTATGCACGACTAATACTCTCGGATGACATGCAAAAGAAACAATCAGAGGAGAACTTAGGATTCTTACCTCAAGGGTTGATGAAAGAAATCAAAGCCTGTTTGAAAGTAATCGTCCAAAAGAAAGAACTTGAAATTATGTGGAGATGGTAGGTTTAAAGAAGAACTTTGGATGAGAAATCTTTAGAAAAGAGACTAAAATGTTCCTCCGAATAAGGTATTTATAGTAGGCTAAAATTAAGCATTGGAATAGAATCATTGGTTAATCTGGATGGTAAAACGGCTGCTCATCATGATTCTTAGCAGCTAAGCATGTGTAATAAGCTTGCTGACCTTCATGTAAATACGCCAGCTATTAAAGCAACTTACTAATCTGATTACTATATGTAGGCAATGACGTCATCATACTTAAGCTCCTAAGTCCTCCATAGGACTTAACAATCAGAATGCATGGCTTCCTCTAGTACTTACGAAGGTTACCAACATAAAAACATCAATTGCTTGACCTTGCAACCAACATCCAAACAAAAATAACCTCTTTAATGGGTCCAAAATTATTTAGACATTCAAAAATATCATATATTAATTACACATGTTAATATATATATATATATAAACAATATGAATAAATAAATTATTTATAGATAAACAAATTTTCTGGGTCGTTACACTAGAAGTACTGATCAAGTCAACATCGGGGCTTGTCATCAGGGGATAGTTATGACCTAGGTCATTCGTCATTAGAACTTACATGCAAATCACCAATACTTGGCTAAGAAGTAAAAGGTATAACTGGGAAGATATTCCTTGAAATATGGTGCTCCAATAGCAACCTTTACATCAGAAACGTATGGATAACAGGAACAGAAACGAAAGCAACAATAGCCTATAGCGATGTGACATGTGTATTTCCAAAAGGACAATGATGGGACATACTGCGGCTACGTTGAAAAAGAAGGATGTCTTGCACATGGGTTCTATATATGTTCTCCAATATATGGAAGGGTTGTTATTTGGGTTTATTTACTATTGTGATCAAATATTCTTTTATGAATAGTAATAGTATATGTAGTAGTAATATTAGTGTGGGTTATCATTATTACTATTACAAAGGAAGGACAGGTAATTAACAATTTTGCCAATATGACTCCCAGTAATGAGTAAGCATTTCAGCCGCTGAGTCATTAGTACTGCAAAGTACTACTATATGACACCAGTGAGAAGTAGACACATACATGTAAATAAAATGATCAAGTAATTTTTTATTATATTTAATAAGTTGGTGGTTTAGTTAACTCCATGTCCTATACTAAACTGAGGTGTGAAATGCTCCACATCAAACATATTTGTTCCCTGACTCTCCTATATAAAGAATACTCTTGTCTCACTAATCTTCCTTTCTAAACACTCTCAAACTACTTTCAAATTAAAAATAATATTTATACAGCGTGTGCTACATAATTGAAAGTTTTGCAAGGTAATTTTAAAGCCTTAACTAGTTATTTAATTTGACTAAGAAAACATGAGAGATAGACGCTATGTTTGCCTAATCATTTAATTAGAGTGGAAACTTGTGCAATAATTTGGTTAGTCAAAACATAATCCCTTCACCATATCTCCCCATATAAATAAACTACTTGGATAGTCTCTATCCTTTCGAAATACTCAAAGAGTTTTTCTATATGTTCAACATGGATATATTGTACTCTGTTATTCCTTATTCTTTACAACTTCTATTAGTTAAAAGGGTGATTAATCAACTATACAATTAAGAAGGGAATTCAATTTCTAATTAATTTTAAATACTGTTGTAAACTGAGTTTATTTTTTCTTTTCGAAAACTCTGTTATGTTGAAAAGCTTCTGCGTACCTTTGAATCAAGACCTTTAACTGTATCAGAGAAGAGCTTTATATTAGTCTCTAATAAGATAGTGATATCCCCTGATGATGTCCACGTACAACATAAACTACTATTTATAAATCTGAAACAAACTGGAGAACAAATACACAAAAATTCTAAACTATTACTCATTGAAGGATAACTATCCACTGATGGGTTAATTTTGTCATCAGAGGATAATTATCCACTGATGAGTGGAATTATCCACTGATGAGTAAAATCATCCACTGACAAGTAATTTATCCCTTGACGGGTAAATTTATCCCCAGATGATATTATCCCTTAATGGGGTATACTTTTGCGCTATCATCTAGAGTTAGGCATTAAAACATTATCGATGAATTTAGCGATGATTTTGACACTATTGTCCAAGAGTTAGGAGTTAAAGCATTACTGAAGACTTTGGCGATATGCTTGGCGCTTTGTAAAATTTAGAGTTTAGCGTTGGCTTGTTGAGTTTGGAGACGAACAAAAATCTATCCCCTAAGGGTCGAGATCTATCTCCCGATGACCGAGAGTAATCCCCTGATGAATCAATTTATCCATTGACGACCAATTTATCCCCTGATGCATAATCTAACCATTGATGCATTTTTTCCCCCTGATGCACAGTAACCACTGATGCATAGTTTATTCTCTGATGTGTAATTTATCCCCTAAAACACATTATCCACTAAACCTAACTATTATCCACTGATGAGCAAATAATTCCTCAGCTAATAATAATACCTAAAGGAAATTTACTTTTAACTACTATTCTATTGATGTTAGAAAACACACCAGTCGCTACTATACAATAACAAGTTTCACAATTTTAAGTATATGCAGCACTATATAATGCATTCAAGAGTGACAGTTATAAACTAAAAGTTTCATTACAGCCAGTTCACACTAGTTGATAAATAATGAAGATCTTACCATTCTAAGTTGAGCAGCCTAAATTCAGTCATCCCTCGATATAGGAACACATAACAACTAAAATGAGGCACTCTTAATAAATTATATGTTACACGATCGGATAAACATTACATAAAGAGTCATGTTACTTAGACATAGCTATAATTCTAACTTTTGATCATTTGTCGATCAAAACAAGATCTCATAGGAACACTTGAACTGAATATAAGTTATCACCTTGATCAAGGCAAGTGATATATTTATTATTCTTTTAACATATTGCACAACTATTTATGTAGGCATATATGGAGTCCGATGCTTATTGCAATTAGATGCTTGATCAATTGATTCGATCTGCATTATGATATGATATGCCAATGCTCAAACCTTTCTTCCTACGTATACATAATTGTTTTGTATACGCACTGATAGAGAATAAATGTTAATTATTCAACTTGAGCTAAGATCTTATTGTTAAATGCTTGACTACTTGTATCTAGTTTACAAGCATCCTATCTGTTTCATGTCAATACCTGATATGTTAAATTATTTATTTTAGTTCAATTCTTTTAAATGCTAAGCTTTTGCATTCTTTAGAAATCATCTATGTTTCTATTCAATGACCCTCGTTGAGGTGCCAGGATTAATCCACTATATAAGCTAATGAGGGAACACCTCGGAATGGAGAATGGTTTATTCTATTCTGTCGGGCCCTGTAGATGTAATTATATCTACCTTAAGTGTCATACGTATGTACACTGCAGGCCATATTGAGATATGTAAAGCCCTAGACTTTTTGTAAACTATTATTATAATATTAAAGCATTTATTAAATTTTAGTCAAGTTTATTTGCGATCGTGATCAAATATTTTTTTATGAATACTAAAAGAAACAAATTTTAGTTTAAGATATCATCTTAAATGGTAATAGTTTATGTAGTAATGATTACTATTACTGCAATTGCAAAGAAAGGATTTTAAATAATAATTCTACCTAATGAGTAAGCATTTCAGTCAATGAGTCAGTACTACTACAAAGTACTACCTTATGACACCTGTGAGAAGTACGCACTTACGTGTGAATGTAATGATCAAGTAATTGTTTATCATATCTTAGTAGTTTAATCAATTTCACATCCGATGCTAATCTAAAATGAGAAATACCCCCCACATCAAACTAATGGTTTTCCTGGCTCTCCTATATAAAAAAGACTCTTGACATATAACTTTTCCTCTCTAAACACTCTCAAACTCAAAATAATTTTCATACAGCGTGTGCTGCAGAGCTGAAAGCTTGCAAGGTAATTTTGAAAGCTTTAATTAAGTTATTTATTTTAACTACTTGGTCATTTAATTTGAAGACAAATCTATATGAAACCTTTGTGACGACCCCAAAATCCCTTACCAGACCAGGGCTTCATCAAAAGAAGGAAAGATAACTTCACATCCATTCATAGCATAAATACTAATAAAAGGACTTAGTAGAGAGTTATTACAACCCAAAATATTACATTCTCAGTGGAAGATATTCTATCTCTATATTATACTACATAACATCACATCTTCAAAACATCTTCCTTCCTTCCTCAGCAGCAACTCAGTAGCCAATCACCTTTGCCTTTCCCTTGTCAGAGGGTTCAGCCTTTGTACTAAGCCTTGCAAGACATTAAGTTCAACAAGAATGAGCGATCTATGCTCAACAAGTATATAAACAACTCAGAGAAACAAATCTGAAATATTGATGGAAGTTCAATTCTGTTTATGAGGCTCCGTGACACAATACTAATGCCTCAGAAATCTTTAAAAAAATCTTTAGGATCACTGACGATAAACAACGTGAAATCCTCCTTGAAGAAAGACAAGTATTCACCTGTGTACAACTTTTTTTTTTCCAGAATATCCATCGGGGGCTAAACCCGTTGGATCTACTAACCATAAAGTACACAGCTGGCCTAATTGTGACCGCATGATCCCTCCTTGTGTGAACGAACGTAGTCACTTATAATTCCTCTAGGTCAGGTGAAGAACAAATCAGCACCTTTCCTTTCCTCTAGCCAACCATGTGGCATAACCCATTTAAGGGACATAACATTCTCATTCATTAGCACAGATATAAAATTGAAAAATAACTGATAAATCAAAGCTCAGTTATATCCATGCATTTTCATTCATATCATGCTAGAGGAATTTAAAGCATAGCATTCTGATTCACAAGGAAATTTAAACATAAAAGTCATAACCTTGTATGCATGTCGAATCAATTGATCATGTGCTTAACTGAAATAAGCATAAGAGTGAGAATATACTTGCCTCGGTCCTTTGCACACAATCAAATTCAATTTACTCGTGAGTGAAAGATTCTGTAAAATATGCATATAACATGATAAATTTAATACCTCGATAAGAATTATGAAAGAAAATGCATATGTGTGTCCTTAAACTTTTAATGTTTCAAGTCTAACAAAAGAACCGTTGAGGTTAAATAAATAATTAAACATCATAAAATAATTTAAGAAAATAATGTTTTATAGTTTTGAAGACAAACTGCACATCAGGGAATAATCTTCCACGTCAGGGGATCATTTGCGATCAGAGGATAACTAGTCGTCAGGGGATGACCGGACATCAGTGGGTAAACTGCCCCTCAGGGTATGTCCTTTGGCCATCAGGGTATCATTTAATTATCAGGGGATAGTCATTAGGGGATGACATACCCATCAGGGGATAACTTGCTCACCGCCAAACCCATCAGGTGATAACTTTGACTATCGCCGAACTCTCTTGGCTGTCTGGGGATGATTTGTTCATCGCCAAACTTAGTAAGTCATCACTAAACTTCATCAGTGGATAATTTGTTCAGCGCCAAACTCCTCAGAGAAAAGTTGTTCAGTGCTGAACTCAGTTGGCTATCGCCGAACACCTCGGGGACTAATATCTTTAGCCATCAAAGACTAACATATTTTGTCCATCAGAGACTACGGATGACATCATCAGGTACTAAACTTAGCCTGTCAAAGACTAAGGATGATGTCATTAGAGACTAATTTAAACTTCCTTCATCAGAGACTAAGGATTTCCTCGTCAAAGACTAGCAGATTTTTTCCCCATCGGAGACTAACAAAGAATCTCTCAGGGACTATTTAATAAGGTCAAAGCCTAACTCCAACCCGTCGAAAACTAAGTGAGGACTTGTCTTAGATACAGTGGTGTCTTCCTCACTCCTCCAAGGTGGCATTCTCAACCATAACCATGCTTAGGTCAAATCTCATCATCCTCTTAGTGATACATAACATTTCCTATGGTCTGCAAGCCCTTCTAGACTCGGTTTAGGGTTCAAAACTCAGGTTAAAGAATACTCAAGCATGGTGTTGTAACTACTAACAAAAAGAATTGTTTAGTAATTAATGGTTTGTCTACCAGGTGGCTGTCAACATTCTTACACTCATCTTGGGTCCACTTCTTGAAATAAACAAGCATTAACTCCATGTGTTAAAGCATGCATTAAATCATACTTTTGGAAATGAATGAACAAAGTATTAAACGTGGCATGCATAACAAAACAAAAGTGTAAGAAATAGAGCAGGACTTTAATGTAATGCCCTTACCTCCTTGGCTTCAAAGAAGTTAAAAGCTTGAGTTGTTTTTCCAAAAAGACAGTTTCTTTGAAAGTGAACCTGGATTTGGTGGTATACTATATAGAAATTTATGAAGGTGGGGCTAGGGTTGTACCAATACGATATATATATATATATATATATATATATATATATATATATATCACTTACTGAACAATAAGAGCCGTTGGATTATTTGATTTCAGCCGTTGGCTGTGAAAGAAATAACAAGCTTTAGAAAGAAGTGATTGGTTTGAAAAGGCAGTGTTACGGCTGTTAATACACAGTCGGTCGTCTATCATAGCTCACTCTAGTGCACTGTTGGAGATGGTGTGCGTTAATTGCCTCATGACTCACAACAGTCTTTGATTCAAAAACAGGTACTGTAGCCTAAACCCGTTCACACCTGGTGCTTTTACCCACGTGAACATATACACAAACACAAGATAAACTTGAATAAAATAATTTTTTAAATACTTGTGTTCAAAATACCTTTAAAATCTTTTGGACATCACATTGCCATTAAACTTTCATTATTCATACTGAAAAAAAAATTAAACCTCCATGCATAAAATAGATAAATCACAAAATGAATTAATCTTATAACAAAACTCATTTAAAATTTTCAAGTTCTCACAACCTTGACTAATAAAAACGTGTTTCTTTCATCTTTCTCATAGAGATAAACCACATGGATAAGCTCTATTCTCTTGAAATACTCAAAGAAACATTCTTCATATATTTAAACTCTACTCTTCTTTATCTCTAAAAACTATGTTATGATATTAGAGTGAACCGTTTAATACTAAGTCTCTAGAAAGATAATGATTTTTCCTCTTGATGTCAACATTCAACATAAACAACTGTTTAGAAAAGTTAAAACAAACACATTTCAACCAAGGAACATATATTAAAACACTTGACTATAAGCTATCAGAAGATAATTATCTGTCGATGGGTTGATTTAGCCATCGGATGATAATTATCCACCGATGGATTAACTTAGTCATCAGAGGATAAATTATCCATTGGTGAGTAAAATATCCCCTGACGGATAATATTTATCCATTGACGAGTTTGACACTGACTTGTTGAGTTTAGTCATGAACAAATTATCCCCTGACAGTTAACATTATCCATCGATGAGCTTGGTGCAGGCTAAATAGTTTGGTGATGAGTTTGGCAACAACCAAGAGACTTTGGTGATAGTCAAATAGTTTACCGACGAGTTTGGTGATGAAAAAATTTATCCACTGACGGGTAATTCATCCCTTGATGGCCGAGAGCTACCTCCTGATGGCCGAAAGCTATTCCCTAATAGACATAACTGTAATTCTAACTCTTGATCATTTATGGATCAAAAACAGACCTCGCAGGAACACTTAAGCCGAACATAAGTCGTCACCCTGATCAAGGCAAGTAATGTATTTGTTATTCTTCCAACGTATAACTTAGTTGTTTCGTTATGCATGATTTTGCAAGTAATATTCCCTCAACATATAGCAAAGCTATTTATGTTGGCATACATGTAATATAATGCTTATTGCATTTAAACTCTTGATCAGTTGATTTGATCTGCGTTAAGCCATGATATGCAAATACTCAAACTTTCTTACGTATACATAATTATTTCCTATACATACTGATAGAGAATAAAAGTTACTTGTTCAACTTGAGCTAAGACCTTATTGTCAAATGCTTAACTACTTGTATCCAGTTTACAAGCATCCTATTTGTTCTATGCCAATACATGACATATTGAATTATTCAATTTAGTTTAATTCTTTTAATACTTTTTATGAGTTCATCTATGTGACCCTCGCTGAGGTGTCAGGAGTAATCCACTGTATAAGTTTCAAAGGGAACACCCCGGTATTGAGAATGAGTTATTCTATTTTGTTGGGCCCTGTAGATGGAATTATATCTACCTTAAGTGTCATACATATGTACATCGCAGACCATTTTGAGGTAGCCTTGGCCTGCTATTGTTAAATGGTATGAAGTATTCTCAGTAAGTCCTAGTACTGAACGGAGTTAAGGCGATCTAGTAAGTCAAGAATTGAAAGACATCAAGTGCTTATGTAGATTTATTTTTATTCTTCCTTCAGAGGTGTTAAATTGCCAAAAAAATTTCCTATCAGAGAATGTGGATTCTCCCCATCTGCAATGGGAATCTAACAGTTTGAATTCATAAATATTGTTTATATGAAATAAGATTGCCTTGGAAATTGTATTTCAGAACTAGTTGCAGATTTTTCATTCCTTTCAACTATCCTATAACATAATACTTGCTAAGTTTTTATCGCTCATACTTGTTTGTTTTTTGTTTCAGTTAAGGGTGAAAAAGGTGAAAATTCCAATGGTAAGGAAAGAATGTATCAATAGGACTAGCTGTTAAGGGCTCATGAATACAAATTTTGGTTTGGGTTTTGGTTTAGAAAGTTATGTTTTCCGCTGCTAGAATCTTTTGAAACAATATTTGTAATAATTACTGAACGTACTCTGTTCTAATTAATGTTATGAAGGAAAGGTTATTGGTTTTTTAGTCAATTTGTACCATTGACGGCCCGATGTTCTGCCGAAAGCTGAAGTCGCAATAGTTGATAATAAACTAACAACTCTGGCCTATGACTGGGATTTAGGGGTTGCAACAAGATAGCATTGGCCTGCTATTGTCAAATGGTAAGAAGTACTCTTAGTAAGTCCTTGTGCTAAATAGAGTTAAGGCAATCTAGTAAGTCATGTACTGAAAGACGTCAAATGCTTATGTGGAATTTCATTCAGAGGCATTAGATTGTCAACTTTCCCTTAACTGGTTTCACCCCATCTATGACGGGAATTCATTCATTTGATCTCTTTATGTCATTCATATTCATTAACTTTGCCTTGGAAATATGTATTCCTGAACTAGCTGCAAAATTTCTATACTTCTCACTTACCTTATAATATATTACTTACTGAGCATTTATCGCTCATATTTGTTTTGATTCTCTTTCAGTTAAATGCAAGAAAGGTGAAAGTTCCAAGGGTAAGGAAAAGATGTAACCCTTGGACTGGCTATTAAGGACTCTTAAATATGATTTTTGATTTTGATATTGTAGTAGAGAATTTAATATGTTATCCGCTGTTAGAATCTTTTAAAAAAATAATTGTATTAGTGCTAGGCATACTTTGCTCTAACTCATGTTATGAATGAAAGTTTGTTAATTTTGTCCTAGTCGTGGCTCGGCGTTCCACCGGAAGCCGGAGTTGCCATAGTTGGTAACAAACTGAGAACTCCAGTTTGCAGCCGAAAAACGGGGCTGTCACAAAAGGTATGCTCTGGTGATAGTTGATGATTTCACCAGATACACATGGCTAAAATTTTAGCATGCCATGAATGAAGCAGCTTAGTTGGTGATTGATCACATCAAGAAAGTGGAAACTAAATCTGGGCTGACTATCAGAGTTCTAAGAACTGATAATTGAACAAAATTCAAGAACTGTCAAGTTGAATGTTTCTGTGTGGACAAGGGAATTTCTCACACATTTTCTGCTCCAAGAACCCCTAAACAGAATGGAGTAGTTGTGAGAACCCGAAAATTTTAAATGTATTTTATGATAAGAAATAATTTTATTTTGTGTTATTATATTTTTGCATAGAGGATTTCTTTTTTTTATATAGGAATGATAAATTCATATCTACAATGAAAATTTTTAGGATGATGTGATACCCATGATTACGAGGGTAAGTTCCTTAAAAAGGTATCAAAAAGGGGATTAGCAAATCCCATATAAGATTACATTGAGCATCATGGAGGAAGAGGAGAGGGTTACGTAGTATTTGTGATTACGTGTTTGATTAGAAACTAATTAGGTGGCTAAGTTTTCATGCATGTAGGACAGCAGCTGTATGCTGTCAAGAAGTCATGATGAACAACCGTTTTACCGTCCGAATTAACCAATTGTTTTATTCTAATGCGTAACCTTAGCTTACTGCCTTTGAGCTCTATAAATACCTCATTTGAGATGAAATTTTAATTTCCTTTACCCAAAATTTCTCTCTTCAGAGTTTCGTTTAAACATACCATCTCCATAAATTTCCAAGCTTTTCTCTCGGAAATTATTTTCAAAACAGCTTTGATTTCACTCTTTAAAACAAGGAGGTAAGAATCTGTAACGCTACTCAGTTCTTTCGTGCATAACATTAAAGATTTATGCTAGATTCATATTCGTTTCCATCTCCATGAGTCATCCTCGGTTAAGTTTGATCATGATAAACCTCCCATCGTAGTAGAAACAAGCTTTAATCTTTACTGAGATACTGTTAATCTCTGAGGAAATATGGTTAATCTCTGACGAGATATTCTTAATCTCTGACGAGATATTCGTAGTCTCTGATGAGATATTCTGTTAATCTCTGAGGATGACGTCAGCTTTAGTCTCCGACAGGCTAAAGTTTAGTCCCTGATGACGTCATTAGTCTCTGATGACGTCAGCTTTAGTCCCCGATAAGCTAAAGTTTAGTCCCTGATGATGTCATCAGTCCCTGATGAGTTTTTAGTCCCCGATACGTGTCTTAGTCCCCGACGCGGAACTTTAGTCCCCGACGTGTTTTAGTCCCTGGCGCGTCCAATACACGTATTAGTCCCCGATACCTTTCCGTAGTCCCTGATGTTTTTTTTTATAACTCCTTATTCATAAGCAAGGTAACTACAGGTTGTTTAGCACCCCTTAACCAAGAACCTCCATTAATATCAATAGAAAATAAATCTAAGGACAGTTCGTTTAAAACGAGATTTATTCTTTCACTCGTCAACAACTCCAATGGGTCATAACGTCATTCCTAGTCTCTGATGGACAAATATGTTGGTCCCTGATGGCTATAATCATCAATCCCTGACGAGTTTGTTAATGAGAAAATTTATCTCCGATGCCTAGTCTGCTATCAAGACTATAAAGTATTATTTTCTTAAAATTATTTTATGATGTTATTCTTTAAAACAATAAAGTCTAAGGGCATCACATACATGTTTTCTTTTATAAATTCTTATTAAAGTATTAAAAATTACTTGCATGATTTACAAAATCTCTCTCTCACAAGTAAATTGATTTGAAACTTTGTTGCAAAGGACCGAGGCAAGTATATTCACAACCTTACGTTTATTGCAAGTTGATGCAAGTATATTATCACTCCTATGCTTATTTCAGTTAAGCGCATGATCAATTGATTCGACATGCATACAAAGTTATGATATTTAATTTCCTTGTGAATCATAATGCCATGCTTTAATTTCTGCTAGCATGATATGAATAAAAGTGCATGGATATAAAGCTTTGCTCTTTCAGCTATTTTTCAATGTTATATCAGTGCAACAAATGAGAATGCTATATTCCTTGAATGATTATGCCACATGGATGGCTAGAGGAAATGTAAGGTGTTGATTTGTTCTTCACCTGACCTAGAGGAATTTTATGTGACTACGTACGTTCACACAAGGAGGGATCATACGGGCACAGTTAGGCCAGCTGTATACCGTATGGTTAGCAGATCCAGCGGTTTAAGCCCCCGATGGATATTTTTACTTCAAGGAAGTTATGCTTTGTTTTAAGAAGGATTACACAATTGTTTATCATCAGTAGTCCTAAATATTCCTTAAAGATCTCTGAGGCATTAGTATTGATTCACTAAGCCTCTTAACAAAAATTGAATTCTTTGAAACATTCCAAATTTGCTTTCCCAAATTATATACATACTTGTTGGGCGTAAATCGCTCATTTTCGTAGAATTTTAATGTTTGCAGGTCAGAATATAAAGGTTGAGCCCTCACACAAGGGAAAGGCAAGAATGATCGATTACTAAGGGTGGCTAGTCTTGTAATGTCAATAAGGAGGGAAGAAAGGAAGATGATCTGGGAAATGATGTTTTGTATTACAACATAGAAACAGAATAGCTTCCACTGTAAATGTAATATTTTGGGTTGTAATAACTCTTCATTATCATTTCTTTCGGTAATTATTTTATGAATGGATGTGTGGTTATCTTTTCCTTCTTTTGACGAAACCTTATTCCAGTGAGGGATTATGGGGTCGTTACAGTAGTGCTACTCAGAATGAATGCTTATACCTCAACTTTTTGTTAAAGATTGAACCTAAAAAGGTTAAGGAGGCATTACAAGATGCTGATTAGGTGATTGTCATATAAGGGGAGCTCAATCAGTTTGTAAGAAACAAAGTTTGGAGACTAGTGCCGAAACCAATGAACAAATCAATAATGGATACTAAATGGGTCTTCAAAAATAAGCTGGATGAAGTTGGTACAGTGACAAGGAACAAGGCCAGACTGGTTGCAAAAAGTTATTCACAAGAAGAAAGGATTAACTATGACGAAACCTTTGCACCGGTGGTAAGAATGGAAACAATTAGGATATTCCTTACGTATGTTGTTATGCAAATTTTAAAGTGTACCAGATGGATGTAAAAAGTGCATTTATGAATGGGAAACTAAAAGAAGAGGTGTATGTCCAGCAACCTCCCAGCTTTGAAGATCAGAAATTTCCCAATCATGTCTACATGTTAGACAAAGTTTTGCACCCTAAAATTTTTTAAGAATATGTAGGTTGGGGCTTGTGAGACTGCCTTATTTGATTGATTACTTTAAAATTCCCAATAGGTTTCAAAATCCGAGTTTGTATAAATGCGATAGGGCGATGAGATTATTTTTCAAAATGACTTGCCACCTAACAAATCTGAGACAATGTGTTAGGACACCTTTCCAGTTTTACCTTTTTTGAAAATTAATTTCAAGATGACTCTTAAATTATGGTCGAGGCAAAACCAAGAAAAACTGAGTTGGTTGCTAGATTGAACAGGGGGAAGGTATTAGGCACCCCCTATCCTCACTATAACTAATGACTGCTTTTTTAGATTTTTTTTTTTTGTGAAATCATCTCTTAAATGTGAAGAAGTTTGAAAGCATAAAAAATGCAATGGCAGTGCAGATGTCTGTTAGTGTATGTGTGTGCTTCCTGTGTTTCCATTATTTAGTTTTTGGGTTACATACTACAAGGTGGAATTGGAAATAAATGACAGTCCTACACAAAAATCAAACAGCTCTCGCCTAAAACAAAAAAAATACTACATTCTCTATATACAATTTAGCTAACTTAAGACTAGACAAAATGAATTTCAACAGGTGTTGGCTTTTGTACTGCGATCTCTCGGCTGGATCACCCAAGAAGGGTTTAAAACCCATATGTCGTTAACTCACGCATGATACATAAACAAAAGGTTAGAAAAGAAAACATAACTGTGCAAATATATACATATTGATAACATGATAAAAATCAAACCATTTATATTACATATATAAACTAAAATCACACAGAAATCATGAAAGGACAAAGTATATTTATACGACAGGGTATGGGATTAGATGATATGCAGGTGTATGAGATTGGATATAAGGATGTTTCCAAATAGAGATAGCTATAGACGAAGCTATTCTTAACTGGAAATCACCCTATTGTAGACATGGAGATGAACCTGGATCAAAGCAAAATGATGGGGAATAAAAGGGCAAGATAAATAAGCAGTTAAAGTACAACTTTTATTGGATTAATGTAGAACAGGGAGTTACAAGGATACTTTCTGGTGTGAGGAAATAAAGCCTCTCTTTCTCCAGCTAAAACTCCAAACAAAAAGATTCTGAAATTCTCTCAAGGTCTTATCTTTCTTTTGGGTTTTTCTCTCTTTTTCCTTCCCTTTGTAATTTTCCTCAATATCTCCCCGTGAGTATTTTTTTCGCCCCCCTTTCTGTGTTGTGACGACCCAAAATTTTATTTTCTTAAATAAATAGAAATAAAATGTTTATTAGATGATTTCCTATGAGGTATGAATTTTAAATGATTGAGTATTATGTCCATCCAAAATTCAATGGTTCCAGTTCCTTTGTAAAACCATCAAAGGGATATGAATATATTAATCTCAAATCTTTAAGAGATTAATTTAATCATTCATGAACGAGGAGATGAGTGTGCTTAGTGACTGCAATGGGAGGCTGCATGTGTGCCAGCGGCTGCTTCTTTTCTTAACTCATGTAGTACCCGTTAACCAAGGTTAATATCCAGTCATGCTTGTAAAGATATTGATCAAGGAATTCTCACTAAAAGAAGAACTGCGGTGTGTATTTTTGACCAAGGACTGTCATGTGCAAGTAGTAATTAATGAATCTCAGAGTTGTGCACGTGACCCGTCCAGTGCTTGTCATCTCTAACAGTGCACTAGAATGGGCTATGATAGATGAACGACTGACTTAAGAGGAAGGATGTCGTATGTAGTTTGCGAGAACCTCCTTTAAGCTAAATAAGACATGCAAGATGTTTAAGGAAGGAAAGAAGGAAGAGTTCGAAACTTCAAAGTCAAAGATATTTCTAAAGTGCTAGAGGTTTTGACATTGAATCCGTCATACCTCACAAATAGTTTGAACCCTTGTTGTGTTTCAAACCCACCTTATATGATTATATACTTGCTGAGCATAAATCGCTCGTCCTTGCTATTGTTAAATGTTTTACAGGTGATAAAGGTAAGATATACATGCATAAGGTCATTGTGAGTTAACTGTGGGTAGTGATGAGGAGAAGCAGAGGACTAAAGATGTAAAAGTACAATTGAAGTGTTAAGTTTGTTAGACCTACGGGTCACGACTTCATGTAAGGATGATGATTAAAGCTATTGTAATAGCTTAGTTTCTGCTACAAGTTTTGTACTCTGAAAATTTGTAACGATGTACTATTAATCACTTTAGTACATTAGTGTTGTATGTATGTGTTGTTATTTGTTTCGTTCCTCTGACGGTGCCAGGTCCCGTGTGGGATTTTTTTTGGGGTCGTCACATGTGTTGTTTGGGGTCTCTATTTATAGGCCAGCTCCTTCGTCCTTCAGGCTTCCTCCATAAACTGTGTTTCAAAATATTTCTGATATTTCCTTGGTAATTACAGCTCTGTCACCTGGCTTCCCTTTTTTAGATGGACTTCCTTGCATGTCAAACCTATTATGTGACCCTTATTGCAGTTGGTCTTTTCCTATTGGATCATCCTCTTTATTTATTATTTCTTAGCTTTAACTGAGTTAATGGATTGCTAGAGTCAGTCACGTGTCATCCGATATGTCATCTTTAATTCTTGATGATCATCTTGTCTTTGATGCAATGAGGGGTTCTCGTGTAATCCAAGCAATAGTGTCTGATGGGGCAACCTTTTAGTCTCGAATAGTGCACTTTATCCCCTGACGAGCTAGTCTCCGACAATGTAAATTTTATCCCCTGACGAGTTAGTCTTTGATGGGCTAAACCCTGATGAGCTAGTCTTCGACAGTGTAAATTTATCCCTTGACACTGAGGAATTTATCCCCTAATGCCGAAAAACATTATCCCCTGACGACGATAAAACATCCCCTGATGTTTAGACTTTGGCGCTAAAATGGATTGTCCGATGACTTTGGAGATAAAGTGGATTATTCGACGAGTTTGGCAATAGCCAAAATGACTTTGGCGCTGTTGTTGGTCCCCCAATGACTTTGACGCTATTGTTGGTCATCCGATGACTTTGGCACTGGTGTGGATTACATGACGAAATTGGCACAGAGTAATTTATCCCTTGATGCCCAAACTTTGGCACTAGTGTGGATTACTCGACGACTTTGGCATTGAGTAATTTATCCATTGATGCCCAGACTTTGGCGCTAGTCTAGATAACCCGACAATTTTGGCACTGGGTAATTTATCCCCTGATGCCCGGACTTTGGCGCTGGTGTGGATTACCCAATGACTTTGGCACTAAGTAATTTATCCCCTGATGTCGAGAAGTACATCCCTTGATGCCGAGAAGTACATCCTCTGACGCCCAGAAACATCCCCTGATGTCGAGGAGTACATTTCCTGACGCTGAGAAATATCCTCTGACGCCCCTACTGTAGTCTTGCTTTGATTCATGTTTTTCAATATTTTGTCCATTTTTAAAGCCACCACAGATCCTGTTGAAATTCTCAACCAATGCTCCGCACAGGCATCAATGTAGAATAAGTCTAAGGATACCTTTCTTCACATCAAGCTCAAACACCTCGATAAGATCTATAGATGTGTAGACTTTGGTGCAAGTTATCTAGGCATTTTGTTCATCAATCTCTACTCTTGATTTATCAGGTGCTGCAGTTATCAATTATGTGCACTTCTCAAAGAGGAACTTGTCAATCCTACACTTAACAAGAAAATTAAATCCACCAAGCCTCACTCCATATTTGATTATTTCCTTTTATTACCTCAAAGCAACATAAATAAAGTAAAGCCAAAAAAAAAAGAGGTGTCTACACAAAGCACTCTATGGACTTAAACAAGCACCGAGAGCATAGTATGATACTTTATCTCAATTTTTACTTGAAAATCATTTTACAAGAGGTATTGTAGATAAAACCCATTTTCGTAGAAAATATGTTGGTGACATAATATTTGTTCAAGTCTATGTAGATGATATTATATTTGGTTCTACTAATGAGAAGTTATGTTCTAAATTCTCAAAGCTGATGAAAAGTAGATATGAGATGAGCATGATGGGTGAAATAAATTTATTTTTAGGTCTAGAGGTTAAACAAACCACTGATGGTACTTTTGTCAGTCAATCAAAATATATCAAAGATCTTTTAAAAAAATTTAATTTCAAAGATGTTTCAACTGCTAAAACACCCATGGCAGCATCTACTAAACTTGATATTGATTTGAAAGAATAGAAAATTAACATATCAAGTTATGGAGGTATGATAGGCTCACTGTTATATCTAATTGCCAGTACACCAAATATAATGTTTTCTACATATCTGTGTGCTAGATTTCAATCTGACCCTAGAGAATCTCATTTGATTGCTGTAAAAAGGATATCCAGTTATCATAAGGGTACTCCAAATCATGGCATTTGGTAACTAGAGATTCTGGATTCAAGCTAATAGGATACTCAGGTGCAGATTATGCAGGTTACAAAATAGACAGGAAAAGAACAACAGGAAGCTATCAATTTCTTGGAAGCAAACTCATGTCATGGTTTAGCAAGAAACAACATTTTGTGTCAACCTCAATAGCTGAAACTGAATACATTGCTGCTGGGAGTTGTTGTGCTCATATCTTATGGATGAGAACTTAGCTAATGGACTATGGCATGGTGCGTAATCAAATTCCTATTTATTATGATAACACCAGTGCTATTGTCATTACAAAAAAAATTTGTGCAACACTCTAGGACAAAACACATAGACATCAGGTATCACTTCATCAGAGAACATCTGATGAATGGTACAATGGAACTTCATTTTGTTCCCACACAGAAGTAGCTTGCATACATATTCACTAAAGCATTGGATGAAGCCACCTTTAATAGGTTGGTAAGTGAGTTAGGTATGCTCAACTTTGGTGAATAAAATCTTGAAAATCTTATGCAAGTTTGATAAGATGAAGCAGTAGACAATTTTTTTTTAAAAAATTTTAGCTGATAAAACGCAGCAGTGGTTAATTTATCCCCTGATGAATTACTCATGAGTGGATAATTATCTACTGGTAGTATAAATTAAACTTTTAATTTCTGAGTTTATCTTCTTTATTTCTTCTAATTCTGCTATAATGAAGGATGCTAGTAATGGCTCAACTTCTTCTGCCCAAGTAGCGAAACCCTCTAAATACAAGTCTACAACAAAAGTCATCTCCTCTATCTCTGAAAAGATAAAAGTTGTAAGAAGAAAATAACCACAACCAACAATAGTTGAGAGGGATGGTGAGCATTTTAGAGGAAGAAATAAGGAACAATGAGAACCCTTGGAGACTACTTAATATTCTCTCAAAAGGATATTGAGATTAAAAGGAAAAAGCACATCTCTAGGTGCAATCTCTCAAAAGGCTGTATCTATTGAAAATAGTCCACCTCCAAGGATACATGTATTTGAGTCTACCATGATCACATCTATAAATAGCTTTTAGAGGAAGGAGGAAGAAAAACAAACAGGTTCTGATCAATGATCAACTTGTCACTAAATGCACACACAAGGTCTCACATTGATACTTTTCTTTTCTCTATTCAAGAGAAGCAACCAATATTCAAATTCTACCCTTATTCTTTCTTCTTCTCTTCTTGATATTTCTTTTGAAGTAATGGAAATCTCATAATTCCATTGATTTCAGATTCTGTGATAATTCAATCATCAGAGAAGCCAACTCCAGAAGCTGAAATACAAATAACAACTCTCAACTCATTAGTGGATAATACAATTATACTTTATCAAACATCCACTAATGTAGAATACTTACTTCTTATATTCCCTACACCACTCTAGGTCATCCACAACTGAAAAGTTTAAATATTTATAGTAAGCCTGAGAGAATACAAAATGAGAGTTTGATCTTGTGTCTAAAAAAAGGTGAAGAAAAAGAGATTAAAACAAAAATGTAAAGAAAGTGAGTGTGAGAGACTGACTTGTAAAAGTCAGGTAAAAGGAGAGTGTGTGAGCAATGATGAGATCCTTGAAGAAAAGAATAGAGAAAAATTGTTCAAACACTACTACCTTTACAACTCATGTATTGTTTGATCACCATTCTAATCAAACATCAGGGGATACTGAGAAAAGAATTAGTTCAGGAGATGCAACACAACAATTGTTAACTGACATGTCTAATCAGGACATTATCAAGACAACTGTCAGATCTCACAAACTGCAAATGAACCTGAACAAGAAATTGTGGATTCTTGGTTGGATGCAAGCAACACAAGAAATATTGGATGATGCAGCAACACACCTCATACCAGAATATTTGATCACACAAGGATCAAGTGCAGTTGTACTCATATGATGTTTATGAATAATTGATCAACACAGAAAAGAGAAACATGAATCTCCAACACTTCATGATCAATGGTCTTCATACTGAGCTCGAACATTTCTTCTTGCTAAGTCAACCTAATCTATCCAGTTCTACCTTTCAACATTAAATGATGATGTCAAAAAGGGGGATAATGATAAGGTTAGGGGGAGTAAAGAGTAATTTTGATGAAGAAAAGGGAGAATTGTTAAAGATGTTAATAGATTGATGACTGAGCTTGAAGAACTATAGAAAGCCAACAAAACTATTAATTGTTAGCAGAATTGGTACAATGAGGTTTACATATCTTCAATTTCAATTCTAAGTAAGTGGTGCTATAAGATTGTGTTTTGACGTCATCATCAAACCTTGATTTATGTTTATCATTTGATAATCATAAATATGGGGAGATTGTTAGGAATTATAACATTTGATGATGATGTATAACACTTAAAATTGTTAAAACTTGGAATTGTACTAGAACCTGCAGTAGTGTACTATCAGAGACTACTATCAGAGACCGCAGGTGATCATCAGGGGATGAAGCTGGTCAGGAAACAAGTCATTAGGGGATAAGCCATCAGGGGATAAATCTCCATTTATGAACTAGTCATTAGGGGAGAAATATCCACTCTTGAATAACTAAATAAGTCATCAGGGGATAAATATCCACTAGTGAATAAAGTCATCAGAAGATAAATATCTACTGATGAATAAAGTCATATCAGGGGATATATATCAATTGATGAACAAAGTCACATCAAAGGATTAATGACTTGAAACTATAGACCTCTACCAGAGTTCTTCAACAAAGGAGAAGCCGACCAAGAACCATAACAAAGTTACAATTGAGATATACAAGGTTGGGAAGTTGATTTGTTAAAGCAAATTGATTAAATAATAATGATGTGACTTAACAAGAGTTGTTAGGTGACAAAGTTGTTACAACTATTGATAAAGAGAAGCTGCTCTAATAGAACAAAGTAGTTAGTGAAAAGTAGAAACGATCAAAGATAAGAAGTTGTGTGAAAAATACGCAACATACACAAAACATATAAAAGAATAGAATAACAAAAATAGAGAAAGAGATTATTCAGTTGTTCACATTGTAATACGCAGCAAATTCATAGAATTTGGGAAGCAAGTTTTTCATAACTTGAGAAGCTAGAAATTAATTTCTAGGTTGCAAATGTTCATACTTGAACATATTTCAGTAGCTGGTATCAATATTTGATAATTAGAGTGTATTTTCAAATTCAATATCAATAAAATACATTCTGTATTGATTGATATAATCTGTTATGTTTTTGTTTATGTAATATATTTTTAGATTGTATTATGATCTTCATATTGGGGAACAAATTTGAAAATTATATTCAATCCCCCTTCTACAATTACTCATCCGATAATAACACTATTGTCTATAGATCTAAAAATAAAAAAGCATATTATCATATACTTGCTATCTATATGTTTGAAAATAAAATGCTTATTATGTGAAATAAGATAAGTACTATTTACAAGTTTAAAATGAAATAAAGATTCTAAAATAAAATGCATATTGTCAATAAATGAGTTTCTACTTTTGTCGTTCATAAACAAACAGTAGGTATTTTGCGTAAGGTGGCGGTCAGTGATAATTTTTTAATAAATAATACGTAACAAAAAAGCTTACTTTTTATAGTTATGAATATATGGTAGGTATTTAAGGCTGAGGTTGGTCATGTGAATGATTTTTTTAAAAAAAAATAATATGTAAAAAATGCCTATTGTTTGTAGTTTATAAATAAATAGTAAATGAGGGTATGAGTGGGGTGATTTTTTTTTATTACATAGTATATAAACAAATACCTACAATTAATAACTATAAATATACAGTAGGTATTTTAGGAGTAAGGTGGGTGGAGTGAGGTGATAATTTCTTTTAAAAATATTACATAAAAAATACCTACTATTGGTAGTTAATAAGAGCATTCTCACCTATTTTCGTAAAATAGCTAAGATCTCCATTTTTAAAGTATGGTATTCTCACTTATTTCCATATCACAATCTTAATATTAAGAATGTTAATAGTATGTCTGTAAGCAGAAGGCATCACTGTTCACACACACACACACACACACACACACACACACACACACACATGGCTCTCTTCATTTTAAAATTATAAATATATTAATCTTTTCATATTAAAAAATAATATAAATTTAATTAATCGATACAGTTGTTATAATTGTGTAATATATATGATTAAAGAATTAACAAATATAAGTAATAAAACTTAAAATTATAGTTATTTTAATATGATATACCTTAAATTAAAGAATCTAGTATAGATTAGACAAATAGTGTGAGAACCCGAAAATTTTAAATGTATTTTATGATAAGAAATAATTTTATTTTGTGTTATTATATTTTTGCATGGAAGTTAGCCTTTTTAAATATGAATGATAAATTCATATCTACAATGAAAATTTTTATGATGATGTGATATCCATGATTACAAGGTTAAGTTCCTTAACAAGGTATTAAAAGGGGACTAGCAAATCCCATATAAGATTATATCAAACAGTATGGAGGAAGAGGAGAAGGTTACGTAAGATTGGTAATTACGTGTTTGATTAGGAACTGTTTAGGTGGCTAAGTCTTCATGCATGTAGGACAGCAACTATTTGCTGTCAAGAAGTCATGATGAACAGTCGTTTTACCGTCCAGATTAACCAATCATCTTATCTTAAAGCTTAACCTTAGCTTGCTGCCCCTGAACTCTATAAATACCTCATTTGAGATGAAATTTTAATTCCTTTAACAAAATTTCTCTTTTAAGAGTTTCACCTCCATAAATTTCCAAGTTCTTCTTTTGGGAAATTATTCTCAAACAAGCTCTGATTTCACCTTTAAGAATGAAGAGCTAAGAACCTGGTACTCTACTTAGTTTCTTTCATGCATAGCATCAAAGATTTATGCTAAGTTTATATTCTTTTGCATTTTTATGAGACATCCTAGGCTGAGTTTGTTCATGATAAGCCTTCTATGGTAGCAAAAGCAAGCTTTAATATTAGACTCTGACGAGATAATTTTAGTCTCTGATGAGATGTTGTTAATCTCTGACGAGATGTTATTATTCTCTGATGAGATGTTACTACTCTCTGATGAGATGTTCTTTAGTCTCCGATGCTTTAAAAATCTTAGTCTCGGATGACGTCAGTCTTAGTCTCCGATAGACTAAGTTTAGTCTCTGATGATGTCATCCTTAGTCTTCGACAGGCTAAGTTTAGTCTCTGATGAGGTCATCCTTAGTCTCCGACAGGCTAAGTTTAGTCTCTGATGACGTCATCCTTAGTCTCCGACAGGCTAAGTTTAGTCTCTGATGACGTCATCCTTAGTCTCCGACAGGCTAAGTTTAGTCTCTGATGACTTCATCCATAGTCTTCGACAGGCTAACTTTAGTTTCTGATGACGTCATCCGTAGTCTTTGATAGGCAAAAAAAATTTCTTAGTCTCTGATGAAGGAATTCTTAGTCTCCGATGGAGGAATTTCCATAGTCTCTGATGGGCAAAATATGTTAGTCGCTGATGGCTAAGGATATCAGTCTCTGACGAGTTTGATAATAAGAAAATTATTCCCCGATGCACAGTCTGTCATCAAGACTATAAAACGTTATTTTTTTAAAATTATTTCATGATGTTATTATGCCAGATTTAAGACAGTAAATGTCTAACGACATCACATACACATTTTCTTTCATAAATTCTTATTAAGGTATTAAAATATTACTTGCATAATTTACAGAATCTTTCACTCACTAGTAAGTTGAATTTGTATCTTTGTTGCAAAGGACCGAGGCAAGTATATTCTTACTCTTATGCTTATTTCAGCTAAACGCATGATCAATTGATTCGACATGCATACAAAATTATGACATTTATATTTAAATTTCCTTATGAAACAGAATACTATACTTTAATTTCCGCTAGCATGATATGAATGAAAGTGCATGGATATAAAGAAGCTTTGCTCTATCAGCTATTTTTCAATATTATATCTGTGCAATAAATGAGAATGTTATGTCCCTTAAATGGGTTATGTCACATGGATGGCTAGAAGAAAGGAAAGGTGCTGATTTGTTCTTCACCTGACCTAGAGGAATTTTCTATAACTACGTACGTTCACACAAGGAGGGATCATGCGGACACAGTTAGGCCAGCTGTATACCGTATGGTTAGAAATCCAACGGGTTTAGCCCTCGATGGATATTTTTTTTACTTCAAGGAAGTTATGCTTTGTTTTAAGAAGGATTACACAATTGTTTATCATGAGTAATCCTAAGATCCTTTAAAGATTTCTGAGGCATTAGTATTGATTCACCAAGCCTCTCAACATAATTGAAACCTTTGAAACAATCTAGATTTGCTTCCCAAATTGTTTATATACTTGCTGGGCATAAATTGCTCATTCTTGTTGAATTTTGATATTTTGTAGGACAGAATATAAAGGCTGAGCCCTCCGATAAGGGAAAGGCAAAGATGATCAGTTACTGAGTTTGGCTAACCCTTTGTAGTGCCGATAAGGAAGGAAGGAGGGAAGATGTTTGAAGAATGATGTTTTGTATTAAAATATAGAGATATAATAGCTTCCGCTGAAATTGTAATATTTTGGGTTGTAATAGCTATTTAATATTGTTTTTTTTAGTATTTATAATATGAATGGATGTGTGATTATCTTTTCCTTCTTTTGATGAAGCCCTGATCCAGTGAGGGATTTTGGGATCGTCACAGTTGGTATCAGAGCCAGGTTACGGCAAGAAGTGATTCGTAAAGAAACACTGCCCGTAAACAACATCCAAGAGTAGGGAGTACTGCGGTACGTCCCAGAGTTACTTCAGTAGAGAAATTTAAGAATTTGATGCTAGAATTGAAGTACTAGGATAGGATGATGGGCCAAAAATTAAGACTTATGTTGGACACAAAGGTTGTTGAACACCTTAAGGGTAGAAACTGCTAAAGGAAGATACAACTGAAATGAAGGTACCACCTCATAGATATATCGCTGCATGTGGCACCCTCAAAAATCCCCCGAGCTGGGCCCCGGACACTGTCAGCGATTTGGGTGACAGTCCCCGAGATCCCCAGGCTGGAACCCCGGGCTGCACCAGAAAACTACCACACAACATCACAACAACAACACAGCCAAGCGTTAACAACATTCCTGTGAGAAACACATTCTCAAAACATCATTACAAAATCTTTAGGTCCACATCATCTTACAAAACCTCAAAGCTTAAAAATAAACAAGCTGTAGCGGAAACAAAACTTTAGATGACTCATAAGGCCTTACAACTTAAACATTCTTATGCCATTCTCTCCTTTCCTCTCTTAGGCGACTCAGCCTTCACAACATAACCTGAAAAACATTCATAGCATTTGACATGAGCATTTATGCTTAGCAAGTATATAATCATAAGCAAGAAGAATAGATAATTAAAAAGCTTTAATATTCTTTGAGGTTGGGCAAAGCAATGTCAACACCTCATGATAACCAATAAACATACATCATCTAGGGTGCCCGAGTGATATCAAGGGTTAACCCTCTTTCAATAAATCATGATTCGCCCTTTACTCATCAGATAATGCATCACCTGACCAGACTGATCATTATCTGACTACCTTACATAATCAAATTTCATCCCAGCTGGTCAGCCTGGTCGTTTGATTCATCATTTGACATACGTAGTCACTTGCAGAAAGCATATGGTCTGCGAAAAGTCTCATTACCAAAGCCTTGCCTCGGTCTATCATTCTTTATCATCATTGGCCAGAATACCAGGCGAAAGCATTCAACAGCCCCTTAACTTTCCATATGGATATATCTTCTTGTAAACATTTTTCTCATTCTTGAATAGCCCTGACGTGCTGAACAATTAAAAGCAGCGACTGCCAACAACACATATTGGCGTGCTCAACTATTAAAAGACAGTGATCATCAAAAGCGGAACTATATATCCATACAAAAGTTACTTGGGTGTGCATACAAGTTCATGACTTGCAACACCCAAACATCATCATTTGGTGTGCTAGGAAATTTAAATAGCTAGCAATCACCCAATAACATAAAGCTCAATCAATAACATCTTTTCACATACATCAGATTAATGATCGTACGTTACTTAATCATGGATAAAATCATCATCGTGTGTAAGCTTTAACATTCTTCATTTACGTAAATTGAAATAGTGATTCTACATAATTAGTAGAAAAGAGAGTGGAATGAGGATATACTTGCCTTAGTCCTTAGCTAGATTCACTATACTAGTTAAAAAAAGTTTCTGTAAAACATCATTGTTGGTACAACATGAGAAATCCATACTTAAAAGATGGCTATTCATATTAGAAAATGGTTATCAGGGCATGAGGTTGCCCGTCGGGGAAAATTTCACTCGTCAGAGACTATTTAACTCATCAGAGACTATTGACGTCATCTTTACTCATCGGAGACTAAGGTGTACGTCATTAGCAGAGACTACTTAAATCATAAGAGATTGATGACGTCATCTTAACTCATCGGAGACTAAGGCTAACGTCATCATCAGAGACTAACATATATCTCATCAGAGACTATGGATGACGTTATCAGAGACTAAACTTAGCCTGTCGGAGACTAAGGATGACATCATCAGGGACTAATTATCTCATCAGGGACTGATGACGTCATCTTAACCCCATCGGAGACTAAGGGTGACGTCATCATCAGAGACTAATTATCTCATCAGGGACTGATGACGTCATCTTAACCCCATCAGAGACTAAGGGTGACGTCATCATCAGAGACTAATAATTCCTTTATCAGAGACTACAGATGACGTTATCGGGGACTAAACTTTAGCCTGTCGGAGACTAAGGATGACATCATCAGAGACTAATTATCTCATCAGGGACTGATGATGTCATCTTAAACCCATCGGAGACTAAGGGTGACGTCATCATCAGAGACTAATAATTCCTTCATCAAAGACTACGGATGACGTCATCGGACTAAACTTTAGCCTGTTGGAGACTAAGGATGACATCATCAGAGACTAACAACATCTCATCAGAGACTAACATTTACTCATTAGAGACTGATGTTATCTCGTCAAGGACTAATATTAGAGCTTGTCTCCGTTTCCATGGAAGACCTTACAATAACAAACTCAACCTAGGATACCTCATGAACATGAATATACAGGAGAACGCAGCCTTTCTTTCAAAGCTTTATTCCTCCTTGAAAACCTAGTATGTACGGCTAATACACTCGGACGACATACAAAAAGAAACAAACAGAGGAGAACTTGAGATTCTTACCTCCTGGGTTGACGAAGAGATCAAAACCTGTTTGAAAGTGATAGTCCAAAAGAAAGAACTTGAAATTAAATGGAGATGGTAGGTTTAAGGAAGAACTTTGGAAAAGGAAATCTTTAGAAAAGAGACTGAAATGTTCCTCCGAATGAGGTATTTATAGTAGGCTGAGATTAAGCCTTGAAATAAAATGATTGGTTAATCTAGATGGTAAAACGGCTGCTCATCATGATTCTTAGCAGCTAAGCAACGTAATAAGCCTGTTGTCCTTCATGCAAATAAGCCAGCTACTAAAGCAGCTTACTAATCAAATTTACATACGTACTCATGATGTCAATCCCTTACGTAAATTATTACATCCCTCAGGGAATTTACTAAACCAGAAAAGTGAGCTCCTTCAAGCAATATCAACATAAATTGCTTGATCTTATAATCCAATATCCAACAAACATAATCATTTAATGGATCCAAAAATAATTAGACATTCAAAAACATCATATATTAACTATACACGTTAATATATATAAAGAAAAATAATATGAATAAATAAATTATTTATAGATAAACAAATTTTCTAGGTCGTTACACTACATGCATTGTTTATTGAGAAGTTCAGACTTACTGACTTGGATTGTTTCATGTAGATGGCCAGAGATCATTCTAGATCCCTCGCACGTTCTCTTAGAATAAATCTCCCAGTTTACAACCTCTCATCTGAAAAAGGGGAGGAGCCTAGTGTGGAGTCTCCACTGTTCAGCCCTACATCATTGGACGAACATCCACCATTACCAGTACACGAAGGCCCCAACCTCGCCACGAAGTCAATGCAGGAGGCCAGACCTTCCACTATTTGTCGCGGGCCGCGCATTCACCACACAGCACGGAAGAGCACAATACGCCAACGTTTTGACCGCGACCATGTTGTGACACCAGATATCCCTCGGATGAAATGTAATACTCCGAGGCCTGTTTCGTCCCCACCACTGGTAGCAGTGCCATCCCATGACAAGATGGTACGTGGTTATGACGCAGAAGTTCACTATCGTTTGGCAGCTCGCACCATGACAGTTCGACGACAGGCTGCCACTATTACTAGGTTTCGCATAGCAGCATCAGCATGGCAATCCTCTTTTTGGTTGACTCAGAGCCTGTACCATCGGCTGACATTAGAGATGCATGCACAGATGGTAGCAGCAGCATCAACTAATCCCACGGTGACGCGTTTGGAGCAAATGAGCAACCACTGTGCACGCCGCATCGAGGAGACACGTATACAGTCTCGACATTGGGAAAGGGAGGCTGAACGTGAAGGATCTTTGGACACGGAAGATGACGAGGATTAGTTATAGAAATGGATGTAAAATTTAGGCGGAGGGTATTTTGTGTTTATTTTGAACTCTGCTTGGGACAGTTGAGACTATCTTAGATGCATTCAAATGTATTTTGACCTATGTGTGGCTTGTTTTAAGAATGTTAGAGAACGATGTTTATGACAGTCTTCTATGTACATGAATGATAAATATTTTGACATATCTAAATATTTATGTGTTGCTTAATGCTCTTCACCTTATGGAGTCAGAAATTCTTGAGCCATATAAAATAGAATGTTTCGTGAAGGATGTTTAACTCTTTGCGTATATTATACTAGATTATGGTCAGAGGAAGGAGACCAGCAAGACCCGAAAGAAGTAATCTCCATAACAACCTGTCAAGGTCTAAAAATTTGGCATGTTTAGAAAAAGAAAACCAAGCTGATAATGCTGACAAAGTGGTTATAGAGGACGACAGCTCAGAGGAGGTAGTTGGGATGAATCGCAATACCCCACATGTTCCACCACCAACCCTTGTTAATGACAATAATTCTGCCAACAACAATGCTACAGGGAATGCAAATGACAACCCGCTAGCTCAATTTCTTCAGATTATTCGTGAAGTTGTAGCCGTGAACCAGCCAACACCACTACCACCACCTCAAGCCCCAAGGCCTGCTACCCGTGGGCTATGTATCCGAGAGTTCACTGGCATCAATCCGCTAACTTTTGATGGAAGGGGAGGACTTACTGTAGCACAATATTGGCTAGAAGAGATCAAAAAAGCTTTCGACTTAGTAGACATGCCAGAAGATTGCAAGACTAAGTATGCGGCTTTCTTGCTGAAAGAGGAAGCCAATCACTAGTGGAAAGGTGCCAAGAGGATGGAGTTAACAAAGAGGGAAGTTACAAGGGACACAAACACCGTAATAACCTGGGAACTGTTCACCCAAAGGTTCAGGGAGAAATTTTAGCCCCCTAGTGTCTCTAATGCGATGGAACTAAGGTTCCTAAATTTGAAGCAAGGGTCCATGACAATGGACGAGTATGAGGCAAAGTTTAATGAACTGATGAGGTATGCTCCTCACCAGGTAAGCGATGAAGGGAGAAAGGCCCGCAGATTTGAGCAAGGATTGAATCCTTGGATTTTGAGGTAGGTAGCAATTTTTCAACTAGAAAACTTGATGCAGTTGTGGAGAAAGCAAGAATTGTGGAATGGAGTAACAAGACAGTATATGATTTCAATTGGGAAAATAAGAAGGGAGATAGGAGGAAGGGAGATGATAAGGGAAGCCATCAGAACCTTGGCGGTGTAAGTGTAAAGAAGGAAGAGATAAGCAACAACAATATTAATCTGAGCAATAGTGGAAAGAAGAAGTGGAGGGAGTAATCATCTGATGTCATCACAAGGAGGGTTACTATGTGTGCAAACTATGGAAAGAACCATATCACATCCCCATGCTAGAAAGGGAAAGATGTTTGCTTCAAGTGTCGCCAACCGGGGCACTTTTCCTCAAATTGTCCGACTTTGAACTCCACCACTGCCCCGCTTCAAGGAAGACCACTACAACCTCAACAAAATAACAGACCGTTTCAGTAAGGACATGTTTCACGTGCAGAATAGAAGGGCACATCTCTCCCAATTGCCCTCAAAAGAAAGGTGGCAAACCGATGCTGACGGGAGCTAACACTATACCGGTACGACCATAAGCAAGGACTTACAATATGACCGTACAAGACGCTGTGGCTTTCGATGATATTGTTACAGGTACACTACTAGTGAACTCCTTACATGCTCATGTGTTGTTTGATTCGGATGCTACTCGAAGTTTTATATCTGAACGGTTAGCTAGGAATATGCTAACTCGGCCTGAACTACTACCAAAGCCTTTAGATGTAGTAGTTGCCAATCGTGAGGTGATAAGCATTTCTCACATTTACCTTAACTGTACTCAGAAGATAGATCAACATGAGTTTCTTGCTGATCTTATTCCTTTTCCTTTGGGAGAATTCGACGTAATATTGGGATTGGATTGGTTATTCAAATATCAGGCCAATATTGATTGTAAGAAGAAGAAAGTTGTCTTACGATCTCCCCAGAAGGCGAAGGTTTGGTTCCATGGCACTAAAATGGAGAAATCCTCACCATTCATGACCATGATCCAGACAAAGAAAATGATTCGCAAAGGTTGCGAAGTCTTCTTAGCTTATGTGAACGATGTCAACAAGAATAAAAGTAAGATCGAGGATCTCCCTCTGGTAAGGGAGTTAGTAGACGTATTTCCAGAAGAGTTGCCTGGACTACCCCCAGATAGAGAAGTGGATTTTGAAATTAACTTGATCCCCGGTACCGCGCCATTATCCAAGGCCCCGTATCGAATGGCACCGTCCGAATTAAAGGAGCTGATGATGCAGTTGCAAGAACTCTTGGAACGAGGATTGATCAAACCAAGCGTTTCACCATGGGGAGCACCAGTGTTATTTGTTCGAAAGAAAGATGGATCGATGAGACTTTGTATTGATTATCGGAAACTGAATAAGGTCACGATCAAGCATAAGTACCCCCTGCCTAGGATAGACGATCTTTTTGATCAACTTAAAGGAGCAAGGTACTTCTCTAAAATTGATCTACGCTCAGGGTACCATCAATTGAAGATCAAAGAAGAGGACATATCAAAGACAACATTTTGAACTCGCTATGGTCACTATGAGTTCTTGGTAATGCCATTTGGACTAACAAATGCACCCGCAGCCTTCATAGACTTAATGAATCGTGTCTTCAAGTCATTCTTGGATAAGTTCATTATCGTACTCATTGATGATATTCTTATTTATTCAAAAACAACAAAAGAGCATGAGGAACATCTAAGGATAATGATGGAAGTTCTAAGAAAAGAGTAGTTATACGCCAAATTCTCCAAATGTGAATTTTGGCTAAAGGAAGTAAAGTTTCTTGGTCATGTGATCAACAAAACTGGTATTGCAGTGCACCCTAATCAGATAAAAGCAATCACAAAATGGCCTCGGCCAACAAACCCAACTGAAGTAAAGAGTTTCTTGGGTTTGGCAAGCTATTACCGAAGATTTGTTAAAGACTTTTCAAAATTAGCTATGCCTTTGACGAACTTGACAAGAAAGACTACAAAATTTGTTTGGACCCTAGATTGTCAGAAGAGTTTTCAGGAATTGAAGACAAGGTTGACTATAGCCCCTATTCTGACACTACCGGATGATAAGGGAGAATTCATTATTTACAGTGATGCGTCAAAATAAGGACTTGGAGCAGTTTTGATGCAGCATGGCAAGGTGATTGCTTATACATCAAGACAACTAAAAGATTGTGAGAAACGATATCCTACGCATGACATAGAATTGACGGCTATCGTTCATGCGTTGAAGATTTGGAGGCATTACCTCTACGGTGAGAAGTGCGAGATATATACGGATCACAAAAGTTTGAAGTATATATTCACACAAAAAGAACTCAACATGCGACAAAGGCGTTAGTTAGAGTTGATTCAAGACTATGACTGTTCTATCAACTACCATCCCGGAAAGGCAAATGTAGTTGCTGATGCGCTCAGTCGTTGTGAAAGACTGAATGTAATGACCATCCAAGAGGAGATTAGAAAAGAATTTGAATGCCTACAACTTCATACCCTTACCACTACTCAGAAGATAGATATGGAAGAAGAAATTCGAGTTCGGCCTTAATTGCACGACCTCATTAAAATCACACAAGAAGAGCATTGCAAAGAAATGGACAGATTAATTCAGGGAGATAAAGGCAGATATCGCATGCATAGCGATGGATTGCTGCGATATGAAGGTCGAGTGTGGATTCCTGCGAAGGCTGAATTAAAGCACAAACTTCTGCACGAAGCCCACACCTCAAAGTTCTCCATTCATCCAGGAAGCACGAAAATGTACCAAGACTTGAAACAAAGCTTTTGGTGGCCCAATATGAAGAAAGAAATAGCTGAATGGGTAAGTAGATGCTTAACATGTCAAAGGGTTAAAGCAGAACATCAAAAACCAAGCGGACTACTTCAACCATTGGAAACCCCCGAATGGAAGTGGGAATTTGTCACAATGGATTTCATAGTTGGATTACCAACCACGCTTGGAGGAATGAATGCCATTTGGGTCATAGTCGATAGACTGACCAAATCGGCACACTTTTTGGCCATTAAGTACACATACAAGATGGATCAGATGGTGAGGTTATATGTTAAAGAAATTGTAAGTCGACATGGAGTGCCAGTCTCCATCGTCTCTGATCGGGATCCGAGGTTTACCTCAAGATTTTGAAAAAGCTTCCAAGACTATCTGGGAACAAGACTAGATATGAGCACAACCTATGACCCCTAGATAGATGGTCAATCTAAACACACGATTCAGACACTAGAAGATATGCTACGAGCTTGCGTTCTCGATTTCAAAGGTCATCGTGACAACCATCTACCGCTAATCGAATTCGCGTACATAATAGTTATCATGCTAGCATTGGCATGACCCCTTTTGAAGCATTGTACGGTAGGAAATGCAGAACTCCACTTTACTAGAACGAAGTAGGAGAAAGGAAGCTAATTGGACCAGAGATAGTTCAACAGACTGAGGAGGCAATTAGAATGATCAGAATGAGAATGAAGGCAGCTCAAGATAGACGGAAACAATATGCTGATCAACATAGGAAGGATCAAATTTTGGAAATTGGAAGTTATGCACTATTGAAAGTATCACCTTGGAAAGGCGTAATGCGTTGTGGCAAGAAAGGAAAGTTGAGTCCCCGCCATGTAGGACCTTTAAAAGTATTGAGGAAGATTGGAGAAGTGGCCTATCAACTGGCACTGCCACCGACTTTGGGCCACATTTATGATGTATTTCACATATCAGTGTTTCGTCCTTACAAGGCAGACCATAAAGGAGTAATTGATTACCAACCGATAGAGCTGTAATCGGATTTAAATTATGAAGAGTTTCCAATCCAGATTTTAGATCGACAAGTTAAAATTCTTAGGAATAAAGAAATTTCTTCTGTAAAAGTATTATGGACGAACCATAGTGTAGAGGAAGCTACTTGGGAGCTTGAAAGTGCTATGATTGACAAGCACCCCCATTTATTTCATAGTTAAGTTTCGTGGACGAAACTTCTTTTAAGGGGGGAAGGATGTGAGAACCTTTAAAATTTTAAATGTATTTTATGATAAGAAATAATTTTATTTTGTGTTATTATATTTTTGCATGGAAGTTAGCCTTTTTAAATATGAATGATAAATTCATATCTACAATGAAAATTTTTATGATGATGTGATATCCATCATTACGAGGTTAAGTTCCTTAAAAAGGTATTAAAAGGGGACTAGCAAATCCCATATAAGATTATATCAAACAGTATGGAGGAAGAGGAGAGGGTTACGTAAGATTGGTAATTACGTGTTTGATTAGGAATTGTTTAGGTGGCTAAGTCTTCATGCATGTAGGACAACAATTGTTTGCTGTCAAGAAGTCATGATGAACAGCCGTTTTACCGTCTACATTAACCAATCATCTTATCTTAAAGCTTAACCTTAGCTTACTGCGCCTGAACTCTATAAATACCTCATTCGAGATGAAATTTTAATTCCTTCACCAAAATTTCTCTTTTAAGAGTTTCACCTCCATAAATTTCCAAGTTCTTCTTTTGGGAAATTATTCTCAGACAAGCTCTGATTTCACCCTTAAGAACGAAGAGGTAAGAACTTGGTACTTTACTTAGTTTCTTTCGTGCATAGCATCAAAGATTTATGCTAAGTTTATATTCTTTTGCATTTTTATGAGACATCCTAGGCAGAGTTTGTTCATGATAAGCCTTCCATGGTAAAAAAAAGCAAGCTTTAATATTAGACTCTGACGAGATAATTCTAGTCTCTGATGAGATGTTGTTAGTCTCTGATGAGATGTTACTAGTCTCTGATGAGATGTTCTTTAGTCTCTGATGTTTTAAAAATCTTAGTCTCAGATGACGTCAGCCTTAGTCTCCGACAGGCTAAGTTTAGTCTCTGATAACATCATCCTTTGTCTCCGACAGGTTAAGTTTAGTCTCTGATGACGTCATCCGTAGTCTCTGATAAAAATTTCTTAGACTCTGATGAAGGAATTCTTAGTCTCCGATGGAGGAATTTCAGTAGTCTCTGATGGGCAAAATATGTTAGTCTCTGATGGCTAAGGATATTAGTCTTTGATGAGTTTGATAATAAAAAAATTATTCCCCGATGCACAGTCTGTCATCAAGACTATAAAACTTTATTTTCTTAAAATTATTTCATGATGTTATTATGCCAGATTTAAGACAGTAAAAGTCTAACGACATCACATACACATTTTTTTTCATAAATTCTTATTAAGGTATTAAAATATTACTTGCATAATTTACAAAATCTTTCACTCACCAGTAAGCTGAATTTGAATCTTTGTTGCAAAGGACCGAGGCAAGTATATTCTTACTCTTATGCTTATTTCAGCTAAGCGCATGATCAATTGATTCGACATGCGTACAAAATTATGACATTTATATTTAAATTTCCTTGTGAAACAAAATGCTATGCTTTAATTTTCGCTTGCATGATATGAGTGAAAGTGCATGGATATAAAGAAGTTTTGCTCTATCAGCTATTTTTCAATATTATATCTGTGCAATAAATGAGAATGCTATGTCCCTTAAATGGGTTATGTCACATGGATGGCTAGAAGAAAGGAAAGGTGTTGATTTGTTCTTCACCTGACCTAGAAGAATTTTATGTGACTACGTACGTTCACACAAGGAGGGATCATGCGGACATAGTTAGGCTAGCTGTATACCGTATGGTTAGCAGATCCAATGGGTTTAGCCCCCGATAGATATTTTTTTTACTTCAAGGAAGTTATGTTTTGTTTTAGGAAGGATTACACAATTGTTTATCATCAGTAATCCTAAGATCCTTTAAAGATTTCTGAGGCATTAGTATTGATTCACCAAGCCTCTCAATAGAATTGAATCCTTTGAAACAATCCAGATTTGCTTCCCAAATTGTTTATATACTTGTTGGGCATAAATTGCTCATTCTTGTTGAATTTTGATATTTTGCAGGACAGAATATAAAAGCTGAGCCCTTCGATAAGGGGAAGGCAAAGATGATCGGTTACGGAGTTTGGCTAACCCTTTGTAGTGCCGATAAGGAAGGAAGGAGGGAAGATGTTTGAAGAATGATGTTTTGTATTAAAATATAGAGATAGAATAGCTTCCGCTGAAATTGTAATATTTTGGGTTGTAATAACTGTTTAATATTTTTTTTTCAGTATTTATAATATGAATGGATGTGTGGTTATCTTTTCCTTCTTTTGACGAAACCCTGATCCAGTGAGGGATTTTGGGGTCGTCACAAATAGAGATTCTGTAAATGCATAAAAAATTGTGTTTTATTCTGTTAAACAGAGAATCAGTTAAGAGAAATTGATGTGAATGAGCTAAGTATTTGGGGTGGGGTAAGATGATTATTTTTTTAATATATATTATGTTAAAAAATATCTAATATTCGAATTTATGAATATATATAGTAGGTATGTTAGGGTGAGGTGATGCAAGGTGTGGGTGGGTTGAGATTTGGTGCTGATTTAAGATAATAATATGTTAAAAAAAATACATATCATTTGTAATTTATAAGTAAATAATTTGGTAGGGTGGAGTGATAATTAGCAATTAGTATGTAAAAAAAAATATACAATAGATATTTAGGGATATGGTAGAGTAGGGTGTCGTGGAATGATAGATTTTCTTAAAAATAATATGTAAATAATACCTATTATTTCGTAGTTTATAACTACACAATAGGTATTTAGGAGTAGGGTGGAGATATGGTTGAGTAATAATTTTCTAATAAATAGTGTAAAAAAAATATATTATTTGTTCTTATGAATCTACAATAATTATTTAGGGGTAGGGAAGAGTGGAGAGGTGTAATGATTTAAATATACTACATAAAAAAATACATATTAGTTATAATTTAGAATAAACAATAGCTATTTAGAGGTGAGATAGAGTGAGGTGAAGGGTAGGAGTGTACTGATAATATTTTTGAAAATAGCTATTGTTTGTCGTTCATAACTAACAGTAAGTATTTGGTAGTAAGTGGGGTAGGGTTGGTAAAGTATGCCATAAAAAGTAACATTTAATATTAGCGACATAAACTATATGGAGTTATGATAAAATTGGTATTAAAATAAATGTTTTAAAAAAAGAGTTAAGATGAAACTTATATTAATATAATATTTATTTTAAAATGGTACCTGTTTGTCCACAAGTAGATTTTTTTGTCTACACAATTTTAATTTGATACCTTAAAGTCATCAAACCTATAATTTAAAAATATTAGTGACTTTATCTAATTTGATACCTTAAAGTCATCATACCTATAATTAAAAATATTAGTGACTTTATCTAATCTATTTTTAAGTTTCTATCAAAATATTGTCAGATTTAACAAGTAAAATTAGGATTGAAAAGTGCCATTTTTTTTCTATCCTATTTTCTTTTTCCCCCTTATCTGTTTAAAACCCTAAAAACTCATCAAAATAGAAACTTAAATTTTCATCATTTTCTTTTCTATTCTTTTGAAAAAATTAATAATAAGTTACCGAGATCTAAGAATCTTAAGATTGAATGAGTTCAGACCGAGTTTTCAATAAATTTTGGGGTTTTTAAATGAGCCAAACCTTTCTATTAAGAACAATTACTTGCAACAGTTTCACTAAATTCAATCACGTTCCTTATATTGAGAAAATCTTGATAAAAAGTGAAGAAAACATGAGTTTCATTAGTATTTCTATTTTAAAGATAGGTAATGATTGTGAACAATAAATTCTTAAATAATTAAACATAATTCACATTCATCAAAACTATAATATTATTTTATCTTATTTTAAACTATTCTATAATTCTATTTTACTACACACACACATATAGACACAACCACACACATACACAATACTATATTCTTTATAATAATATATTAATTTAATATAAAAATAATATGTTTTTAATTTAAATTCATTAATAACATATATTATAGTGATTAATTAGTACATTAGTAAAAAAATATTAATGTATATACTATTATAATTTGTATTCTATTATATAAATACTATATTTATTATAATTATTATATAAAATGTGATATATATTATAATATATAATATATTAATATTATATGTTATAATATATTAAAATATGATTTATAATGTGCATTAATATATTATCTACATGTACTGATATTTTAATATTATATTATAATTATTAAATATATACATGATATATATTATATTAATGTATAATAACATATTATTTATTAATTAAAGAATTAACTAATATAAATGATAAAAGTTCAAATTATTATTATTTATTACAGTATACCATATATTAGAGAAGCTTTTGTAGATGAGATAGATAGAGATTTTGTAATGTTAATAAATAGATAAACAAATAATAATAATTCAAATAGCTAATTTGTATGTTATTATTTATTATGGTACACCATATATTAGAGAATCTGATGTAGATGAGATAAATAGATAAATATATAAATAATAATAATTTAAAATTTTATCATTTATATTCATTAATTAATAAATAATATTTTATTATACATTAATATATTATTTAATATATATATATATATATATAATATATATATATATATATATATATATATATATATTATAATATAATATTACAATATCAATACATATACATAATATACTAATGCATATTATAAATACATAATATACTAATGCATATTATAAATAAAATTTTAATATATTATAACATATAATATTAATATATATAAATAACATTCATTTAATATTAATATATTACATATGATATATTATATATTATAACATATATATATATATATATCACATTTTTATATAATAACTATAATATAATACAAATTATAATATTATACACATTAATAATTTGTATTAATGTATGAATTAATCAATATAATATATGGTATTAATGAATTTAAATTAAAAATATATTATATTAAATTAAACTATAATATATTAATATAAATAATATACTAGTGTGTGTGTGTATGTGTCTATATATATATATATATATGTATGTATGTATGTATGTATGTATTGAAATATGTAGTAAAATATAATTATAGAACAATATAAAATAAGTTAAAATAATATTATAATTTTGATGAATGTGAATAGTGATACTATAGGTTTTAAGATTCATGGCTCATAATTATAAAACTAACCTAAAAATAGGGATAGTAAGACAATTCAAATTTTTTTTTACTTTTTATCAAAATTTTCTAAATATAAGGAATATAAATGAATTTAGGGAAACTTACGGGCTCTAAATTCAAACTTTAAGAAAATTGAATGAAAAGTTGATGAACAATCCGATTTCAAAAACTGAATTGTTTTTAATAAAAATAAATAAAAGTAAAGTACAGCGGGATAATACTGCTGGAAGTTAGTGCTGTGTCTATAATAAAGAAGACCACATAAAGGCTGAAATCATGCTTCAAGCGGTGGATTAATGAGATTATATTATATTATAATAAAATATATCAATGTCAACGAAAGGTTGTTCAGCTAGTAAGTTTCAACAAACGCTTCCATTAAATTTAGAATTCGAGTTTTGTTTTCGTCTATTTTTTATGGGTAATCTGTAAAAATCATGTCCTCAAAGAGGCCGATCTTGATACTCGAGTTTTACTATCGTCTTTTTTGGTAGATAATATATAAGAACTACGGGCTCAAAAAAGTCAGTCTTAATCCTCTAATGTGTAAGTACCACGCTCAAGAGGCCGGCCTTGGTGATATATATATATATATATATATATATATATATATATTGGTGTAGTTATTATACAATACAATGAGCTAGAGGATATGCTTGCTTTCCATTTATAATCGTGGCTTTATGGGGCCTTTGGAATCTTTTTCACGTTCTAATTAGATTTTACATGCAACATCTTACTGGTTAAATTATGTTCTCCATGTATCTTTGACTTCATAATAATTATTCCATCCCGTTTAAACTTAAAACTATTAACTTAGCATCAAAAATATAATTTCTCTTAAATTCATTCCTACATATATCAAGTTTAGACATAAAATTACTATCTATATACATACATTCCTACAATTTTTAAATTCAGAATTTTATGATTAACATCGGGTGCACATTTCTAATATAAAAAATATAATTAATAATAATTACTTTTAAGTATCACAACATGTATTTTTTCTTCTAAATCTTTATTAAGTTTTTTTATTCCTTTTGTGTACCACTTTCAGATGTATAAATTATACATAGGAGTATTCGGTGTATCAATTATCAATCAAATAACATGCGATACATTACTACAAAGAATAGTTGGTATTCTGTATGATACTTCAAAGATAAAAAAATCTTTGAAATGGTACTTAAAAATAAATTTTCTATTCTTCTTGGCAAAAGATATATTATTAGAATAAAAAATTTATTTTCTGAATAACTCTCATTTTAAATACATTATTTTTTTTCTAACAATATCATGTTTCTTCCTGATAATTACATTGTTGTGCTAAAAGATAAAATCTCAATAAATGGTGCTTTTATCGATTATTTATTTTTGTTGACTTCAATAAGTTAGCTTGCACCAAAATGATGTATTTTATTAAGGCTTGCAACTTGGCCCTCTTGACGACTCCTCAGTGTTGTATTTTAATTGAGAAAATGACCTGTGAAAATGAGGGAGATAAGACCTCACATAAATTATTACGTACCAATTGTTTTTATCCAGTATACTGTTAAAAAGTTTTTTCCAAAAAATAAAAAATAATCCAGCTTTCTGCTCACCTTTTGTTACTAAACTGACAGCACTATTTTTACTTAAAGTAAAAAACCATAGAACGAGAAGCCAAAAGGTGCGCAATTATTAAAAGGTTTTATTATTATTTTTATTCATACAACGTAGATAACGACCGTCTCTTTTTAATACAAGAGCATAAAGCAATAAAGATCGAAACAAAATTATTGAGAAATATATGTTCTTTTCTTCCACTTTGAAGAGAATTCTTGCACACCCTACGCAATCAAACACTCCTACACACATGGTAGTGCAGTATAAGCACAAGTGTTTGTAGAAGAGAGATGAATACAAACACCTCAAACTTTTCGCTCTTTTAAACTTAGAAGTGCTTACTGGAAAACAGTTGTAACAAGCAGAAAAACTATAAGAAATAAACAGTCAAATTCAAGTTAAAATAGTTATATTAAAACTTGAGATTTTTCTGAAAATCTGTATAATCACAAATGTGATTTACAGCTACAAATTCTGTGTTTAAATACACAGCTTCTCACACTCACTAGCTTCTAACTTTCTTTGAAATATTTCTCGCAAGATCTATTACAAAACTTCTTTCTAATGTTTGTGTGCTTCAGTGTTTGTTTGATCTGTTGGATAGATTCAAAATCACCTCTTTTTGTTATGAGAACTCCGTTGCTTATATGTTAAATCAGTGGGATGAAATCACGTGCTTGAGACGTGCTGCTTTTCTCAACTTAGCCGCAAGTATGTCACATCGAAACTTTATGTGTCAGACTGCTGCATGCTTTGTTGCTTCTTTTTCTTCCCCTGATCTGTATGCATTTAATGCGAAAGAGTTCTCATTGGATCAAAAACAAACTTCAAGAAATATCTTTCCAATTGATATTTCTTCCTTCTGTAACACGTTACATTGATTTCTGTGTAAGAACTGATGATGGGTGCATGCTGTCACAACGATCCACTGACTGCCAGCCCTGACGGACTTTGATCAGTGCTTCTGGATCCCCTGATGCTTATTGACTGGATCAGGGCTTCAACCTTCACTTGAGTTTTACTCAGTGCTTCTTGATCCTGATGGTTATGACTGATGGCATACACTGATGGCTTCCACTGATGTCATGTTGGTCATTTCCCCTGACGGGTTACCCTGATTGGTTTCCCTGACAATGACATGTCCTGAAGTGTTTCCCTGACGGGTTGTTCTGCCTTCGTCATACCCTGATGGGTTCCCCCGATGGGTTCCCCCGATGGGTTCCCCCGATGGGTTCCCCCTGATGGGTTCCCCCTGATGGGTTCCCCCTGATGGGTTCCCCTGATGGGTTCCCCCTGATGGGTTCCCCCTGATGGAACTTAATCAACGTAACTTTGATTAGAATTTTCGATGTGCGAAATACTTTGACTGTTTACAAGTAGCATCAGACATTCTTCTTCACTTTGTCAAGTCCTTTGAATGTTTCTGTTTTCTGACTTGCCTTGTGAAGTTATTAACCATCCACTGATGAATAAGTGTATCATCAGTGGGTGCAAAACTTGTGCTGATCTTAAGGTTTATAAAATACCTCAAGTATTTATAGTTGCACAATTTATTACATAATCATCATCATCATTTATCTCTAACGATCTCCCCATATTTATGTTTATCAATTTGATAACCATAAATCCATAGATGCATTGATGATGATGTCAAAACCAATAGTAAATACATGAAAGAATTTTGAATGAATTAACAAAAGAATTTCTGTACAAGTATAACTTACATCTATTACAAAAAGAATGTTGTATTTAGACATCAGAATCCCTTTTCCTTTTAGCTGAGACAAAGGGCAATGGATGACTTGATTCAATCGGTTGGGAGTCACTTCCAAGGCCTTCTCTTCTTTGATCTGGGTTTTGATCAGGAATTCTGAGTCTGTTGTCTTCTCCTCCTGTCTCCAGCTGCTCTAGTTCCCTCTGAAGAAGCTTTCTGAAATTGACTATGTTGACATTGCTGCTTGTTTCTAAAGCTTCAAGGACTGTCTTGATTTCTTGAATGTTGGCTGCAGCAAGTTGTGACCAGTAAAAGGTAATGATCTCCCCCTTTTTTTTTTGAATTGAACTCCTATGGGGCTTGTGATCATTTTAGGATAGACTTTGAATCCCTTTATTGGTGGCACATCCCTTACTGCAGTGTTCCCATCATCAGTTTTGGTTTCTTCGATCTCTTTCAGTACACTATGAATCAGCAGGACTCTGAATTTGATGACATGTTCGTTCTTATGATTTGCAATTTGATTCAGAACATGCATCGCTTCCTCCAGGTTTAGGCCATCAACTTCTTTGATCCTTATACTTTTCTCCTGCCCATCAGTGGATCTATAGAATAATTTTAGTGGACTTTCCAATGTTGTGGGCAGGCTCCTTTCATTGTCGATGGCTCTCCTCAGCATGTCGATTATCCCCCTTAAGTCTTTGTTAGCCTGTGAGGATCATGGAATCAGATTTAGGACCAGTCCTAATTGCTCAGCATCCATTCTCCTGAACCAGTCCATTGCTACATTGAATTCTGACCCACTCTTCAGTTGAACTGTTATTAGCTGATCCATTCTATTGCTGAACCTGACATCTATGCTTTTTATTGAGAACATAAATGTCAGGTTTTTACGCCTTTCTTCTTTGAGAAATTCAGCTAGAGTGGGTGGACCATATTCTTTGGTAACAGGAGAAGGTGTTTTGTCCTTGGCTTCATATGACTTCTTTGTAGTGACATCAGGGTCTTCAGTTTTATCTTGATTTTTATCCCCTGATTCACTTTTAGGGTTCTGTAATCTTCTTGGCTGAGGTTTCCTGGAGGTCCTGGGCTTGACATTCTTCTTCTTCTTTATTTCTTCCTCCTGTTCCTTTGCCATTTCCCTCTCTTCTTCTTCTTGAAGTTGCTGTGCAAAGATTGCATCAGCTTCTACTAACTTTTTATCTTGAGGGTACACCAGCTCCATTTTCCCATCAATTATAACTTCAACAGGTGTTGGAAAATGGGCTGTCTTCATGGCGTCTCCAAGTAGCTTAGGCCCTGATTGAGTGTTGGATATCTTCTTGGGTTCCTCAATCAGGATGCCTTTGCCTTCGTCCTTGGGTTTTGGAGCAGGAACAGAAGTAGTCACATCACCTGATGGTTAACTTGTTTTCTCAGCAACATCCCCTGACAACTACTTGGTTGATTTCTCCCCCTTTTTGACAGCATCATCAGTGGGAGTTGAGACACGGGATGTGACTTGAAGAACTTGTTTCATGGTGTCAGCCATGGATTTTTGCAGAGTTTCCATGCTGTTCATTTGAGTAGAAAGATCAGCAAGCTTGTGGTCTACATTGTCAACTTGTTTCTTCATCCGGAGTAGAGTCCGGCTGGTGACCAAGGAGTCGACAACTTGTTGTACATTTTGTAACTTTGTAGACAAATGTGTATACAATTTTTGGTTTTCTATATCTATTGACTGACCAATCATGATTTGTGACTTTAACACTTTGATCAAGATTGGATCAGTAGTCCTAGCTAACTCTTGCTTCAATAACTGTACAGTATCAGACATCTGGTTCTGTCGAAAGTATAAATCAACTCCGATGAACTGGGAAAAATCATCTTGTGGAGCATCATCTTCATCACTTTCAGAGGTAGAAGTAATATTTACAGTATATGTGTTTTCTCTCTGTTCTTTATTTACAAGGATCTCATCCTTATCTCTCTCATCCTCTCCTTTTTCTTTGCCTACTAAGGCATCACTCGTATTCTCTCCTTTTTCTTTGCCTACTAAGGCAGTACTCTCTTGCTCTCCTTTTGCCAAAGTCCTCTCAATGGTTTGACTTTGCCTCTCTGCACTAAGTATTTTCTCAGTCTCACTCAAAATTGTCCTAGAGGGGTTCCTATGGGCTTGGAAATCATCAACTGTGACCAGTTCAAGAGATGTATTTACAGATACTGGTTCGACAGTTGTGATAGGAGAAGGAGAAGAAGTAAAGTGAGTGTGTATAATTGGAGAAATATATGTTTCTATAGAGGAAGTATATACAATTGGGGGTACATAAAGAGTTATAGTTGTAGTATGTACAGTGGAGTTTATGTCCCCTGCTTGATCACTAGTGTTTGTATCAAGTAAAAATGAGTCAACCATATGAGAGTAGTGACTATCAAACACTATGTCAGAGAGTGTTGGCTCCTCCACGAACTGAGAATGTGGAGAATCTGATTGTATGACACTTAATGTTTGTGTCATTATATCTGAAGAAATTTGAGGAACAGAGAAAGAAGGAAGTGAAGTAGAGGGGAGTGTTGTCTGAATCACTGAACGAGGAGGTGATTCATCAAAAGATGCTGTAGAAGAATGCTTATGACTCATGTCGATCTTATTGAGAAGCTTCTGAGCTACAACATCTTGAGTGGTGTGTGCACTCATTGTGGAGGATACCTGCAAGTGGCTCTCAGGGACCCTGATGGGAGCAGCGTTATAGCCCAGTTCCCTCAAGAAATCCAGCAGATCTGCATCACTGGGTACATCCACCAGATCTTGAGTGGGTACCCCAAAACAGAGTTAAGTGTGGAAGGAGTTATTTTCCCTTTCTCAGACGAAACTTTGAATGAGATACCCTTGACCACATCAGGCTTGGTGGTGGAGTACATGAACTTGACACTTGTCCAAAGTTGTGACAGTGCCTCCCCCGACATTTCTTCATCGGTAAAGATGGCTTTACTATACTCAGAGTTGAGCAGATAGTTCATTATCAATTTAAAGCAATCACTTACCTCATCAATGTCAGAGAAGCCCACATAGTTTGTGGGTGGAACTGTCAAGTTCCTCTGAATTTGTTGACGTGCCATGGATGCTTTGAAGATTTTGAAGTTCTAGGGTTTCTGTAAAGACGAAAGAGAGAAAAAAAAACTCTTGCAAATATCAGGTATAGATTAAACGTTTTGGGGAGTTTCAAAAAGTAGGAGAGATAGAGTATTAATACCCGCTTATTGACGTTTGAAAACTTTTCTTGAAAACACGCTATTAGGGAGTCAGTTCAGTTTCTGTGATGACACGTCATCAGTGAGAGAAGAACTTAATGATGAGTTGTCATCACTTAACTGACCTAGAAACTCGATGCAGAAAAAAAATTTAAACTTACCCTGATGATTTACTGTATGTACATACCCTGACCCTGATGCACAAGACAGACACCCTAACCCTGACGCACAGGTCGGATACCCTGACTCTGACGCACAGATCGGATACCCTGACCCTGACAAACGAGTTGGACACCCTGACCCTAATGCGTCATTAAGGAAGCCCTGATCCTGATGCATCAGACAAAACAAAAAATAAAACAACAAAATGCAGAAAATACAAGTATATACAATATTACAATTTGGAACATATATGACCACATATCAATTGATTTTATCAAGAACTTATGAAATGAGTTAGAAATACCAAATTTTAGGAGTTTGACTCTGACCCTGACACATAATTCACCATTCCTAGCTCTCCCACAAGATTTGAAAATGTGGCTTCATCAAGAGCTTTGGTGAATATGTCTGTCAGCTGCTGATTTGAAGGTACAAACTGTAATTCAATATTCCCATTCATAACATGTTCCTTGATAAAATGATATCTGATTTCTATATGTTTAGTTCTGGAATGTTGTACTGGATTTTCAGCAATGGCAATGGCACTAGTGTTATCACACCTTATTGGAATCTTGGAATAGTTCAGATCATAATCCATCAGCTGATTTTTCATCCATAGAATTTGTGCACAACAACTTCCAGCTGCAATATATTCAGCTTCAGCAGTAGATGTAGAAATAGAATGCTGCTTTTTGCTGAACCAAGACACAAGCCTTCCTCCTAGAAATTGACAGCTTCATGTTGTACTCTTTCTGTCAATCCTGCATCCTCCAAAGTCAGCATCAGAATATCCTAGCAATTCAAATCCAGACTCCTTTGGATACCAAAGTCCCAACTCTGTAGTGCCCTTGATATATCTCAAGATCCTTTTCACTGCAATGAGATGAGATTCCTTTGGGTTAGCTTGATATCTTGCACAAAGACATGTTGCAAACATTATGTCTGGCCTGCTTGCTGTCAGATATAGCAAAGATCCAATCATTCCCCTGTAAGTCTTCAAATCAACTTTCTTTCCATTCTTATCAAGGTCAATCTTGGTTGCAGTGGCCATAGGTGTCTTTGCTACTTTTGAGTCCTCCATATCAAATTTCTTGAGAAGTTCTTTGGCATATTTTGTCTGATGAATGTAGATTCCATTAGAGTCTTGTTTAACTTGCAATCCCAAGAAGTAAGATAACTCACCCATCAAACTCATTTCAAATTTGTTTTGCATGAGTTTGGAGAACTTTTCACACAGTCTTGTGTCAGTGGATCCAAAAATAATATTATCAACATAAATTTGAACCAAAATCAGATGACCTTGGTGTTGTCTGAAGAACAAGGTTTTGTCAATGATACCTCATGAAAATTTGTTTTCCACCATAAACTTTGACAGTGTATCATACCAAGCTCTAGGTGCTTGTTTCAGTCCATAAAGTGTCTTTTCCAGTTTATAGACATGATTTGGAAATTTTGAGCATTCAAAACTTGGAGGTTGTTGGACATACACCTCCTGTTCCAATTTCCCATTTAGAAAAGCACTTTTCACATCCATTTGATATACTTTAAAATTTGAATGTGCTACATAGGCTAAGAAAATTCTTATAGCCTCAAGTCTGGCTACTAGTGCAAAGGTCTCATCAAAGTCAATCCCTTCTTCTTGAAGATATCCTTTTGCAACCAGTCTTGCTTTGTTTCTTACAACAATACCAGCTTCATCCATCTTATTTCTGAATACCCACTTATTACCTATTATGATCCTATCTTTGGGCTTAGGTACAAGCTTCCATACTTGGTTCCTTTCAAATTGATTTAGCTCTTCCTGCATTGCCAAGATCCAGTCTACATCTTGAACTGCTTCTTCAAACTTCTTTGGCTCAATTTGAGAAAGAAAGCACGCATATAGGCATTCATTAGATGTTGCTTTCCTGGTCTGCACTCTTTTGCTTAGGTCACCAATAATCAGATCTGTTGTGTGACTTCTGGCCCATTTGGGATTAGAGATGTGTCTTGATGAGCTTGCTTGACTATCATCTCCTCCCCCTAAGCCTGTGCTCCCAACTTCTGAAAACTCTCCCCCTGAATTAGTGGATAATTCAAGGTTCAAGTTATCCCCTGATGGTGCATGTCCTAATGAATGATCCCCTGATGAAGTATCCCCTGATCTGTTGTTCAGGAAATTAACTCTATCTGCTGAAGGGGGTTCTGCATTGTTTGGATTGACATCAGGAATGGATAAATTCTCCATTTGTCTGCACTCATCGGCTTCATTCTCTTGATAATCAATATCATCTTCATTTTCAAACCTGAGTTCTTCATTAAAACCAGGGTCTTCAAGCCCAGAATTTTCTTGATCATCAAAAGCTACATTTATAGGCTCCATCACCACTTGAAGTCTTTTGTTGTAAACCCTGAAGGCCTTGGATGACAGAGAATAACCTAGGAAAATTGCTTCATCAGCTTTTGGATCAGATTTTCCTAACTTCTCACCAAAATTCCTCAGAACAAAACATTTGCATCCAAAAACATGAAGGAACTTGATGCTTGGCTTTCTCCCTATCATTAGCTCATATGGTGTCTTGTTGTGAGCCTTGTTGATTAGTGATATATTCTGAGTAAAGCATGCAGTGGAAATTGCTTCAGCCCAAAAATAGGTGGGAATCTTTGCCTCTGCTAGCATTGACCTAGCAGCTTCTATCAGGGTTCTATTTTTCCTTTCCACTACACCATTCTGTTGAGGAGTCCTTGGAGCAGAAAATGTATGATTTATGCCTTTCTCCACACAAAATCCCTCAACAACTGCATTCTTGAATTCAGTTCTATTATCTGTTCTCAACATTCTAACCACTGACCCTGATTCTGTTTCCACCTTCTTGATATGGTCAATAATTTGTTGAGATACTTCTGATTTAGCATTCTGAAACTTTACCCAAGTGTATCTGGTGTAGTCATCCACAATGACCATTGCAAATCTTTTCTTTGACACTGACATAATGTTAACAGGGCCAAAGAGATCCATATGTAACAATTGAATTGGATCTTTGATCATGGTGGCTTCCTTGCTGACAAAGGATGATTTCTTTTGCTTCCCTTGTTGACATGCTGAACATAATCCTTCTTGGATAAACTCCATTTGGGGTAGTCCAGTTACCAACTCTCTCTTCACTAGATCATTAATTGACTTAAAGTTCAGGTGAGAGAGCTTCTTGTGCCATAGCCTACTTTCATCAGGAGATGCCTTGCTGTAGAAATATGATTCTCCATTTACTGAATTAAAATCAGCAACATAGAGATCTCCTTTTCTTATCCCTGACAAAACCAGCTTCCCATCACTTTTATTTGAGATTAGGCACTGATCTCCTTTGAAGGAAGTGATGAATCCTTTGTCACTTAGTTGACTTATGCTTAGCAAATTATGCTTGAGCCCATCAACCAGTGCTACATTTTCAAATGAGACATTCCCATTTGCTGCTTTGCCATAACCAAGAGTTAGTCCTTTGCTATTATCACCAAATGAAATTACTGGACCAGCCTTTTCTTGGAATTCTGTGAGCAGGGCTTTGTTTCCTGTCATGTGCCTTGAGCAGCCACAATCTAGAAACCAGATTTGACTACTTTTGACCTTTCCCTGCACACAAGAAAACATTTAAATTGTTTTTGGTACCCAATTTGATTTGGGTCCTCTAGGTTTAGTCACAGTAATATGTAAAACAGCTTTTTCTTTATTGGTGACTTTTGGTTTTGGCAAATTTAAAACTTTCTCCTTTTTAGGAGCTTCAACATATGCTTTTGATTTCTCAACAGTTATTTTGCCATTATCCTTGGAGGAGCAGGCTTTAACAGTTGGTAAATCATCAGCATACAAAATTGTGCCAAACAAAATTTGTGGTTTTTCTTTGCATTGAAAAGATAAATGATTACAATTACCACAGTTCTAGCACACTTTTTCTAGGGGCTTCATGAATAGAAGAATAATTGCTAGTTTTATTAACACCTAGCTTACCATTTCTATTCTTCCTACTTTCCCCTGACAGGCCTTTTTCCCTTGACGGGCTACAACGGCCTGATGCACTCTTTCCCCCTGACGACTGTGTATCCACTGATGCACAGTCTAGTTCTTTCATAACTGGAGGGTTGAGTGCTTTGGCAAGAGTAAGTTTCTTGCCTCTCTCACCACTAGTGGAAGCTTCACTAACTGGGAAAACATTCCCTGATTCTAGCTTTGCTGCTGCCTTAACAAACTTGATAGGTTGTGTTGGCCTTTTTCCAAAGCTAGCTGCCATCTCAACCTCAATAGGAGGTTGCTGCACTTGAGTCCCTTCATAGCCCAAACCAGATTTTGGATCAGATTTCTGACTTTTCAAACGATCCTCCAGTTTCCTGCTTGACTCATTCCATCTCTTAATGACTTCCCTTTCTTGACTAAGAAGATTTGAGGTCCATTCCTCTCTTTTGATAGCACAGTCAAGAAGATTTTTAGTCCTTGAGAGTTCTTTTTCAAGACTCTCAAGTCTGGAGTTTTCTGATTCTAAAAGAGTGTTCCTAGCAGATAACTGTTCATTTATTTTCGGCACTCTCTCAGTTTTAGCTACAACACTCCTCAAGGTGTCATAGAGATCCTTTATCTCACAGGCCATTTCCTTAACAGTTTTAACACAATCAGTTTTAGACATGTTAGAGTAAATTTCGAGGCTTACCTGTGCTCTGCTACTGTCAGTGGATGAGGCCATCAGGGCTAGGTTGACATATTCTTCATTTTCTTCTTCATCAGAGTCAGCCAAGTCCTTTCCCTCTGCAATATATGCTTTTCCCTTCTTGTTTGCATTAAGAAGGTCCAAGTATTTCTTCTTGTAGTCCACAACAGCTTCTTTGTTTCTGGATTCACCATCTTTTGTGGCCTTGCGGCACTCATTTGCAAAGTGGCCCAACTCATTGCATTTGTAGCACTTTATTGTTGATTTGTCAATAAAGTTTTTCGTGCTACTGAGTTTCCTTACTGAAAATTTTTTAGATCCCGAAGGCTTTTGGAATTTCAGCTTGGAGAACCTTTTTGCAAGAAAGGCCATGGTTTTATCCAGCTCCTCTAACTCTTCCGGAGTATATTCTTCCTCCTTGAAGTCAGCTTCTTTGTCCCCTTCTATGTCAGCATCTTCTAGTTGCTGCTTCATCAAGACACTTGGCCTTGGTTCTTGTTTGTCCTTCGTGGCAACCATCAGGGCTACAGATTTAAGCTTTCTGGCATCCCCTAACATCTTAGATCTTTGTTGAACCTCAAGTTCATATGTCTTTAGGGTGCCATAAAGCCTATCCAAGTCTAGAAGATTCATGTCCTTGGATTCCCTGATGGCTGGGGTCTTAGGATCCCATGATATGGGAAGGGCTCTCATGAACTTTCTGTTCACATCCTTGTTAGCATATGCCTTCCCATATAATCTCAAGTCATTTACCAACCTGTTAAATTTGTCAAACATTTCAGTAAGTGTTTCACTATTTTTCATTGTGAACCACTCATACTGTTGTGTCAACAGCTGCAACTTGTTCTCCCTCACTTCCTTAGTACCATCACAAAGTATTTGTACGGTATCCCATATAGATTTAGACATGGTAAGATTCATGATACTGTTTAGCATATCATCGTCTAACCCATTATACAGAATCCCAGTTACTTTGAGATCCTTTTTCACCTTTTCTCTTTCCTCTATCGTCATTTCATCAGTTGTCTTTGGGACAAGCTTTTCAGGAATACTGACTCCATTAACGACTTATATAGGAATGAGCTTCTTGGGAACGTGAGGTCCTTCTTCTAGAATCTGAAAATATTCATCATCAATAGTTCTAAGATGAACTATCATTCTTTGTCTCCAGAAGAAGTATTTGCCCCTTTCCAACATGGGGACTTTACTGTTTCCAGCTTTGTTGGCCATAGATAATGATCGTGTTTAGCAAGTGAAATCTGCTAAGAGGCTCTGATACCAATTGTTAGTACAATATAAGCACAAGTGTTTGTAAAAGGAGGGGATGAATACAAACACCTGAAACTTTTCGCTCTTGTAAACTTAGAAGTGCTTACTGGAAAACAGTTGTAACAAACAGTAAAACTATAAGAAATGAACACACAGATTCAAGTTAAAATAGTTATATTAAAACTTGAGGTTTTTCTGGAAATCTGTATAATCACAAATGTGATTTACGGCTACAAATTTTGTGTTTAAATACACAGCTTCTCACACTCACTAGCTTCTAACTTTCTTTGAAATATTTCTCGCAAGATCTAATACAAAGCTTCTTTCTAATGTTTGTGTGCTTCGGTGTTTGTTTGATCTGTTGGATAGATTCAAAATCACCTCTTTCTGTTATGAGAACTCCGTTGGTTATATGTTAAATCAGTGGGATGAAATCACGTGCTTGAGAGGTGCTGCTTTTCTCAACTTAGCCGCAAGTATGTCACATCGAAACTTTATGTGTCAGACTGCTGCATGCTTTGTTGCTTCTTTTTCTTCCCCTGATCTGTGTCCATTTAATGCGAAAGAGTTCTCATTGGATCAAAAACAAACTTCAAGAAATATATTTCCAGTTGATATTTCTTGCTTCTGTAACACGTTACGTTGATTTCCGTGTAAGAACTGATGACGGGTGCATGCTGTCACAACGATCCACTGACTGCCAGCCTTGACAGACTTTGATCAGTGCTTCTGGATCCCCTGATGCTTATTAACTGGATCAGGGCTTCAACCTTCACTTGAGTTTTACTCAGTGCTTCTTGATCCTGATGGTTATGACTGACGGCATACACTGATGGCTTCCACCGATGTCATGTTGGTCATTTCCTCTGACGGGTTACCCTGATTGGTTTGCCTGACAATGACATGTCCTGAAGTGTTTCCCTGACGGGTTGGTCTGCCTTCGTCATACCCTGATGAGTTCCCCCTAATGGGTTTCCCTGATGGGTTTCCCTGATGGGTTCCCCCTGATGGGTTCCCGCTGATGGGTTCCCCTGATGGGTTCCCCCTGATGGAACTTAATCATCGTAACTTTGATTAGAATTTCTGATGTGCGGAATACTTTGACTGTTTACAAGTAGCATTAGACATTCTTCTTCACTTTGTCAAGTCCTTTGAATGTTTCTGTTTTCTGACTTGCCTTGTGAAGTTATTAACCATCCACTAATGAATAAGTGTATCATCAGTGGGTGCAAAACTTGTGCTGATCTTAAGGTTTATAAAATACCTCAAGTATTTACAGTTGCACAATTTATTACATAATCATCATCATCATTTTTCTCTAACAACACACATATTTAGTCTTTCAAGGCTAGCCTATGTCCTTATCATCTTCAAAAAGTTCCATATGATCTTCTCTATTGTCAATCATTTAACTCGTTTCTTGTAGTTTTTGAGAAATTCTCATCTCACCTTTTTACAAACTCTACATGAGAACCTGACGCGCAAGAAAAATTATATTAATGTAGGTTTAAGTGTACTTTCAAAACTTTCAATAATAATAATAATAATATTCACTTGAATCCCTTAATATATTGTTATTACATTTTTCCGCACTATGCTTATGTATCTCATAAATTCATAATAAAGACGAGAAATTCGATAAAAGTCAACAGGAATTGAACTTTTTTCTTTTTGATCGATGAAATTACTCCCTATTTCGGACTTAATTCTCACCTTTAATGAAATTTGATCTCTTAACTTTCAAGTCCATATATATATTCTAAACAATTGAATTGACTCACAACCTCAACTAGAATTGAAACTTGAAATTATATAAAGTCGAAACACCTTGGTTTTAACAATCCAATCAACAATCTATCATAAACAATGGAAAATCCTCCTCCATTGACTATGTTGATGTTGCCCGTTGAGTTGGTCCTTAAATTGTGGAAATTTGGACATCATTTGAACACCTTGATCATGTGGTAATGTTGAGATTCTTGGTTTTCCTTATTTATTTTCTTGTAAGCAATGTGACTTGAGGGGCTCTCATGTGACGGCCCCAAAAATCCCTTACTGGACTCCGGCCACCGTCAAAATTGACAAAAGAACAGTAACAACATCCAAGCATACAAATCATTAAATAAGAGAAATAAATTGTATTCTCTATTACATTCATTCATTAATATTTCTACCAGCAGAAGTCCATGAGGGTCCACACAGGCCTTACAACCTTAACAAAACAAAAATCGTCTCACGTTTCGCTCTTTCTAAAAAAAAAGAAATAAATAAACAATTCCACAAGAAAGAAATAAGAAAGCGTTCGCTATGCCATCCTTTCCTTGCCTTTAGTAGACGGCTTAGCCTTCTCGTCATAACCTGTAAAATATTATATAATAGCAACATGAGCGATTTACGCCCGCAAGTATATAATCAAGTATTGGCGACTTTGAAATGAGAGAAATTTTATTGGCTTAAGTGTTTATGAGGATTGAACGGAAACAATGTCCACACCTCTGAAAATCTTCAATGAAAAATACATATATAGTTTCCAGGGTCCTCGAATGATAACGAGGAATTTGATCTTTTACTTGGAAGAAATCTTGAATCGTTCATCTGCCCTCTCTTCATCAAATAGTGCATCACCTGGCCGACTTGACCACTATTTGACTTTATCTCTTCATCAAACGACATATCAGCCGACCAGCTAGATCATTTGACTTTATCATAATAACATACGTAGTCGAAGCAGAATCTTTAGTCTACGAGGGTTCGGTTACCAATGCCTCAGTTTCCGTTCCCTATCATCCTTAGGCCTAGGGTGCCAGGCAGATGAACCCATTAGCCTTTAGTTATCCACACAGATATACGTTACAAGTAGGGGTAACAAGAATTAGATTATGCTATATCCGTATAGGATTTACCTTGGCGCGTTAGCAAATTTGAATGACTAACGTCCGCCCAAAGAATGCTTGATTCTAGAACAACATTTTCACGTACATCGGATCAAGAGATCATACATTACTTAACTTTGAAGAAAAATTTAATTATGAGTATTGTCATAAAAATATCTTGGATAGATTACGCATATCGAATGAATGATTATGCGTATTAACTGAAAGAGAATAGAGTGAGTATATACTTGCCTTGGTCCTTAGCTAAAATATCAAACTCAAATCACTTGTGAGTGGAACACTCTATAAAACATGCATATAACATGAGAAATAAAAAATATATGATAAAAGGTGCACATGTGATGTCCATGAACTTTTAAACGTTTAAGTTGACCTTCTGAACACTTACGGTTTAATAAATAATTAACAACATCATAAAATAATTTAAGAAAATAATATTTTATACTTTCAAGGGAAACTGCGCATCAAGGGATAATTTATCATCAGTGGGTAAACTACCCGTCAGGAGATGTCTCTCGGCCATCAGGGGATAGCCTTCGACCATGAGGGTATCATTCACTCATCAAGGAATAATCATCAGGGGATGACTTTACCATCAGGGAATGCCTTAATCATCGCCAAACTCGTCGGGTGACAACTTGTTTAGTGCTGAACTCAGTTGGCTATCGCCAAACTCTCTCGGCTATTAGGGGATGACTTTCTCAATTGCCAACTTAAATAAGTCATCACTGAACTTCATCAGTGGATAACTTGTTCAGCATCAAACTTCTCGGAGAAAAGTTGTTCAACACTGAACTCGCTAAATCATTGTTGAACTCCTCGGGGACTAAGAAGTTTAGTCATCAAAGACTAACATACTTTGCCCATCAGAGACTAGGATGACGTCATCAGGGACTAAACTTAGCCTATCGGAGACTAAGGATGACGTCATCAGAGACTAAAGGTAACTTATTAGAGACTAATGTTAACTCGTCCGAGACTAACTCATCTCATCAGAGACTAACTTGGAGTCTCCTAGGGACTATTTTATAGGGTTAGAGACTAACTCTAACCCGTCAAAGACTAAGTTTAGAACTTGTCTCAGGTACAGTGGTGTCTTCCTCATTCCTCCATGGGTGGTGTTCTCACCAGGTGACCAAGACCATGACTAGGGAAACTCTCAACATCTGGTCTGTAGTAAGTAACATTCTTGTCATCTACCACAGCTCATAGACGCTACTACACCTCAAGGACTCAGGTTGAAGAAAGCTCAAGCATGGTGTTTTCATTACTGATAAGAAAGAAATGTTTGATAGTTAAAAGTTGTCTACTAGGTGGTTAAAGAAGATAGCTTTTGAAATAAAAGACATTAATATTAGATGTTAAAAGCATGCATTAAGTCATACTTTTGGAAGTGAATGAACCTAGTATGCTCACAAACATGGCATGCATAATAGAACAAAAGTGTAGGAATGAAACAGAGCTTTAGTATAGTGTTCACACCTTTTTGGCTGCAAATGAGAAGTTAAAAACTGGGTTTGTTTGCTAAGAAGGATAGTTGTTCTTTGAGAGTGAATCTCTGTATAGAAGATTTATGAAAATTGGGCTAGGGTTGCAATCAACAGATATATATATATATATATATATATA
>CM025783.1:37839568-37866395 GCA_014636745.2 Centella asiatica | reverse complement strand
ATATATATATATATATATATATATATATATATATATATCACACTTGCAATGCAACAAGAGCGGTTGGATTGTTTAGAATAGATTTCAGCCGTTGGCTGTGAAAGAAAATAACAAGCTTTAGAAAGAAGTGATTGGTGAGAAAGGGTGGATACAACGGTTGCTAAAGTCAGTCAATCATCAATCACAACCAACAATCCAGTGTACTGTTAGAGTTGATTAGCTGGTTTGACGGTCACTTGCTCTCAATCCTGACATAGTGCAATTAATGCTCTTGTTTCACTGCCGTCTTTGGTTCAAAACGGTTACTGTAGCGTGAAAACCTTCCCCCACGTGAGAAATACACTTACTCTTGATAAGTGCTTGAATACAAGCAAAGAGAAATATGATAATCATAATAAAAAAATTAAAAAATTAAAAGGTTTGAGTTAAAAAAAAATATATATTTAAAAACTTTGGACATCACATTGCTATAAGATTTCCTTTAAAATATGAATTATTATTCACCCCAAAATAATAACAAATATAAAATAGGAAAAGAAAATAATTTAAACCTTCATACATGAAATTAATCATAAAATGAAATAAATCATACAACGAAATTCATCTTATTTTTCGGGTTCTCACATCTCATCTCCTTATTTCTCTCCTTGGGGGGTATTGGACATTGATTTGACTTCTTGGTACTACAAGGTCCATGTATGTGTGGATTGGGGGGAATATGCCCCGTGACATCACTATGGCCAAGTTATCTTGTTGGTCATGATGACCCTATCGTTGAAAATGCTATAAAATAAAATAAATCAAAGAAATGACATTGTTCATATTAATACACTTGAAACTATCTAGGTACAATGTGAGAACCCGAAAAAAAAAATAAGATGAATTTTGTAGTATGATTTATTTCACTTTATGAGTAATTTTATGTATGAAAGTTTAAATTATTTTCTTTTATTATTTTATTTTTGTTATTATTTTTGGTATGAAAAATAAATTCATACCTTAAAGGAAATTTTATAGCAATGTGATGCGAAAAAGTTTTTAAATATATTTTTGAACTCAAACCCTTTAATGATTATTTTATTATTATCATAATTCCCTTTATTTTATTCAAGCACTTATCAAGAGTAAGCATATATTTTCTCACGTGGGGAAGGCAACACACGACTACAATACCCATTTTTTTTTTAAAACCAAAGACGGCAGTGAGACAAGAGTATTAATTACACTTTGTCAGGATTGAGAGCACGTGACCTGTCAAACCATCTAATCTACTCCAACAGTACACTGGATTGTTGGCTATGATTGATGATTGACTGACTTTAGTAGCCATTGCATCCACGTACCCTTTCTCGCCAATCACTTATTTCTAAAGTTTGTTATTTCCTTTCACAGCCAACGACTGAAATCTATTTCCAAATAATCCAACCGCTCTTGTTACTCTACAAGTGAGATATATATATATCTTCTAGTTACAACCCTAACCCCACTTTCATAAATTTTCTATTCAGCAAACCACCCACAAAATTCAGGCTCACTCTCAAAGAACAACTATCTTCCTAAAGGGACAACCCAAGCTTTTAACTTCTTCCTTGCAGCCAAAAAGGGTAAGAACATTATACTAAAGCTTTGCTCTGTTCCTGCACTTTTTGTTCAGTTATGCATGTCATGTTTGTGAACATACTAGGTTCATTCACTTCCAAAAGTATAACTTAATGCATGCTTTTAACATTTGGTATTAATGCCTTTTATTTCAAAGCTACCCAAGAGGAGGGTAAGATTGGTTGACGACCACCTAGTAGACAACCTTTATCTACTGAACATTTCTTTTTATCAGTAATGAAAACACTATGCTTGAGTTTTCTTCAACCAGAGTCCTTGAAGTTTAGCATTGTCTATAAGTTTTGGTAGATGATAAGAATGTTACGCACTGTAGAAGAGATGTTGAGAGTTGCCCTAGTCGTGGTCACCTGGTATTAACACCTCCCTCTGTTGAGTGATGAAGTCACCCCTGTGTCTGAGTCAAAGTTCCAACTTAGTCATCGAATGTTTGGAGTTGTCTCTGACCGTGGAAATAATCCCAAGGAGATTCTAAGTAAGTCTCCGACAGTCTTGGAATTAGTCTCTAATAAACAAATTGTGTTAGTCTCCGATGAAGGAAATTCCCTAGTCTCTGATGGACAAATATTGTTAGTCTCTGATGACAAAAAAATTCCTAGTCCCCGACGAGTTCAGCGATGACTTATCGAGTTTGGCGCTGAACAACTTTTCTCCGAGGAGTTTGGCACTGAACAAATTGTCCAGTGATGAGTTCAGTACTGACTTACTAAGTTTGGCGCTGAACAAATTATCCACTGACGAGTTTGGCGACAGACAAGTGAGTTTAGTAGTAGTCAAATAATTTTACCGAGGAGTTTGGCGATGATCAAGGTCATTCCCTGATGGCCGAGGACCATCCCCTGATGGTCGAGGACCATTTCCTGATGGTTGAGGATCATTCCCTGATGACCGTAGGTCATCCCCTGATGGTCGAAGACTGTCCCCTGACGGGCAGTCATCCCTTGACGACCATATCACATTCCCTGATGAACGAGACTGCAACCCCTGATGACCACTTTTCATGCTTCGATGTTTATCCACTGATGCGCAGTTTGCCTTGAAAGTATAAAATATTATTTTTAAAATTATTTTAAGATATTATTGATTATTTATTAAACCTCAAAGGTTCAGAAGGTCATTTTTGACATTTAAAAGTTCACGGATATCACACGTGCATCTTTTCTCATATTTTTATCAAAAATATAGATTTCTTATGTTATATGCATGTTTTATAGAGTGTCTCACTCACAAGTGAATTGAGTTTGATTTTTTTTAGCTAAGGACCAAAGCAAGTATATACTCATTCTACTTTCTTTCAATTAATACACATGATCATTCTTTCGATATGTGTAATGTATTCGAGATATTTTTATGTCAACATTTATAATTAAATTTCTTCAAAGTTAAGTAACGTACGATCTCTTGATTCGATGTACATGAAAATGTTGTACTAGAATCAAGCATTCTTTGGGCAAATGTTAGCTATTTAAATTCGCTAACGCGCCAAAGTAAATCCTATACGGATAGAAAAGACTTAAATTTTTTCTCACCCCATACTTGTAAAGTATATCCATGTGGGTAACTAAAGGCTAATGGGTTGTATCTGCCTAGCTCCCTAGGCCTAAGGATGATAGGGAACGGAAACTGAGGCATCGGTAACCGAACCCTTGCAGACTAAAGATTCTGCTTCGACTACGTATGCCATTATGATGAAGTCAAACGATTAGGCTGGCCGGCTGATATGTCGTTTGATGAAGAGATGAAGTCAGATAGTGGTCAGGCTGGCCAGGTGACGCACTATCTGATGAAGAGAGGGCAGATGAATGATTCTAGATTTCTTTCAAGTAAAGGGTCAAATCCCTCGTTATCATTCAGGGACCCTGGAAGCTATATATATACACATTCTTCTTTAAAGTTATTCAGAGGTGTGAACATTGTTTCTGTCCAACCTCATAAACACTTAAGCCAAGAAAATTTCTCTCTTTTCAAAGCCACCAATACTTGATTATATACTTGTGGGCGTATATCGCTCATGTTGCTATTATATAATATTTTACAGGTTATGGCGAGAAGGCCGAGTTGTCTGCTAAAGGCAAAAAAAGGATGGCATAGTGAACATTTTCTTATTGCCCTCTTATGGATGGCATTTCGAGGAAGAGTGAAATGTGAGACGATTGTTTAGGTTGTAAGGCCTGTGTGGGCTCTCACAGACTTTCGCTGTTAGAATCTTATTTTGGACGAATGTAACAGAGAATACAATTTACTTCTCTTATTTAATGATAGGTATGCTTGGATGTTATTGCTGTTCTTTTGTCAATTATTAACGGTGCCTAAAATTCGGTAAGGGATTTTTGGGGCCGTCACAGTTGGTATCTGATGTATTTGATCTTGTAAGACCAAACACAAGTTACGGAAAATAACTTTAGGAAGATCTCGTACATAAATTAATCACTAGAAATCAACACTAAAGGATCAATTTGTTTAGTTGCTTAAAGAAATTAATCACCTGCAAGCTAAAACAAATCAATTGTGAAAGAATAAAGGAATTAACCACCAACTTTCGGATAAATGTAAGTAAAAACTCACACAATTTTACTAATCAAAGTTTATATAATGAATAATACAAGCAACTATTTATAAGCTGAGATAAAACCTAATCCTAATTGGAAAGAATATTACAAAGGAAAGAAATCTAATCTAATAAGGAAAAATAACAAACCTATTTTAAATGGGGAACAATTACTGAAATTCATACGGAAAATAATAAAATATAAGAAATAAAACAACTGCACCCGTCAGTGGATAATTGAGTATGGGAGACTAATTATCCCCTGACGGATCAAATACACTATCGGAGACTAAATCATCCCCTGATAGGTTAAATTAGTCTCTGATAAATAAACTAGTCTCCTATGTACAACTCATCCGCTGATGATGACGTCAGCCGTAATCCCTGATGCGATAAAAGATCCGTTGATGACATCATCCTTAGTCCCTGATTCCCAAACATTCCTTGATGCCAGAAGCATCCCCTGATGCCAGTCTCTGATGACTAACTCTCAGCTAAGTCCCAAAGTTGCTTAACTCATTATTAATAAGCAAAGTAACAACAGGTTGACAAGTACTTCCTAACCAACATCCTGCAACTGCATTAATAGAGAATAAATCTAAGGATATTTCTTTCCAAGCAAGATTTATTCTTCTATCCGAAGCTGCATCCATTTGTTTGGCACTCAATGACTCCAACGGATCATCCTCCTCTTCTTCAGAAACAATTGTCCTCAATTGAGCCACATCGTCATCATGAATAGAAGGAGCCAAATCACCGATGTTGAAGGTCGCACTTACACTATAATTTCCTGGCAACTCCAACTTGAAAACATTGTTGTTAATCTTTTCAATAATCTTGAAAGGACCCGCCGACCGAGGCATTAACTTATGCTTACGCAAGTTACGGAACCTTTCCTTCCTTAGATGCAACCAAACGAGATCACCCACTTGGAAGTCAGGTTGTTTACGATGCTTATTGGTTAGAGCTTTGTACCTTGCATTTATTTTCTCAATTCTGGCTCATACTTGTGCATTTAACTTCATCATAGCTTGAGCCTTTGCTTTCGCATCAAGATGGAAATACTCACCTTTTGGCAAAGAAATTAAATCTACTAGGATCCTTGGATTCTCACCGTATACCACTTCAAAAGGTGAATGTTTTGTGGCGTAAGTAGGAGATCTATTGTATGCAAACTCGGCATGTGCAAGCTTGACATCCCAATCTTTTGTAGTTTTGCTCACCAACCTATGCAACAAGACTCCTAAAGTTCTGTTGGTCACTTCAGTTTGCCCATCCGTTTGAGGATGATGTGAAGTGCTGAAACACAGCTTAGTGCCCAGTAGTTTCCATAGTGTCTTCCAGAAGTAACTCATGAACTTTGTATCTCGATCACTAACTATGGTTCTTGGAATCCCATGCAATCAAACCACTTCTTTAAGATATAAGTCAGCCACTCGAGAAGCATCATCTGTTTTATGACAAGCCAGAAAATGTGCCATCTTTGAAAACCGATCCACCACAACCAAAATCGAATCATTACCTCTTTGTGTGCGTGGCAATCCAACAATAAAATCCATTGACACATCTTCCCAGGGAGAATTTGGTACCAGTAATGGAGTATAAAGACCCTGATGGAATGTACTTTTGGTCTTTGGACATGTAGCATATCTCGCAATAATTTCAATTACATCACCCTGCATCTTTGGCCAATAAAAATGCTCTTGTAATATTTCCAAAGTCTTGGTAATGCCAAAGTGTCCAGCTAATCCTCCACCATGAGCTTCCCTTATCAACAACTCTCGAATCGAGCAAGATGGAATGCACAAACAGTTTCCTTTAAACAGAAACCTATCTTGAATCACATAACTACCAGTAGTTCCTCGTGAACATGATTCAATAATTGGTTGGAAGTCAACGTCTAGCTTGTAGTATTCTTTAATCAATTCAAAACCAAGCAATTTTGAACTTAGGATGCCCAACAAGGTGTATCTCCATGACAATGCATCAACCACCACATTGTCCTTTCCCTGTTTATGCTTGGAAGAGAAATTAAAAGATTGTAAAAACTCAACCCACTTGGCGTGACGAGGATTAAGTCTCACATGTGCATTTTTCCCTCATATTTTAACCCAGATATTAAATTTATCTTGTGATATGTATATTCTTACAGAATTTTCCACTCACGAGTAAATTAAATTTTGGTCGTGAGCAAAGGACTGAGGCAAGTATATTCACAATCTCACGCTTATTTCAGTTTAACGCATTATCATTTGTTCCGATATGCGTAGAAGGTTGGATTTATACTTTAATTGTTATGATGAATGAGCATGCTATGCTTTTGATTCTGCTAGCATGATATGAATGATGATGTATGGATATAAATGAGCTTTGAATTTCAGCTATGTTTTCAATCTTATATCTGTGCAATGAGAATGAGAATGATGCCCCTTATGGGTGTTATGCCACTTGGTTGGCATGAGGAAAGGGAAGGTGCTGATGTGTTCTTCACCTGACCAAGAGGAAATGTTATTTGACTACGTAGTCACTCAGAGGGATCATGCGGTCCAGCCTGGCCAGCTGTGTACTGTATGGTTAGCAGATCCACGGGTGTAGCCCCCGTTGGATATTTGAGAAAGTTATGATCAGGTGTATACCTGACTTTCTTCAAGGGAGGATCACAAGTTGTATATCATCAGTGAATCCTCAAGGATATTTGAAGGTTTTCGAGGTCTTGGCATTGCTTCACCAAGCCTCACAAACAGAATTTGAATTTCTCTCCTTTGATTCCAGATGAAATTCGTTGAATTATTCATATTTTCCTCAATGTGTATATACTTGCTGGGAGTAAAACGCTCACCCATGTTGAATGTTAATGTCTTGCAGGACAGAAAGCTAAAGCTGAATCCTCTGATAAGGGGAAAGCAAAGATTATAAGCTACTAAGTGTTTATCCTTTTGATAGAACTAATGAAGGAAAGAAAGGAATGAAGGAAGGAAAAAAGGAAGACGTTTGAAGAGTTAATGAGATTTATTTTGTTGTTAAGAAATGATGTAATAGCTTCCGCTGTAATTACTTAATTCTTGGGTTGTAATAACTCTTAAATGCTATTTTTATTCAGTATTTATTTATGAATGGATGAATGGTTATCTTTACCTTCTTATGATGATGCCCTAGTCCGGTATGGGATTATAGAGTCGTCACAGTTAAGATCTAAGTAATGAGGACATCATAAGAATGCATAATATTAGAAATCTGATTAGTAAATATATTGCACAATATGCATAAGTTGTTTTACACAACAAAAAGTAAATGTTATTAATACTTAATGTTTGTCTAAATAAGTTAGAACTACCTTGGCTTTGTGTCTGTATATTTTTAGCAGCCAATTTAATTTCTTAGGCTTAGAAGGACTGATCAAATTTCTTATAGCTTTGTAGATGTCTAACACACGCCAACCTAATAATAACCTGAATTTCTTATCAACTGTTGACCCAAATAAGTGGACCCTAGAGGAAATTCTATCACACCAACCTATGTCTATCAAAACTGAAGTCCTAAGCCTATTGTTGATAACCCTATGTCAGAGAATGAAGATGATCCCACTGAGGATGCTCACGTACAAAGATTAGACATACTGCCAGGAAGTCTGTCCCCACAAACTTCCATACCTTTAGTTTCACCATGCCTCTTCTTGAGCTAACCTATGTACCCCCACCTGCACCAGTTCCATCTTATGTACCAACACCTGTAGTATCAATTCTGGCTACAGATGCCTTACGTACGGAGCAGAGGCTCTGAAACTAGCTCAGTTATTATGAAGCTGATTTACGGGATAGGGAAGAGGCTACTTTTCACCATGTTAGGGAATCCTATGATTGTAGACGGATGTTGTAGTGCTGGTAATTCGCCAAATGTCATGTCGAAGCACAGTATAAAATGGCGATGCAAGCTGTTAATCAACAAATGTTTGAAACAAGACAATTTGCACCAGTTTCTGAGGCATCGATGGAGGTCCTAACGGCCTTTTTAGACTATCAACTAAGATTAGCCCGTACCTTTGAGGATGTTACAGTAAGCTGGGTCTATTCAAGACTTATTGAGGAGTACTTGAACTGAGGATCAGAAAGCAGATCTAGGTTAACTATAAGGGAAGTTCTAGATGTGTAAATATATGTAACCAATATCCACTGCAATGACTTTTGGAATAGGGGGTTATGTTTTGTTAAAAATAAACTAGTAGGTGGTAGAGTACTTTTGTTACACCATCTTATCCTATGGTTGGTTTAGGCTTGTAAGCCAGCCTGGGAAAAGAGACTTAGCATATCTCCAATTTTGCGTCTTGTATAAAATAACGATGAATATAAATCTGTATAATTTTAACTTACTGTTTTGCGTAATATGTTATATTCATATATAATAATTGACTAATGAAAATAAAAAAAATTTAAATAAAGGATTTAACAATGACATGTTCTGATTAAACTAAAAATGAAAAGGGGAAACCGTAGCGGTCGTGGAAGGCCCCTCCAACAAGGAAGCCAAACTGGAGCTGGCATTACTAATCCTATACAAGATCTTATAAATTTACTAAAAGAAGCACTTGGGAATACTCAACCAAATCCTCAACATAATAACCCAACACACAGGGTTACTTTTAAGGATTTTAAGGATTTAAAACCACCTACATTCACTAGAAAGGAAGGTCCAATAGCAGCCCGTGAGTGGATCAAGGAAGTTGAGAAAGCCTTTAGGATTTGTGAGGTTACAAATCTTCAGAAAACCACATTTGCCTCTTACTTGTTAATAGGAGAAACAAACTTTTGGTGGGAAAATACAGAGCACTTAGAATTGACTCAACAAGCTGCTCACAATAACAATGTGGAGATTCCTTGGGAGAGGTTCACTGAAATGTTCTTTGCTAAGTATCTTCCTTTAAGTATATTTGATGAAATGGAAATCAACTTCCTTAATTTAAAATAAGGAAGTATGACGGTAGCCGAGTATGAAGTAAAAGTTATTAAACTGTCTCGCTTCACTCCACATCAGGTGGATATCGAGCTGAGGAGAGCAAGACATTTTGACCAAAAACTGAATCCTTGGCTCTATAATAAAGTGGCAATTTTGGCACTAGATGATTTCTATATAGTAGTTGTGAAAGCTAAAATAGCAAAACGAGGGATTGAAACCCTTGCAAAATATAATCGTGATATGGGAAAGAGTGGTGACACCACCTAGAAGAGGATTAGGCCCCAAGGGAGTCCACGGACTAAACAAGAAACTGGAATGGGAAGTCTTACTGGTCTCAATTTTAATAAAAACAAATGTCGTCGGAATGGAGATCCATTGGAGAGTAGTGGGTCAAGAAAAGGGAGTGTTTTCCCCAAGTGTAATAGGAACCATGGAGAGGAACCTTGTCTGAAAGGAGTAAAAGTATGTTATCAGTGTAAACAACCAGGGCATATATCCCAGCACTGCCCCAACCTCCTGTAATAAGCTAGAATAGACCACAAGATCAGAATCTGGGAAGACCTACCTATACCACGTGCTAGACTGTGTGACATGACAGATCATATTTCCCCTAACTTCCCCCAGAAAATAAGGAAGCTCATTAAGGGAGAGAAAAGGACACCAACTAGACCCAATGCAAGTGTTGTACGTCCTATAGCATGCACCTATAACATGACTGTTAATGATGCACTACAATTCGCCAATGTGGTGATAGGTATACTTCCAGTTAATTCCATACTAGCATATGTATTATTCGATTCAGGAGCAACTACATCTTTTATCTCTATGCACCTAGTAGAGAAATTAAAACTAGAACCACAAGAGATGCTCAAACTAGTAGAAGATATGATTGCCAATCAGGAGAAGTATTACATTATAGAAGTTTTAAATCAATGTATCATTCAAGTAGGAAAACATGAGTTTCTAGTAGACTTGATACCTTTTACATTGGGAGAGTTTGATGTCATCTTGAGTATGGATTGGTTAGGAAAATATAAAGCTAAGGTTGATTGATTTAGGAAACCTGTATTGCTTAATACACCTTAAAACAATAAGATAACTTTTTATGGAACCAAACCAACAAATTCTAGCCATATTCTTTATAACATCCAAGCTAGGAAACTAATCAAGAAAGGATGTGAAACTTTCCTAGCCTATGTCCAAGACATTACTAAAGAGAAACATACAGTAGATGACATTCTAGTGATTCAAGAATATAAGGACGTGCTTCCCGAAGAATTACCAAGTTTACCTCCTGACCGAATAACAGAATTTGACATTGAATTAACTCCTGGTATAGCACCAATATCAAAAGGACCATACCGTATGGCCCCAATAGAATTAAAGGAATTGATGATACAATTGCAAGAATTATTGGATAAAGGTTTCATTCATCCCAGTGTTTCACCATGGGGAGCCCCTGTTTTATTTGTGAAGAAGAAGGATGAATCAATGCGTCTATGCATTGACTATCGTGAATTGAATAAGGTATCCATTAAAAATAGATACCCTTTACCAAGAATAGATGATCTCTTTGATCAATTAAAGGATGCAGCCTACTTTTCTATGATTGACTTAATATCTAGATACCACCCACTAACGGTAAAGGCTGATGATGTTTTGAAAATAACATTTTGTACCCGATATGGACATTACGAGTTCCTTGTAATGTCATTTGGTTTGACAAATGCCCCTGAAACAATTATGGACCTAATGAACAAAGTGTTTAAACCCAATCTTGACAAGTTCATTATTATGTTCATTGATGATATTTTGGTTTATTCCAAAACAAAGAAAGAGCATGAAAAACATCTTCGACTTATTATGAAGATTTTGAGAAAAGAGGTTGTATGCTAAGTTGTCTAAATGTGAGTTTTGGTTGCAAAAGGGACAATTCCTTGGTCATGTCATTGATAAAAATGGAATATCAGTGGATCTAATAAAAATTGAGGTAGTGACTAAATGGCTAAACCAACTACTCCAACTGAGGTGAGAAGTTTTCTCGAATTAGCTGGTTACTACGGATGATTTGTAAAAGATTTCTCAAAACTAGCCGTACCACTAACAAACCTTACCAAGAACATAGTAAAGTTCTCATGGACTCTGAAATGTAAAAGAAGTTTCAAAGAATTAAAGAAGAGATTAATAATAGCACCAGTCCTGACTTTACCTAATGATACTAGAAATTTTATTATTTATAGTGATGCATCTCTACAAGGACTTGGTTGTGTGTTAATGCAACAAGGAAATGTTATTGCCTATGCTTCAAGGCAATTAAAGGAATATGAAAAATGATATCCAACTCATGACTTAGAGCTAGCAACAATCGTTTTTGCACTTAAGATTTGGAGACACTATTTATATGGGGAAAATGTGAGATATACACATATCATAAGAGTTTAAAGTATATCTTTACATAGAAGGAGCTGAATATGAGACAACGTAGATGGTTGGAATTAATTAAGGATTATGATTGTACAATAAATTACCACCCTGGAAAAGATAACGTTATAGCAGATGCCCTGAGTAGGCGTGAACATTTGAACATCATGACTACACAAACTGAGTTGTGTAAGGATTTAGAACGATTACAACTCAACGTATTATCAATAGAAGATGATGTACAAATAGGAGAACTGACTCAGGTGGAACCCCAATTGTACAATCAAATCAAGAAAGCACAAGAGACCATCAAGAAGATAAAGAGAGACTTTTAGTAAAAGAAAAAGGAAAGTGTCAAATAGATGTTAAAGGTCTACTATGATTTAGAAATAGATTCTGGATACCCCCAAATGAAGAATTGCGACATGAGATCCTACAAGAGGTACACAGTCAAAATTCTCGATACATCCTGGAAGTACCAAAATGTATCAAGATTTGCGTCTGAATTATTGGTGGCCCAACATGAAAAAGAAAGTCGCTGATTGGGTAAGTCATTGTTTAACCTGTCAAAGAGTAAAGGCAAAACATCAAAAACCAAGTGGATTACTACAACCTTTGGAAATTCCAGAATGAAAATGGGAACTTATTGTAATGGATTTTGTAGTCGGATTACCCACTACAATCAGAGGAAGTAATGTTATTTGGGTTATTGCTGATAGATTGACCAAGTCTGCACATTTCCTGTCTATAAAAGATACCTCTAAGATGTATCAGCTAGTAAAACTCTATGTAAAAGAAATTGTAAATAGACATGGAGTTCCTGTATCCATTGTGTCAGATAGAGATCCCCATTTGATTTCACGATTTTGGAATAAGTTTCAAGAATACCTAGCTACCCATTTGGATATGAGTACTGCGTATCACCCTCAGGTAGATGAACAATCAGAAAGAACAATTGAGACCCTAGAAGACTTGTTAAGAGCCTTTACATTGGATTTTAAGGGAAGGTGGGATGAACACTTACCATTAATAGAGTTTGCTTACAATAACAGCTACCATGCCAGTATTTGTATGACCCCTTTTGAAGCACTCTATGGTAGAAAGTGTAGGACTCCATTACACTGGAATGAGGTTGGAGAAAGGAAGTTGGAAGGACCAAAAATAATTCAACAAACAAAAAAAGCTATTACGATCACCCGACAGAAGCCCAGGATAGGTAAAAGTATTATGCAGATCAACATCGTAAGAATCAACAAATGAACATTGGAGATTTTGCTTTTATCAAAGTGTCCCCTTGGAAGAGAGTAACAAGATTTGGAAAAAGGGGAAAACTTGAGCCTTGTTATGTTGGACCCTTTGAGATACTAAGACAAATAGTACCTGTAGTATACAAGCTAGCATTACCTCCAATTTTAGGTCACCTCCACTGTGACGACCCCAAAATCCCTCACTGGATCAGGGCTTCGTCAAGAGAAGGAAAAGATAACCACACATTCATTCATATAATAATTACTGAAAGAAACAATATTAAAGAGTTATTACAACCTAAAATATTACATTTTCAGCGGAAGCTATTCTATCTCTATACTATAATGCAAAATATCTCTTCACAGGTCATCTTGCTTTCTTCCTTCCTTATCCGCACTACAAAGGGTTAGCCAACCTCAGTAACCGGTCATTTTTGTATTCCCCTTGTCTGAGGGATCAACCTTTATATTCTGCCCTGCAAGACATTAAAATTCAACAAGAATGAGCGATTTACGCCCACCAAGTATATAAACAATTTGAGAAACGAATCTGGATTGTTTCAAAGGATTCAATTCTATTGAGAAGCTTGATGAATCAATACTAATGCCTCAGAGATCTTTAAGAATCTTTAGGATTACTAAAGATAATCAATTGTGTAATCCTTCTTAAAACAAAGCATAACTTCCTTGAAGTAAAAATATCCGTCGGGGGCTAAACCCGTTGGATCTGCTAACCATACAGTATACAACTGGCCTAACTGTGCCCGCATGATCCCTCCTTGTGTGAACGTACGTAGTCACATAATATTCCTCTAGGTCAGGTGAAGAACAAATCAACACCTTTCCTTTCCTCTAACCATCCATGTGGCATAACCATTTAATGAACATAGCATTCTCATTTATTGCACAGATATAATATTGAAAAATAACTGATAGAGCAAAACTTCTTTACATCCATGCATTTTCATTCATATCATGCTAGCGGAAATTAAAGCATAGCATTTTGTTTCACAAGGAAATTTGAATATAAGTGTCATAATTTTGTACGCATGTCGAATCAATTGATCATGCACTTAACTGAAATAAGCATAAGAGTAAGAATATACTTGCCTCGGTCCTTTGCAATAAAGATTCAAATTCAACTTACTGGTGAGTGAAAGATTCTGTAAATTATGCAAGTAATATTTTAATACCTTAATAAGAATTTATGAAAGAAAATGTGTATGTGATGTCCTTAGAATGTCCTAAATCTAAGATAATAACATCATGAAATCATTTCAAGAAAGTCATGTTTTATAGTCTTGATAACAAATTGAACATCGAGGAATAATTTTCTCATTGTCAGGGACTGATAACCTTAACCATCAGAGACTAACGTATTTTCCCATCGGAGACTAGGAAATTCCTCCATCGGAGACTAAGAAATTTTGCCTGTCAGAGACTACGGATGACGTCATCGGGGACTAAAACTTTAGCCTATCGGAGACTAAGGATGACGTCATCAGGGACTAAACTACTCATCAGAGACTGATGACGTTATCAGGGACTAAACTTTAGTCTATCGGAGACTAAAGCTGACGTCATCCGAGAGTAAATAACCCGTTGGAGACTAATGATGTCATCGGGGACTAAACAACTTATCAGAGTCTAAATACCCTTCGGAGACTAATGACGTCATCGGGGACTAAACTTTAGCCTGTCGGAGACTAAAGTTGACGTCATCATCAAAGATTAACAGAATATCTCATCAGAGACTAAGAATATCTCATCAGAGACTAACAATATCTCATCAGAGACGGTAAAACGATTGTTCATCATGACTTCTTGACAGCAAACAGCTGTTGTCCTACATGCATGAGGACTTAGCCACCTAAACAGTTACTAATCAAACACATAATCACTAATCTTACGTAACCCTCTCCTCTTCCTCCATGCTGTTTAATATAATCTTATATGGAATTTGCTTAACCCTTTTTTAATACCTTTTTAAGGAACTTACCCTCATAATTATGGGCATCACAACATCATAAAAATTTTCATTGTAGATATGAATTTATCATTCATATTTAAAAAGGCAATCTTCCATGCAAAAATATAATAACACAAAATAAAATTATTTCTTATCATAAAATACATTTAAAATTTTTGGGTTCTCACATCCTTCCCCCCTTAAAAGAAGTTTCATCCACGAAACTTAACTATGAAATAAATGGGGATATTTGTCAATCATAGCACTTTCAAGCTCCCAAGTAGCTTCCTCTACACTTTGGTTCCTCCATAACACTTTTACAGAAGGAATTTCTTTATTCCTAAGAGTTTTAACTTGTCGATCTAAAATCTGAATTGGAACCTCTTCATAATTCAAATTCGATTGCAACTCTATTGGTTGATAATCAATTACTCCTTTATGGTCTGCCTTATAAGGACGTAACACTGATATGTGAAATACGTCATGCATGTGGTCCAAAGTGGGTGGCAATGCTAGTTGATAGGCCACTTCTCCAATCTTCCTCAATACTTTGAAAGGTCTTACATAGTGGGGACTCAACTTTCCTTTCTTACCAAAACGCATTACGCCTTTCCTAGGTGATACTTTCAATAGTGCATAGCTTCTAATTTCGAAAATTTAATCTTTCCTATGTTGATCAGCATATTGTTTCTGTCTGTCTTGAACTGCTTTCATTCTCATTCTGATCATCCTAATTGCCTCCTCAGTCTGTTGGACTATCTCTAGTCCGATTAGCTTCCTTTCTCCTACTTCGTTCTAGTAAAGTGGAGTTCTGCATTTTCTACCGTACAATGCTTCAAAGGGGGCCATGCCAATGCTAGCATGATAACTATTATTGTATGCAAATTTGATTAGTGGTAGATGGTTGTCCCAATGACCTTTGAAATCGAGAACGTAAGCTCGTAGCATATCTTCTAGTGTCTGAATCGTGCGTTCAGATTGACCATCAGTCTGGGGGTGATAGGCTGTGCTCATATCTAGTCTTGTTCCCAAATAGTCTTGGAAGCTCTTCCAAAATCTTGAGGTAAACCTCGGATCCCGATTAGAGACGATGGAGACTGGCACTCCATATCGACTCACAATTTCATTAACATATAACTTCACCATTTGATCCATCTTGTATGTGTACTTGATGGCCAAAAAGTGTGCCGATTTGGTCAGTCAATCAACTATGACCCAAATGGCATTCATTTCTCTAAGCGTGGTTGGTAATCCAACTATGAAATCCATTGTGACAGACTCCCACTTCCACTCGGGGATTTCCAATGGTTGAAGTAGTTCGCTTGGTTTTTGATGTTCTGTTTTAACCCTTTGACATGTTAAGCATCTACTTACCCATTTAACTATTTCTTTCTTCATGTTGGGCCACCAAAAGCTTTGTTTCAAGTCTTGGTACATTTTCGTGCTGCCTGGATGGATGGAGAACTTTGAGTTGTGGGCTTCGTGCAGAAGTTCGTGCTTTAATTCAACCTTCGTAGGAATCCACACTCGACCTTAATATCGCAGTAATCCATCACTATACATGCGATATCTGCCTTTATCTTCCTCAATTAATCTGTTCATTTCTTTGCAATGCTCTCCTTGTGCGATTTTAATGAGGTCGTGCAATTGAGTTCGAACTCGAATTTCTTCTTCCATATCTATCTTCTGAGCAGTGGTAAGGGTATGAAGTTGTAAGTGTTCGAATTCTTTTCTGATTTCTTCTTGGTTGGTCATTATATTCAGTTTTTCACAACGACTGAGTGCATCAGCAACTACATTTACTTTTTCGAGATGGTAGTTGATAGAACAGTCATAATCTTGAATCAACTCTAACCAACGCCTTTGTCGCATGTTGAGTTCTTTTTGCGTGAATATATACTTCAAACTTTTGTGATCCGTATATATCTCGCACTTCTCACCATAAAGGTAATGCCTCCAAATCTTCAACACATGAATGATAGCTGCTAATTCTATGTCATGCGTAGGATATCGTTTTTCGCAATCTTTTAGTTGTCTTGATGTATAAGCAATCACCTTGCCATGCTGCATCAAAACTGCTCCAAGTCCTTGTTTTGACGCATCACTGTAAATAATGAATTCTCCTTTGTCATCCGGTAGTGTCAGAATAGGGGCTATAGTCAACCTTGTCTTCAATTCTTGAAAACTCTTCTCACAATCTGGGGTCCAAACAAATTTTGTAGTCTTTCTTGTCAAGTTCGTCAAAGGTATAACTAGTTTTGAAAAGTCTTTAACGAACCTTCTGTAATAGCCTACTAAACCTAAGAAACTCCTCACTTCGGTTGGATTTGTTGGCCGAGGCCACTTTGTGATTGCTTCTATCTTATTAGGGTCCACTGCAATCCCAGTTTTGTTGATCACATGACCAAGAAACTTTACTTCCTTTAGCCAAAATTCACATTTGGAGAATTTGGCATATAACTACTCCTTTCTTAGAACTTCCAACGTTATCCTTAGATGTTCCTCATGTTCTTTTGTCATTTTTGAATAGATAAGAATGTCACCAATGAAAATGATAATGAACTTATCCAAGAATGGCTTGAAGACACGATTCATTAGGTCCATGAAGGCTGCGGGTGCATTTGTTAGTCCAAATGGCATTACCAAGAACTCCTAGTGACCGTAGCGAGTTTGAAATGTTGTCTTTGATATGTCCCCTTCTTTGATCTTTAATTGGTGGTATCCTGAGCATAGCTCAATTTTAGAAAAGTATCTTCCTCCTTTAAGTTGATCAAAAAGATCGTCTATCCTCGGCAGGGGGTACTTATTCTTGATCGTGACCTTATTCAGTTCCCGATAATCAATGCAAAGTCTCATCGATCCATCTTTCTTTCGAACAAATAACACTGGTGCTCCCCATGGTGAAACACTCGGCCTAATCAATCCTCGTTCCAAAAGTTCTTGCAACTGCATCATCAGCTCCTTTAATTCAGACGGTGCCATTCGATATGGGGCCTTGGATATTGGCGCGGTACCAGGAATCAAGTTAATTTCAAAATCCACTTCTCTATCTGGGGGTAGTCCAGGCAACTCTTTTGGAAAAACGTCTACAAACTCCCTTACCACAGGGACATCCTCAATCTTACTTTCATTCTTGTTGACATCGTGCACATAAGCTAAGAAAACTTCGCAACCTTTGCGAATCATCTTCTTTGTCTGGATCATGGTCAAGAATGGCGAGGATTTCTCCATTTTAGTGCCATGGAACCAAAGCTTCGCCTTCTGGGGAGATAGTAAAACAACTTTCTTCTTCTTACAGTCAATATTGGCCTGATATTTGAATAACCAGTCCATTCCCAATATTACGTCGAACTCTCCCAAAGGAAAAGGAATAAGATCAACAAGAAACTCATGTTGATCTATTTTCAGAGTACAGTTAAGGTAAATGTGAGAAATGCTTATCACCTCACGATTGGCAACTACCACATCTAAAGGCTTTGGTAGTAGTTCAGGTTGAGTTAGCATATTCCTAACTAACGGTTCACATATAAAACTTCGAGTAGCACCCGAATCAAACAACACATGAGCATGTAAGGAGTTCACTAGTAGTGTACTTGTAACAACATCATCGGATGCCACAGCGTCTTGCACGGTAATATTGTAAGTCCTTGCTTGTGGTCGTACCGGTATAGTGTTAGCTCCCGTCAGCATCGGTTTGCCACCTTTCTTTTGAGGGCAATTGGGAGAGATGTGCCCTTCCATTCCACACGTGAAACACGTCCTAACTGCGGCCAGCGGTCTGTTACTTTGCTAAGGTTGTTGTGATCTTCCTTGGAGCGAGGCAACAGTGGAGTTCAAAGTCGGCCAATTTGAGGAAAAGTGCCCCGGTTGGCGACACTTGAAGCAACCATCCTTCCCTTTCAAGCATGGGGTTGTGCCATGGTTCTTTTCACAGTTTGCACACACAATAGCCCTCTTTGTAATGACCTCAGATGATTGCTCCCTCCACTTCCTCTTTCCACTAATATTGTTGTTGCTTCTCTCTTCCTTCTTTACACTTACACCACCAAGGTTCTGATGGCTTCCCTTATCATCTCCTTTCCTCCTATCTCCCTTCTTATTTTCCCGATTGAAATCATATACTATTTTGTTACTCCATTCCGCAATTCTTGCTTTCTGTACAACTGCATCAAAGTTTCCTAGTTGAAAAATTGCTACCTACCTCAAAATCCAAGGATTCAATTCTTGCTTAAATCTTCGGGCCTTTCTCTCTTCATTACATAACTGGGTGAGGAGCATACCTCATCAGTTAATTAAACTTTGCCTCATACTCGTCCACTGTCATGGATCCTTGCTTCAAATTTAGGAACCTTAGTTCCATTACATTTGAAACACTAGGGGGGTAAAATTTCTCCCTGAACCTTTGGGTGAACAGTTCCCAGGTTATCACGGTGTTTGTGTCCTTTGTAGCTTCCCTTTTTGTTAACTCCATCCTCTTGGCACCTTTCCATCAATGATTGGCTTCCTCTTTCAGCATGAAAGCTGCATACTTAGTCTTGCAATCTTCTGGCACATCTACTAAGTCGAAAGCTTTCTCGATCTCTTCCAACCAATATTGTGCTACAGTAGGTCCTCCCTTTCCATCAAAAGTTGGCGGGTTGATGCTCGTGAACTCTCGGATACATAGCCCACGGGTAACAGGCCTTGGGGCTGGAGGTGGTGGTGGCACTGGCTGGTTCACGGCTACAGCTTCACGAATAATCTGGAGAAATTGAGCTAGCGGGTTGTCATTTGCATTCCCTGTAGCATTGTTGTTGGCAGAATTATTGTCATTAATAGGGGGTCGGTGGTGGAACATGTGGGGTATTACGATTTATCCCAACTACCTCCTCTGAGCTGTCGTCCTCTACAACCACTTTGTCAGCATTATCAGCTCAGTTTTCTCTTTCTAAATATTCCAAATTTTCAGACCTTGACAGGTTGTTATGAAGATTACTTCTCCCGGGTCTTCCTAGTCTCATTCCTCTGACCATAATCTAGTATAATATACACAAAGAGTTAAACTTCCTTCACGAAATATTCTATTTTTTTTATTATTATTTATTATTAGTTTTTTTATGGCTCAAGAATTTATAACTCAATAAGGTGAAGAGCATTTAGGCAACACATAAACATTTAGATATGTCAAAATATTTATCATTCATGTACGTAGAAGACTGTCATAAACATCATTCTCTAACATTTTTAAATAAGTCACACATAGGTCAAAATACATTTGAGTTCATCTGAGATAGTTCCCAACTGTCCTAAGCAGGGTTCAAAATAAACACAAAATAACCTCCGACTAAATTTTACATTCACTTCTATAACTAATCCTCCTCATCTTTCGTGTCCAAAGATCCTTCACGTTCTGCCTTCCTTTCCCAATGTCGAGACTGTATACGTGTCTCCTCAATGCGACGCCCACAGTGGTTGCTCATTTGCTCCAAACGCGTCACCGTTGGATTAGCTGTTGCTGCTGCTACCATCTGTGCATGCATCTCTAATGTCAGCCGATGGTACAGGCTTTGAGTCAACCAAAAAGAGGATTGCCATGCTGATGCTGCTGTGCGAAACCTAGTAATAGTGGCAGCCTGTCGTCGAACTGTCATGGTGTGAGCTGCCAAATGATAGTGAACTTCTACATCCTAACTACGTACCATCTCATCATGGGATGGTGTTGCTGCTTGTGGTGGGGACGAAACAGTCCTCGGAGTACCACATCTCATCCGAGGGATATCTTGTGTCACAACATGGTTGCGGTCAAAACGTTGGTGTATGGTGCTTTTCCGTGCTGTGTGGCGAATGCGCGGCCCGCGGCGAATAGTAGAAGGTCCGGCCTCCTGCATCGGCTTCATGGCGAGGTTGGGGCCTTCGTATACTGGTGATGGTGGATGTTCGTTCAATGATGTAGGGGTGAACAATGGAGACTCCATACTAGGCTCCTCTCCTTCTTCAGATGAAAAGTTGTAAACTGGGAGATTTATTCTAGGAGAGCGTGCAGGGGATCTAGAACGATCTCTGACCATCTACATGAAACAATCCAAGACAATAAATTTGAACTTATCAATATAAAATGCATGCAACGATATATCTATGAGGTGGTGCCTGCATTTCAGTCTTATCTTCCCTTAGCAGTTTCTGCCCTTAAGGTGTTCAACAACCTTTGTGTCCAACATAAGTCTTAATGCTTAGCCTATTATCCTATCCTAGTACTTCAATTCTAGCATCAAATTCTTAAATTCCTTTACTGGAGTAATTCTGGGACATACCGTAGTACTCCCTACTCCTGGATGTGGTTTACGGGCAGTGTTTCCTTACGAATCACTTCTGGCTGTAACTTGGCTCTGATACCAACTATGACGACCCCAAAATCCCTCACTGGATCAGGGCTTCGTCAAGAGAAGGAAAAGATAACCACACATCCATTCATATAATAATTACTAAAAGAAACAATATTAAAGAGTTATTACAACCTAAAATATTACATTTTCAGCGGAAGCTATTCTATCTCTATACTATAATGCAAAATATCTCTTCACAGGTCATCTTCCTTTTTTCCTTCCTTATCCGCACTACAAAGGGTTAGCCAACCTCAGTAACTGGTCATTTTTGCCTTCCCCTTGTCTGAGGGATCAGCCTTTATATTCTGCCCTGCAAGACATTAAAATTCAACAAGAATGAGCGATTTACACACACCAAGTATATAAACAATTTGAGAAATGAATCTGGATTGTTTCAAAGGATTCAATTCTGTTGAGAGGCTTGGTGAGTCAATACTAATGCCTCAGAGATCTTTAAGAATCTTTAGGATTACTAAAGATAATCAATTGTGTAATCCTTCTTAAAACAAAGCATAACTTCCTTGAAGTAAAAATATCCGTCGTTGGATCTGCTAACCATATGGTATACAGCTAGCCTAACTGTGCCCGCATGATCCCTCCTTGTGTGAACATACGTAGTCACATAATATTCCTCTAGGTTAGGTGAAGAACAAATCAGCACCTTTCCTTTCCTCTAACCATCCATGTGGCATAACCATTTAAGGAATATAGCATTCTCATTTATTGCATAGATATAATATTGAAAAATAACTGATAGAGCAAAACTTCTTTACATCCATGCATTTTCATTCATATCATGCTAGCGGAAATTAAAGCATAGCATTTTGTTTCACAAGGAAATTTGAATATAAGTGTCATAATTTTGTACGCATGTCGAATCAATTGTTCATGTGCTTAACTGAAAAAAGCATAAGAGTAAGAATATACTTGCCTCGGTCCTTTGTAACAAAGATTCAAATTCAACTTACTGGTGAGTGAAAGATTCTGTAAATTATGCAAGTAATATTTTAATACCTTAATAAGAATTTATGAAAGAAAATGTGTATGTGATGTCCTTAGAATGTCCTAAATCTGACATAATAACATCATGAAATCATTTCAAGAAAGTCATGTTTTATAGTCTTGATAACAAACTGAACATCGAGGAATAATCTTCTCATTGTCAGGGACTGATATCCTTAACCATCAGAGACTAACGTATTTTTCCCATCGGAGACTAGGAAATTCCTCCATCGGAGACTAAGAAATTTTGCCTGTCAGAGACTACGGATGACGTCATCAGGGACTAAACTTTAGCCTATTGGAGACTAAGGATGACTTCATCGGGGACTAAACTACTCATCAGAGACTGATGACGTCATAAGGGACTAAACTTAAGCCTATCGGAGACTAAAGCTGACGTCATCCGAGAGTAAATAACCCGTCGGAGACTAATGACATCATCGGGGACTAAACAACTTATCAGAGACTAAATACCCATCGGAGACTAATGATGTCATCGGGGACTAAACTTTAGCCTGTCGGAGACTAAAGCTGACGTCATCATCAAAGATTAACAGAATATCTCATTAGAGATTAACAATATATCATCAGAGATTAACAATATCTCATTAGAGACTCACATTAGAGCTTGTCTCTGCTACCATGGAAGGCTTATCATGAGCAAACTTAACCTAGGATGACTCATGGAGATGCAAAAGAGTATGAACTTAGCATAAATCTTTGATGTTATGCACGAAAGAAACTAAGTAGGGTACCAGGTTCTTACCTCTTCGTTCTTAAGGGTGAAATCAAAGCTGGTCTGACAATAATTTTCCGAAAGAAGAACTTGGAGATTTATGGAGATGATAAGTTTAAACGAAACTCTTAAAAGAGAAATTTTGGTAAAGGAATTAAAATTTCATCTCGAAGAGGTATTTATAGAGTTCAAGAGCAGTAAGCTAAGGTTAAGCTTTAGGATAAAATGATTGGTTAATTTGGACGGTAAAACGGCTGTTCATCATGACTTCTTGACAGCAAACAACTGTTGTCCTACATGCATGAGGACTTAGCCACCTAAACAGTTCCTAATCAAACACGTAATCACTAATCTTACGTAACCCTCTCCTCTTCCTCCATGCTGTTTAATATAATCTTATATGGAATTTGTTAAACCCCTTTTTAATACCTTTTTAAGGAACTTACCCTCATAATTATGGGTATCACAACATCATAAAAATTTTCATTGTAGATATGAATTTATCATTCATATTTAAAAAGGCAATCTTCCATGCAAAAATATAATAACACAAAATAAAATTATTTCTTATCATAAAATACATTTAAAATTTTCGGGTTCTCACATCCACAATGTGTTTCATGTATCGGTTCTACGACCTTATAAATTTGATTTCAAAATGATAATAGATTATCAACCTATTGAAATAAATGAGGATCTGACACATGAAGAGTAGCCAATCCAGATAGTGGATCATCAAGTTAAAAAATTGAGAAATAAAGAAGTTCCCTATATAAAAGTTATTTGGAGAAACCATGATGTTGAAGAAGCTACATGGGAGCTAGAAAAAGACATGATTGAAAAGCATCCCCACTTATTTTATGAGTAAATTTTGGGGACAAAATTTTTATAAGGGAGGGAGGATGTGAAGCCCCAAACTTTTGTAACCATTATTATATTATTAAACCATTTGGTAAATAAACTTTAGTCAAAAGTTTATTGGTGGTTATGATAAAATATTCCTTACAAATATTGAAGGAAACAAATTTCAGCTCGAGAGATTATCTTGAACAGTAATAGTTTATGTGAAGTGAGTTAAATAATAATTCTTCATAATGAATAAGCACTTCATATGCTGAGTCATTAGTAGTACGGAGTACTATCTTTTGACACCTATGACAAATTCACACTTACGTGTGGACGTAATGATAATTGTTTATCTTATCTTAGTAGTTTAGTTAATTTCATGTCCGATACTAATCTAAAGTAAGAGATACCCCACATCAGATATATTTATTTTTTTGGGCTTTCCTATATAAAGAGGACCCTTATCTTACTACTCCACCGCTCTAAACACTCTCAAACTCAAAATAATATCCTTACAACGTGTGCTGTAGAATGAAAAAAAGGTAATTTTCAAAGCTTTAATTAAGTTATTTATTTTAACTACTGGGTCATTTAACTTGATGAAGAAGTTGCATGAAACCTGGATTAACCTAAATGTAACCTTTCCTCTATAATGTTCTCATAGAGATCAACCACATGGATAATCTCTATTTGAGAAAGAATTCTTTACATATATTTAGACCTTGTCATTCTTTATACTCTAAAAACTATGTTAAGCCGAAAAGTTTCTATATACCATTAAATCAAGACTTTTCGTGATATTAGAAAGAATAGTTTTGTATTAAACTCTAAAAAGATAGTATTTTGTCCTTTTGATGTCCACAAAAGCTAAAGCAGATATATTTCCATTATGGGAGGACTCAACTGCAAGTCATCGGAGGAAAAATATCCACCAATGAGTTTTTTTAGCTATCAGAGGATAATTTATCCACTGATGGGCAAAGTTTGCTAGTCTTCGATGAACAAATTTTGATTAGTCTCTGATAGGTAAAATATTTTAGTCTTCGAAAAGCAAAAACGCCAGTCTCCGACAAGTTTGGCGATGGCCTATGGTCATATGTTTGTTTGATTCTAGCATGTTTAATTGTTAATGATCTAAAGCTAACAAGCAAATCAGACATATCTTTTTGTATGCTTTCTATAAAAGATGTATCAATTAGATTAAGTACATTAAAGTTCTGAGTTATATGACATACCTTTGAAAAATCACTTGGCTCATCGGTTTGAGCCATCAAGTCAAAGTTGACAATTTCTCCATCAGAATCACTATTAACCCAGTCTTTACCTTCAGTAATCAATGCCTTGCTCTTTGATTTATCCTTGTTGTCAGCAAGGTCATTCCTTGATTTCCCACTCTTTTCAACCTTAGATATATCAATTGATCTAGGCTTCTTGCATTCATTAGCAAAGTGCCTTAACCCATCATAGTTGTAACATCTAATCTTCTTTTTGTCAAAGGTCACATTTTGTCCTTCTCTCTTTGGGTTAGACTTCCTTGATGATTTTCTTCCTTTCCTTCTAGCTTTGAATTTCTTGAACTATTTCACCATGAAGGCCATGAATTCTTCCAAGTCATCACCAGTGTCAGATTCAGATTCTTCTTCAACAGAGCTTGCAATGTAGGTTTCATCATCAAGCTCCTCATGAGACATCTTAGTCTCAAACATTAATGCAACTTCTTTATCCCTGCCATGCATCTTTTTCCTCTGCTCTACTTTAAGTTCATATGTCTTTAGATTTTCATAGAGCCTATCTAGTGTGAGGGTATCCAAATCATGAGCTTCCCTTACAATAGTTGTTTTTGGATCCTAGCTTGGTGGGAGAGCCCTCACGAATTTGGTGTTTACATCTTCATTGTCATAAGACTTTCCAAGTATTTTCAGGTCATTCAGCAAAGCATTGAATGCTCACCAAGCTTTGCTTGAAAGAATTCATATTGTTGAGTTAACAATGACCTTTTATTCTTTTGAACTTGGTTTGTCCCCTCACACATGACCTTGATCTTGTCCCAAATCTTCTTTGATGTAGTGCAATTGATGATTCTTGTGAACATATTTTTGTCCAATCCATTATATAGTATGTTCATCACCTTAGCATTTTTTTAACACTTGTACCTTGTCTTTAGCAGTGTAATCACTTTCAGGTGCAAGTTCAAAGTGCTCAGCTATTATTATTCTCTCTACTGTCTTTGAAGGAACAAATTTCCTTGGCTGATACGGACCCTTTTCAATTCTATCAATGTAATCAAGGTCAGTAGCTCTCAAGTGCATATACATCTTTTGTTTCTAGATCAGATATTCTTCCCTTTTCAATACTAGAATTCTTGTACCATCATCATGGTTCCTAGCATAATTCATCATATTGGAGTTGTTTCCCTCATCATTAGCCATCTTTGGATCTATTAATTTGAATTTAGTTAATCAAGCTCTGATACTACTTGTTGTCCCAGTTAGACAGCCTAGAACTTGTACAAGGGGGGTTGAATACAAAATCTTTAAACTTTTTCAAATTTTTGTTCTTTAAAGTAATATAACTTGTAAAAAATAAATAACAAGACAAATCTATAAAACAATTACTTTTTATTGATTAACAATTGAATAAGAATTCTAACAATCACAAATCGATTGTCAGCTTCAATTTTTGTACTGTATATATAAATCTATAAAATCATACAACTTCTTCTAACTCTGTAAAAACATTTACAACTTCTGATTTTGAATCGTAATTCAGCTTCTTTTTGTGTTCTGAATCGTAATTCAGCTTCTAATCCTATTCGATAATATATTTCTATTTTGAATTTGAATAGCTACATTAATTCAATACAATCACTTCTGGTATATTTTCTAGCCAGATTCGTCCTCAACACAACTTCTTTGTCCATGTTGAAATCAACTTCTATTTGAAATAGAACTCTTCACTGCATGAGGGAGTAATCTTCACTTTATTCTCTTATGGTTTCAACAATAGACTCTGATGGAATAATGCTTAGACTCCAACAAGCTTAGCTTATTCTCCAATAGGCTTAAACTTTAGTCTCCGACAAGCTTAGCCTTAGCCTCCGACAGGCTTAGCCTTAGCCTCCGACAGGCT
>CM025783.1:37692144-37839558 GCA_014636745.2 Centella asiatica | reverse complement strand
CGACAGGCTTAGCCTTAGCCTCCGACAGGCTTAGCCTTAGCCTCCGATAGGCTTGACTAACTTCAATAAATCTTCGGTCTTTTACAGTTACTCCCTGATAGACTAAACATAATCTCTGACTTTGTTGAATTCTGTAATGTAGTTCTGGTAGTCTCTTACAATACATGTGGTGGCCCCGGAAAATCCCCTAAAGCCGGGTCTTGGGCATTCTCAACAATTTGGGTGACAGCCCCCAAGATCCCCAAGCTGGAACCCCGGGCTCCACCAGAAAATAAAGACAGAACTACACAACCGCGATAGACACATCATAGCTAAGCATTTACATTAACCGTATGAAACATACATTCTCAAAACATCATAATAAAATCTTGAGGTTCACATCTTCTTACAAAACCTCAAACCTTGAAAATAAACAAGCTGCAGTGAAAACTAAACTTTAGATGGCACATCTAGCCTTACACCTAAACATTTCTATGATGGCTTTCCGTTTCACCTTCCCTCTAAAAGCTATCCATAGGAGAGAAATCAAGAAGCTCTCACTATGCCATTTTCTCTTTTCCTTTGTTATGCAACTCGGCTGTGACGACTTGGAAAATTTGTTTATCTATAAATAATTTATTTACTCATATTTGTTTTCTTATTAATTGTACAATTAATATATAATGTTTTGAATGTTTTAATATTTGTGGACCCATTAAAGGGTTGTAATTTGTTTGGATGTTGGTGGAAAACAAGCAAATTATGTATATCTGTTCGGTAACCTTTAAGGAGCCCACATATCCGGTTTAGCAAGTCCCATGAAGAATTCAATAGCTTATGTACTTATGACTATATCATGTGTACGTATAATAGTTAGATTAATAAGCTGCTTGTGTGTCATTAGTGGATTAAGCGTATGTGCATGAACGACAGCAGCTGCTTATTACATATATCAGTTGTTAAGAAATCATGATGAGTAGTCGTTTTATTAACCAATGATTTTATCTCAAAGCTAAATTTCAGCCTGCTATAAATACCTCATTCGGAGGTAAAATTTTAGTCTCTTTTCTAAAAATTTCTCTTTTAAAGTTTTTCTCTAAACTTACCATCTTCATAAATTTCCAAGTTCTTTTTTCGGGAAATTATTCTCAGACAAGCTTTAATTTCTTCCTTAAAAATGAAGAGGTAAGAACATGATACTCTACTCAGTTTCTTTCGTACATAGCATCAAAGATTTATTAACCTTGTATGCTAAGTTTTCAAGAAGGAATAAAAGTAAAAGGATTATATTCCTTTGCATTTACATGTTTATGAGGCATCCTAGGTTGAGTTTATTCATGTAAGGTCTTCCATCAAAATGGAGACAAGCTCTAATATTAGTCTCTGAGGAGATAACATTAATCTCTGACGAGTTAATGTTAGTCTCCGATGAGCAAATGTTAGTCTTTGATGAGATATTATGCTAGTCTCTGATGAATGTTGTTAGTCCCTGATGAGAAGGATTCTTAGTCTCCGACAGGCTAAGTCTAGTCCCCGATGATGTCATCCGTAGTCTCTATTGGGTAATGTATCCCCTGACGGGTAAAATATGCCCTGATGGCCATCCTCCGTTTTGCATAGTTATCCTTTCAAAGTATGGATTTCTCATGTTATACCCACAATGATGTTTTACAAAATCCTTTTACAACCAGTGTAGTGAATTTTAGCTAAGGACCATGGCAAGTGTATACTCATTCCAATTTCTTTCTTACTGATTACGTAGAATCATTATTTCAATTTACGTAAATGAATGATGTTAATGCTTATGCAAGATGATGATCTCTTTTATGATTAAGTAAGGTACTATCATTGATTCGATGTACTTGAAAAGATGTTGATTATTGAGATATATGTTATTGCTTGTTTGCTAGTTGTTTAAAGTCCCTAGCACACCAAAAGATGATAAAGATGATGTAAGGGTGTTGCAAGTTGTGAACTTGTATGCACACCCGAGTAACTTCCATATGGATATATAGTTACGCTATTGGTTGTCACTGCTTTAATTTGTTGAGCACGCCAATGTTGTTGGCAATCGCTGCTTTTAATTGTTAGGATGCCAAAGCTATTCAAAATGAGAAAATTTTTTCAAGAAGATATATCCATATGGGAAATTAAGGGACAGGCCCCAATGATTTCGCCTGGTATTCTGGCCAATGATGATAGGGAATGAAAGACCGAGGCATCGGTACTTAGACCCACACAGATTAATTGGTTTCTGCAAGTGACTACGTATGTCAAAGGATGGAATCAAACGACCAGGCTGACCAGGTGGGATGAAATTTGATTGTTAAAGGAAGTTAGATAATGATCAGTCTAGTCAGGTGATGCATTATCTGATGAAGAGAGGGCAAATCAAGATTTATTTTTAAAGAGGGTTACCCCTTGATATCACTCGGGAACCCTAAATGATACATGTTTATTGATTTATCATGGGGTGTTGGCATTGCTCCACCCAACCTCAATGAATATTAAAGCTTTTGAATTATATGTTCTTCTTATGATTATATGCTTGTTGAGCGTAAACGCTTATGTGGAATGTTATGAAATGATTTTCAGGTTATGTCAAGATGGTCGAGTCGCCTAATAAAGGAAAAGAGAAAATGGCATAGTGAGAGTTTCTTTATTTCTCTCCTATGGATGGCTTTTAAAGGGAAAGTGAAATGAAAGGCCATTAAAGAAATGTTTAGGCTGTTAGGCCAAATAGGCCATCTAAAGTTAGTTTCCGCTGCAGCTTGTTTATTGTCAAGCTTTGAGGTTTTGTAAGAAGATGTGGACCTTACAATATTATTATGATGTTTTTTTTAGAATATAATCTCATATGATTATTAATGCTTGGCTATGATGTATCTGTCGTTTTTGAGTTATTGTTTTTTTTTTGTTTCCTGGCGGAGCCCGGGGTTCTAGCTTGGGGACCTTGGCGCCGCCACAGTTGGTATCAGAGCCAAGCACCAGTTATGAGACATGTTCTCTACTGGAAAATAGAAATTGGGTTTTAGTCGGATAAGGAAATGATTGTATGAAGAGTAGGAAATAGATGTCTAGGCTGATCCTCGACTGTTAATAGCATATTAAATGAATTATAAGGCTGTGAGTTAAGGCAATTTATTTTGAATATGTTGCACACCCTGTTGCAGTATCCTTATTATAAATTTTAAGTTGATATTAATTTAAGTTATGTTTCCTGTATATATGAACCCACCTACTCCAGGACATGTAGATAAGGGCAAGGAACCTATAATTAAAAGCTTAGAGAATGAGCATACCCCTGGTAGACACCATCTTTTAAATGTCAATCGTGGGAGGTCAGGTGCATGTTGGCGAGTGACTCCTCGCAAAAGAGTGAATAAACCAACTCAAGATTTTCATTTTGAAATACCCCGAGGTTCTGATAAACATGATGAAAACTATGCAGATCCTGAAGGAAATAAACAGAACCCAACCAATCCGGTTGAGGGGTCAAGTTTCTCAGTTCATATGAAGAGTCCTTTCTCACCCCATGATCAAATAGATTCTCCATCCTTGGGTCCTTCTCAGATCGAAGGTTCCCCTGTTGATTGGCACACACTACCTACGGTGTCAACCACTCCACATGCTGTCTCTACCCTAGTTACCTTATCAAATGTTGCACCCGCTGTACCACCACCAGAAAATCCAGTACCCTTGTCATTCCCTAATGGATTCTGTTATTACATTCAACGCAGAATCCGTATGACACAAACAGAGTTGGCAATGCGTAATACCACCATGATGCGCCAGTCGTTGGCTCATCAAAGGACTAGTAGACTGTTGGATCTTTGGAGAGTATAATTTCAGGATGTGTCCTTAGTTCTCACTGAAAATCTAACAGAAGTTGTGATCTCAGTTAGTAATTATCTCAGGCTTGTGCAGCCCTCTATGGCAAATTGAGATCAATTGATGTATAACCTTACAGAGAAGGTTGAGGGAGCGTGTCGTTTTGCACGCAGAACAATGAGTGAACTTGATTCCCAACCCCAGTACTAAGCACCAGTTGTAGTCAGTGTTGTTATGTTTTGTTAAATTTTGTAGCAAGGAAGCTTTGATGTACAAAGTTGTTATAATGTAACTTTTGTTACTTAATATATATATTTTGATGGCTTAATTTAGAATTTCCTTGTCATTTCATATATGTTATTCTTTAAAGAAGAAAAAGAGAATTTTCAATAGTAAGATTTTATTTTCTCAAATTATAGGAAATGGCCCCAAAAGGAAAACCCCAAACCCGTCAAGCTACCAACCAAGCTGATCAAGAAAACCCCAATCTGAGCAACAATCAAGAAAATAATAATCAAGACAATCCTATTGCCTTGTTGGTAAACATGATTAAGGAAGTCTCCCAAGGTAATAACAACCAAGTACTTCCACCACAAGTACAACCTAGGAGGGTAACATTTAAGGATTTTTTTCAATAGTGGTCCACCTACTTTTAATGGTGATGGAGGTCCCACTGCCGCTCAAATTTGGAGTAAGGAAATAGAAAAAGATTTTCGTATTGCTAGAATAAGTGATGATCTTAAGACGGAATATGCTACATATTTATTGAAAGGAGAACCTAGTTATTGGTGGGAAAATACCGAACGATTAGAAATGACTAGGAGATTGGCAAATAGGAATGAACAAGCAGTTCCTGAAATTGATCAAATTTTCACCTGGTCCCAGTTCAAAGAATATTTCTATAACCAATATTTTCCAACCAGTGCTGCAGATGAGCTGGAAAAGCAATTTCTAGAATTAAGACAAGGGAGCAAGACTGTAGAGGAATATGAAAAGAAATTTAATGAACTCCAAAGGTATGCCCCACATTTGGTAGATACTGAGAGAAGAAAAACAAGAAGGTTTGAGCATGGTTTGAATCCATGTTTGCATGATAAGATTGCTATTTTATGTCTAAACAACTATGCTAAAGTTGTTCAAAGGTCAAAAGTAGCAGAGAAAAGTGGCAAGCTACTTCGAGAATTTAATTGGGAGAAACGTAAAGAAAGAAAAAGGAAAGGGAGTTATTTTAATAATAATTGTAATCAAAGGATTGGAGGACAAGGAAAACCACAAACCAGTCCGGTCTTGGTGAAACAAGAGGAAGGAAATATTTATAATAATAGGAAAAGGAGTTTCATCACGGACGTAAGTGAAAACAAAAGGAGGATCATAGTTTGTGGCAAATGTGGAAGGAATCATGAAACTTCTCGGTGCCTAGTAGGAACTGATTTGTGTTTTAAATGTCGTCGATCTGGTCATACTGCCATTAATTGCCCAAGTCAGGCACCAATCGCTTTCCAACCAAGGTTTCCTCCGCAACAATATCAACCACAAAGTACTAGTCGTGTAGTTGAAGTTACAAGGAGATGCTTTAGTTGTGGTCAGGAAGGCCACATCTCCACTTTATGCCCTTAGAAAAAGAGTCAGGGTAAACCCCCATTGGCAGGACCTAGTATGCTAATCGACCTCAAGCTAGGACTTACAATATGATTGCGTAGGATGCACTACTATCTAAAAACGTGGTTTCAGGTACGATATTGGTTAATTCAATTGAAGTGCATGCTTTATTTGATTCTGGTGCGACTAGATCTTTCATATCTGAATGTCTTCTTAAGGATAGGAATTTTACTCCTGAATGTTTAGAAACACCTCTAGAAGTTATAGTGGCTAATCAAGAGGTGTACATTGCCACGAGTATACTGCCTAACTATAGTATAAGAATAGGAAAGCATGACTTCCCTACAAATTTAATACCTTTTCCATTGGGAGAGTTTGATCTAGTATTAGGCATGGATTGGTTACATCAATACCAAGCTAACATAGATTCCAGAAAAAAGAAGATTTCCCTAAGAACACCCTCAAACAGTAGAGTATTATTCCATGGATGCAAGACTACTGAACCCTCTCATCTTCTTACAATGATTCAAGCTAATAAAATGTTACGCAAGGGATGTGAAGCATTTTTAGCTTATGTTTATGACACAAGAATGGAAGGATTAAAAACTTCAGACATTCCCGTAGTGAAAGAATTTGGAGATGTGTTTCCTGAGGAGTTACCAGGTGTACCCCCAGATAGGCAAGTTAAATTTGGAATCGAGCTAGTGCCAGGAACTACTCCAATTTCCAAAGCTCCTTATAGGATGGCCCCTTTAGAATTAAAAAAATCATGATACAGCTACAAGGGTTGTTAAACCAAGGATTTATTAGGCCAAGTGTTTCACCCTGGGGAGCTCCTATTTTATTTGTAAAGAAGAAAGATGGATCATTAAGGTTATGTAATGATTATCGAGAATTAAACAAGGTAATGGTGAAGAACCGATATCCCCTACCCAGGATTGATAATCTGTTTGATCAACTTAAAGGAGCAAAGTACTTTTCAAAGATTGACTTAAGATCAGGATATCATCAATTAAAGATCAAGACTAAGGATGTTCCTAAGTCAACCTTTAGAACCCGTTATGGTCATTATGAATTTGTGGTAATGCCTTTTGGACTCACTAATTCCCTGTTTTTATGGATTTGATGAACCGAGTTTTCAAGCCATATTTGGATAAGTTCATCATTGTATTCATAGATGACATTCTCATCTACTCTAAAATGAGAGAAGAACATGACGAACATTTGAGAAGAACATTGGAGACAAGAAAAACTCTATGCCAAATTTTCAAAGTGTGAGTTTTGGTTAAGAGAAGTGAAATTTTTAGGACATGTGATCAATGAATCTGGAATTTTGGTTGATCCCATAAAAGTTGAAGCTATCATAAATTAGCCACAACCAAAGACATCTACTGAAGTGCGAAGTTTTCTAGGGTTAGCAGGACACTATCGTCGATTCGTTCAAGATTTCTCTAAGATAGCAGTTCCATTAACAAATCTGACAAGGAAAACATAAAAATATATTTGGACTCCAGCTTGTGAGAAGAGTTTTCAAGAATTAAAGAAAAGATTAACCACTGCCCCGGTACTAAGTTTACTTGATAACAAAGGGATTTTGTGATCTACAGTGATGCCTCAATGAATGGATTAGGTATTGTGCTAATGCAACATGGCAAAGTTATTGCCTATGCATCTTGGCAACTCAAGGATTGCGAAAAATGATACCCAGCACATGATTTAGAGTTGGCTGCTATCATTTTCGCATTAAAGATTTGGAGGCATTATTTGTATGGAGAGAAATGTGAGATTTACACTGACCACAAGAGTTAAAGTACATTTTCACTCAAAAGGAACTAAACATAAGGCAAAGACGGTGGTTGGAGCTCATTAAAGACTATGATTGTTCAATCAACTATCACCCTGGTAAAGCAAATGTTGTAGCTGATGCTCTAAGTAGATGTGAAAGGTTAAATATGATGACAATTCAAGAGGAAGTAAGGATGGATTTGGAGAGGTTACAATTAAATGTTATCACAACTCAACAAAAGGAAGAGATAGAGCAAGAGATTGGTGTAAAATCTACACCAAGTTTATTATCTGTCATCAAAGAAGCTCAAGAAGAATATATAGAAGATAAGGAAAAGTTACTAGAAAAGGAGAAGGGAAAATGTCGAATTCATGATGATGGATTGATAAGATTTGAAAACAGAATCTAGATTCTGACAAAACTAGAATTAAGAAGAAGTCTACTACAAGAAGCCTACAACTCTAAGTTCTCGATACATCCAGGTGGAACAAAGATGTATCAAGATTTGAAACAAAATTTTTGGTGGCCTAACATGAAAAAGAAAATAGCTGGATGGGTGAGCACATGTCTCACCTGTCAACAAGTTAAAGCCGAGAACCAAAAGCCTAGTCATTTGTTGCAATCCTTGGATATCCCAGAATGGAAGTGAGAGTATATCACGATGGATTTTGTGATTGGATTACCAGTAACACAAAAGGGATTGAATACAATATGGGTAGTAGTGGACAGATTGACTAAATCTGCACATTTCCTACCTATTAAGGATACTTATAAAATGGACCAATTAGTCAGATTGTATGTAAAAGAAATCCTTAGTCGTCATGGAGTGCCAGTTTCAATTATATCTGATCGTGATCCTCGTTTTACGTCTAGGTTCTGGCGAAGCTTTTAAGAGTATTTAGGAGCAAGATTGGACATGAGTACTGCTTTCCACCCGCAAACTGACGGGCAATTCGAAAGAAAAATCCAAACCTTAGAAGATATGTTGAAAGCATGTTCTTTGGATTTTGGAGGACGATGGGATGAACATCTACCACTCGTCGAGTTTGCTTATAATAATAGTTATCATATAAGCATAGGGATGGCTCCATTTGAAGCTTTGTATGGAAGAAAGTGTAGAACACCAATGTATTGGAATGAAGTTAGAGAAAGGAAGTTGGAGGGACCCGAAGTAGTCCAACAAACTGAGAATGCAATCTGGATAATCCGAGCTAAAATAAGAGTAGCTCAAGATCGACAAAAGCATTATGCAAACCAACACCGAAAAGATCAAGCATTGGAAGTAGGAGGATATGCGTTGCTTAAGATCTCACCTTGGAAAGGCATTTTGCATTTTGGACAAAAAGGAAAGTTAAGTCCTCGTTTTATTGGACCTTTTGAAGTACTTCGCCGCATTGGCGAAGTGGCTTATCAACTAGCACTACCCCCAGCTCTAGGACATGTTCATGATGTTTTCCATGTCTCAATGCTACGACCTTATAAAGGGAATCATTCTGGCATTATTGACTACCAGCCCATTGAGCTACAACCAAGTTTGCATTATGAAGAAACGCCAATACAAATTTTGGATCGTTAACTAAAGGTTTTGAGAAATAAAGAGATTGCATCTGTAAAAGTTTTGTGGAGAAACCACAATGTTGAAGAAGCAACATGGGAACCAGAAGAAATGATGATGCAAAAGTATCCTCAATTGTTTCACCAGTAAAGTTTCGAGTACGAAACTTATAGTAAGGAGGGGAGAATGTGATGACTTAGAAAATTTGTTTATCTATAAATAATTTATTTACTCATATTTGTTTTCTTATTAATATGTACAGTTAATATATAATGTTTTGAATGTTTAAATATTTGTGGACCCATTAAAGGGTTGTAATTTGTTTGGATGTTGGTGGAAAACAAGCAAATTATGTCTATCTGTTCGGTAACCTTCAAGGAGCCCACATATCCACTTTAGGAAGTCCCATGAAGAATTCAATAGCTTATGTACTTATGACTATATCATGTGTACGTATAATAGTTAGATTAATAAGCTGCTTGTGTGTCATTAGTGGATTAAGCGTATATGCATGAACGACAGCAGCTGCTTATTACATATATCAGTTGTTAAGAAATCATGATGAGTAACTATTTTATTAACCAATGATTTTATCTCAAAGCTAAATTTCAGCTTGCTATAAATACCTCATTAGGAGGTAAAATTTTAATCTCTTTTCTAAAAATATTTCTTCTAAAGTTTTTCTCTAAACTTACCATCTTCAAAAATTTCCAAGTTCTTCTTTCGGGAAATTATTCTCAGACAAGCTTTAATTTCTTCCTTAAAAACGAAGAGGTAAGAACCTGATACTCTACTCAGTTTCTTTCGTACATAGCATCAAAGTGTTATGAACCTTGTATGCTAAGTTTTCAAGAAGGAATAAAAGTTTAAAGGATTATATACCTTTGCATTTACATGTTTATGAGGCATCCTAGGTTGAGCACGCCAATGTTGTTGGCAGTCGCTGCTTTTAATTGTTAGGACGCCAAAGCTATTCAAAATGAGAAAATGTTTTCAAGAAGATATATCCATATGGGAAGTTAAGGGGCTATTGAATGCTTTTGCCTGGTATTCTGGCCAATGATGATAGAGAATGAAAGACCGAGGCATCGGTAATCATACCCACGCAGATTAATTGGTTTCTGCAAGTGACTACGTATGTCAATGGATGGAATCAAACGACCAGGCTGACCAGGTGGGATGAAATTTGATTGTTAAAGGAAGTTAGATAAAGATCAGTCTGGTCAGGTGATGCATTATCTGATGAATATAGGACGAATCAATATTTATTTTTAAAGAGGGTTATCCCTTGATATCACTCGGGAACCCTAAATGATTGAATTATCAGGGGGTGTTGGCATTGCTCCGCCCAACCTCAATGAATATTAAAGCTTTTGAATTATCTGTTCTTCTTATGATTATATGCTTGCTGAGCGTAAACGCTCATGTGGAATGCTATGAAATGTTTTTCAGGTTATGTCAAGAAGGCCGAGTCGCCTAATAAAGGTAAAGAGAAAATGACATAGTGAGAGTTTCTTGATTTCTCTCCTATGGATGGCTTTTAAAGGGAAAGTGAAATGAAAGGCCATCATAGAAATGTTTAGGCTGTTAGGCCAGATGGGCCATCTAAAGTTAGTTTCTGCTGCAGCTTGTTTATTGTCAAGCTTTGATGTTTTGTAAGAAGATGTGAACCTTACAATATTATTATGATGTGTTTTTTAGAATATAATCTCATATGCTTATTAATGCTTGGCTATGATGTATCTGTCGTTTTTGAGTTATTGTTTTTTTTTTTGTTTAATCGCGAAGCTCGGGGTTCCAGCTTGGGGACCTTGGGGCCGCCACATCGGCCTTCTTGTCATAACCTGTAAACATTTCATAACATTCCACATGATCATTTACGCTCAGCAAGTATATATTCATAGGTAAGAAGAATAGATAATTCAAAATCTTTAATATTCATTAAGGTTAGGCGAAGCAATGCCAACACCTACTGATAAATCAATAAACATGTATCATTCAGGGTTCCCGAGTGATATCAAAGGATTAACTCTCTTCACCAGATAATGCATCACCTGACCAATATGATCACTATTTGACTTCCTTTAACAATCAAATTTCATCCCAGTTGGTCAGCCTGGTCATTTGATTCCATCATTTGACATACGTAGTCACTTGCAGAAAACATTGGTCTACGAGGGTCTGATTACCGATGCCTTGGTCTCTCATTCCCTATCATCATTGGCCAGAATACCAGGCGAAAGCATTCAATAGCCCCTTAATTTCCCATATGGATATATCTTCTTGTAAACATTTTCTTGCTATAAAAACTTTGGCGTGCTCAACAATTAAAAGCTGCCACTGCCAATAACTTTGGCGTGCTCAACAAATAAAAGCAGCGACTGCCAGTAATTTTACTATATATCCATAAGGGATATGCTAGGGTGTGCATACAAGATCATGACCTGCAACACCCTTACATCATCTTCGTCATCTCTTGGTGTGCTAGCGACTATAAACAACTAGCAATCACCCAATAATACATAGCTCAATCATCAACATCTTTTCACGTACATCAGATCAATGATCGTATGTTACTTAATCATAAAGGAGATCATCATTTTGTATAGGCATTAACATCATTCATTTACGTAAATCAAAATAATGATTCTCCATAATCAGTAAGAAAGGAAGTGGAATGAGTATATACTTGCCTTGATCCTTAGCTAAATTCACTATACTGGTTGCAAAAGGGTTCTATAAAACATCATTGTTGGTATAACATGAGAAATCCATACTTTGAAAAATAACTATGCAGAACAAAGGATGGTCATCAGGGTATGAAGTTGCCCATCAGGGAATATTTTACCCGTCAGGGGATCCATTGCCCATCAAGGGACGATCTTGTTCATCGCCAAACTCATCGGGTGACAACTTGTTCAACGCTGAACTCCCCAGGTCATTACTGAACTCATCAGTGGATAAATGTTCAGCGCCAAACTCCTCGGAGACAAACCATAAATTCTCATCAGAGACTAACATTAACTCATCAGAGACTAACATTAACTCATCAGAAACTAATGTTAACTCATTAGAGACTAATGTTATCTCATCAGAGACTAACATTATTAGCCATCGGAGACTAACTTTTACCCGTCAGAGACTACAATTGACATCATTAGGGACTAAACTTAGCCTGTCGGAGATTAAGGCTGACGTCATCAGAGACTAACATTATCTCATCAGAGACTAACTTTATCTCATCAGAGACTAATATTAAGGCTTGTCTCCACTACGATGGAAGATCTTTCAAGAACAAGAATGATACTCAGAATGTATCAACTTAATCCTCGGATGCATAATCATCCTTTCCTATGGTGCATAAGCTTTTCTACAAAATAACATACTCTTTACAAGCTTTATTCTTTCCTGAAGACTTAGCACATAGAGCTAATACTCTTAGATGCTATGTAAGAAGGAAAAACAGGAAAGAGCATAAAATTCTTACCTCTTGACTTGACGGTAGGGATTAAAGCTGGTCTGAAGGTAATTGTCCGAAAGAAAGAACTTGAAATTGTGTGAAGATGATAAGTTTAGAGAAGGACTTTAGAAGAGAAATTTTTAGAAAACAGATTAAAATTTTACCTCCGAATGAGGTATTTATAGCAGACTAAGATTAAGCCTTGAGATAAGATGATTGGTTACTTTGGACGGTGAAATGACTACTCATCAAAATTCTTAAACAAGTAATCAACATAATAAGCAGCTGCTTTCACACATGCATATAAGCTTCATCAACTAATGACACACAAGCAGCTTACTAATCTAATTAATATACGTACTCATGATGTAGTTATACCTACGTAAGCTACTTGCTAATTCGGATATGTGGGCTCCTTCAAGCAATTACGAAGGTTACCAAACATATATACATAATATGCTTGTCCTTACAACCAACATCCACAATCATAATATTAACTATACATAAATATGAGTGAATAAAATAAATTTTTTGACAGACAAATTTTCCAGGTCGTCACAATACAATTTAATTTACTCTCTTAAAAAAATATATTACAACAATGAGAGAGCAAACTACTAGCTATAAAAACTAAACTGTTATATACTTGCACTAACTGTATATTTGAATTTCTAAGTATTCTAAATATAATCATCATCAAATGCTAAAAAACCTGTGGCGGCCCTGAAAATCTCAGGCTGGACTTCAGGCATCGCCAGAAATTGACAGCAGAACAACATTATGAACCAAGCATGCACAAAATTGATTAAGAGAAATATAATCTCTATTACAAAACCATAAACCCAACATTCATAATATGGACTAAAGGTATATAACCTTCTATTACAGTTCCTTAAATATTTAGCAGTGGAAGTCTATAAATGGCCCATGGCCTTACAATCTGAACATTTCTATGATGGCCTCTCGCTTCACTTTCCCTTTAAAGACCATCCATAGGAGAGCAATCAAGAAACTCTCACTATGCCCTTCTCTCATTTCCTTTATTAGACTGCACAACCTTCTCGTCATGACCTGTAAAACATTTCATAATGATCCACATGAGCAATTTATGCTCAGCAAGTATATATTCATAAGCTAGGTAAGTGCAAACAAGAACAAATATTTTAAAAGGCTTCAACGTTTGATGAGGTTGGGCAAAACAATGTCGACACCTCTTGGCGATTTAATAAACATATAACTTTTAGGGCTCCCGAGTGATAACAAGGGGTTTACCTTTTACTTGAAATAAATCTTCGCTCATTCATTTGTGCCTTTTCTTCATCAAATAGTGCATCATCTGGCCAAGTTGATCACTATATGACTTCCTCTTCATCAAACGACATACCAGCTGGCCAGCCTGATCGTTTCACTTCGTCCTGACATACGTAGTCATCGAGAAAGCATTGGTCTGTGAGGGTCTGAATACCGATACCTTAGTTTTTCATTCCCTATCATATGTCGGGGCACCAGGAGATCACACTCACTAGCCTTTAGTCACTCATATGGATATACTTTGTAAGTGTAAGATTAGAAATAAAACTTCTATATCTATATAGGACTTCCTTTGGCATGCTAGCGAATTAAAATAGTTAGCAACCACCCAATAACACTTGATTCAATAAACAACATCTTTTCACGTACATCAGATCAATGAATAGTACATTACTTATCCATGAAAAACATTGACTTGCATAAGAAATAATATCAATCATTTACGTAAATCGAATAAATGATCTTACGTATTCAGTGAAAAAGGAGTAGAGTGAGTATATACTTATCTTGGTCCTTAGCAAATTTTAATCTCAAAACACTAGTGCGTGAAAGGTTTTGTAAAACATGATTATTGGTATAACATGAGAAATCTATGTCTTGAAAAATAAGTATGAGAGTGAGCAGAAACAGGGGATGGTCATCAAGGGATAACTTGTCCGACCATCAGGTGACAGGCTACTCGTTAGGGAATAATCCTCTGTTAGGGAATAGTCATTAGGGGATGACTTACCCATCAGGGGACGGGCTACTCGTCAAGGGATAGTCATCAGGGGATGACTTACCCATCAGGGAAAAAGTTTGTTCATCGCCAAACTTGTCAGAAATTCTTTTGACTATCGCCAAACTCTTTTGGCTGTTGTCAAACTCATCAATGGGTAGTTGTTCAGCGCCAAACTTCATCAGTGGTTAACATGTTTCCTCATCAGAGACTAATATTTACTCATCGGAGACTAACATTATTAGTCATCAAAGACTAGCATTATTAGTCATCGAAGACTAATTTTATGTTGTCAGAGACTAAATTAGAGCTTGTCTCTTCTATAATGAAGGACCTTTAATAAGATCATGGATGATGCCTAACAATGCATAAACCCAACTTAGGGTGCATCAATATCCTACTTGCTATGTGTATCATAATATACATACACACATGCAAAAGAATGATACTGCAGCTTTTGAAACTTTATTCTTTTCTTAGCACGCACAACTAGTACCATGAAAGAAAATAGAGCAAAGTATAAAGTTCTTACCTCTTCGTCTTTAAGGAAGTAATTGAAAGCTTGTCTGTTCTAGAAAAAGATAGTTGCTCGAGGGAATAAGCTTGAAATTTATGAGAATGGTTGGTTTAAAGAGAAGTTCTAAGAGTGAAGGTTTTTAGAAAAGAGATTAGGATTTCATCTCAAATGAGGTATTTATAGTGTTCATGAGTCACTTAGAGCAGTAGGCTAAAATTATGCTTTGAGATAAAATGATTGGCCAGTTTGGGGGGTAAAATGACTGCTCATCATAACATCTTAATAGCTAATATATAACCAAGCAGTTGCTGTCTTACATGCAGCTTACCTTTAATCAGCTATTGACATACAAGCAGCTTATTACTCAAGTAATAACACATATAGTCATCTGGTAAAAACCTTCCTTACAATACGTAACCCGTAACAACCTTCTTAGCAATAACTTGCTCAATAAGCCAATGATTGATTGAATTCATCCGTAAGATTTATGGTTAATATAACAAATTCCTCTAATGGTCCCTCAACAAAATAGATGTTATTAAACTTTGGACACCTCATTAACATATAAAAAGAGAATATTCTATTTCAAAATTTGGATTAATTATTTATTCATATAGAATAGAAATTAATCCTTCATACAAAATATGAATGAATAAATCATCCATAGACAAATTTTATTTTGTGGGTCATCACATCCTCCCCCTTTTTGAAATACATTTTGTCCTCAAAACTTAACTAATGAAAAAGATGGGGGTACTTGTGCATCATCAACTCTTCTAGTTCCCAGGTTGCCCCTTCAACGTTGTGATTTCTCCATAAAACTTTTATGGAGGCAATCTCCTTATTTCAGAGAATGTTAACCTGAAGATCTAGAATTTGCATTGGAATCTCTTCGTAATGCAAATTCAGTTGAAGCTCAATGGGCTGGTAATCAATGATGCCAATATGATCCCCTTTATAGGGTCGTAGCATCGATATATGAAAAATGTTATGATCATTTCCTAGAGTTGGGGGCAGTGCTAGTTGGTAAGCTACTTCACCAATACAATGGAGTACTTCGAATGGTTCGATAAAACAGGGACTCAGTTTTCCTTTCTTCCCAAAACACATGATGCGTTTCCATGGTGAGATCTTAAGCAATGCATAACCTCCTACTTCTAATGTTTGATCCTTTTGATGTTGATTTGCGTATTGCTATTGTCGATCTTGAGCTGCTCTCATTCTAACTCGAATGATTCGGATTGCATTCTCAGTTTGTTGAATTATTTATGGTCCTTCTAGTTTCCTTTCTCCAACTTTATTCCAATTTAATGGTGTTCTACACTTCCTACCATATAAAGCTTCAAATAGGGTCATTCCTATGCTTGCATGAAAGCTATTGTTATAGGAGAACTCAATAAGTTGTAGGTGTTCATCCCAATGTCCACCAAAATCCAAAGAACATGCTTTCAGCATATCTTCCAAGGTTTGGATTGTTCTTTCGAATTGCCCCTCAGTTTGTAGGTGAAAAGCAGTACTCATGTTCAATCTTGTTCCTAAATAATCTTGAAAGCTTCGCCAGAATCTAGACGTGAAGCGTGGGTCACGATCTGACACGATTGAGACTGGTACTCCATGTCGGCTGAGGATTTCCTTCACATACAATCTGACCAATTGATCCATTTTGTAGGTGTCTTTAATAGGTAGGAAATGTGTAGATTTAATCAATCTGTCCACTATTACCCATATTGTGTTTATTCCCTTATGAGTTGTTGGTAATCCAACCACAAAGTCTATTGTGATGCATTCCTATTTTCATTCTGGGATATCTAAATATCGTAGTAGTCCACTTGGTTTTCTACCTTTACTTGTTGACAGGTGAGACATGTGCTTATCCATTCAGCTATTTCCCTCTTTATGTTAGGCCACCAAAAATTTTGTTTCAAATCTTGGTACAATTTTGTTCCACCTGGATGTACCGAGAATTTGGAATTGTGGGCTTCTTGTAATAAGTTTCTTCTTAACTCCAATTTCGTTGGGATCCATATTCTACCTTTAAATCTCATCAATCCATCATTGTGGATTCAACATTTTCTATCTTCTCCCTTTAGCAACCTTTCCCTATCTTCTACATATTCTTCTTGAGCTTCCTTGATGATGTTCAATAAATTTGGTTTTGCACTGACTTCTTGCTCTAATTCTTTCCTTTTTTGGATTGTGATAACATTCAATTGTAATTATTCCAAATCCATCCTTACTTCTTCTTCAATTATTATCTCGTTTAACCTTTCACATCTACTATGTGCATTAGCTACTACATTCGCCTTACCAGGGTGATAATTGATTGAACAATCATAGTCTTTAATTAGCTCTAACCACCGTCTTTGCCTCATGTTCAACTCCTTTTGTGTGAAGATGTACTTTAAGCTCTTATGGTCAGTATAAATCTCACATTTCTTTCCATACAAATAATTCCTCCATATTTTTAATGCAAATATGATAGCAACTAACTCTAAGTCGTGCACTGGATATCATTTTTCGCAGTCCTTGAGTTGTCGAGATGCATAGGCAATAACTTTTCTATGTTGCATTAGAATAGCTCCTAACCCATTCATTGAGGCATCACTGAAGATCACAAAATCTCCTTTGTTATCTGGTAAACTTAGTACTGGAGTAGTGGTTAGTCTTTTCTTCACTTCTTGGAAACTTCTCTCACATTTTGGAGTCCAAGTGTACTTTATTATCTTTCTTGTTAGATTCATTAGTGGATCTGCTAGTTTGGAAAAATCTTGGACGAATTTACGATAGTATCCTGCTAATCCTATGAAACTTCGCACTTCTGTACGTGTTTTCTATTGTGGCCAATTGGTGATGGCCTTAATCTTCATGGAATCTACTGATATGCCATGCTCATTGACCACATGCCCTAAAAATTTCACTTCTCTTAGCCAGAATTCGCACTTTGAAAATTTGGCGTAGAGTTTTTCCTGTCTTAGTGTTTCCAATGACATTCTTAAATGCTCGGCATGTTCCCCATCCATTTTGGAGTAAATGAGAATGTCGTCGATGAATACAATGATGAACTTATCTAATTGTGGCTTGAAAACTCAGTTCATAAAATCCATAAAAGCAAATGGGGCATTAGTGAGTCTCAACGACATCACTATAAATTCATAATGACCATATCGGGTTCTAAAAGCTGACTTAGAGATATCTTTGTTAGGTTTTAGAACATTTGATGATGATTGTCTTTAGAATACTTAGAATACAAATGTATAGAAAGTGTTAATTAGTAACACTGAAAATTTTGTAGCCAGTAGTTATCTCTTTGTTTGTAATTCATTCATTCTTTGTAAAAGAGATACAATTATTGTTATTTGTAATTAACTGCTGGAGTGGAGTATCGAAGCTTCAAAGAAATCAAGTTGTGTATTTGGTCTATTAAAGTTTGCAAAAAGGCTTATCGGAGACTAGAAGAACTGGTCAGAGACTAAAATGGTTTAACTGTCAGAGACTAGTTGTTCTATCGGAGACTAAACGCTTACGTCATCAGAGATTAAAGGAAAAGGGATCAGAGACTAAGCTGATGTCATCGGAGACTAAGCCTTAACGTATCAGAGACTAAATAACACTATCTGAGATTGCACAAGCTGACGTCATCAAGGACTAAACGTACCAAGGACTAAATGTACCAGAGACTAAAAAGATACGTCAGGGACTAAAACAGTAAGAGACTAAAAGAAGCATCAGAGACTAATTGTGAATTAATCTCTGAAAGATACAGAGTTCGAATTGAAAAGGGAATGTCTTCCACGTAAAGTTAAATGTTATTGAAGACGTAGCTGGTAAGGAAACTCACCAGATATCTTTAACTAATCAAAAAGGAAATATTGTATTTGATTCGAATAAGGAAGCTGAATTTTATTCAGAATAGAAACGGAGTTAATAGTAATTTAGTAGAAGAAGAAGCTGTAATTAAGTTTACAGAGAATAGTAATTCGAAGCTGTATAGGTTTTCGTTGTTTTGTATCTTTACTATATAGTTTAGAATTAGGAGAAACTGACGATCAAATTGATTGTTAGAATTTGTAATCAATTGTAAATTAATAAAGCAATTGTTTATAAATAGATTTGTGTTCTTGTTCTTTTTATTCCGCAAGAAAATTTAGTTTCTTTAAGAACAAGTAATTGAAGAATTTTCAAAGAACTTGTATTCAACCCCCCTTCTACAAGTTCTCGGCATCTCACTGGGAAAACAATTGGTATCAGAGCCTGTAATTGAATTTACTCAATTAAAACGTTCCAAGAGATGGCCAACGATGAAGCAGGCAGCTCTAACATCATGGCATATGCAGGAAGTAGAGATGGTGGTACCAAAATTCCTATTCTTAAAAGAGAAGAATATCCAATGTGGAAACAAAAGATGTATATGCACTTGAGAGCAATAGATCCAGATTACATAGATAAGATTGAGAAGGGTCCTTATCTACCCAGGAAATTCATTCCTGCAAAAACTGTCGCAGGATCTGTTGTTCCAGAACACTTTGAACTTACGCCAGAATGGGATTATACAAACGAAGACAAGTTGCAAGTGTTAAAGGATGCTAAGGTGATGAACATACTTTATAATGGAATTGATAAAAATATGTTCACAAGCATCATAAACTGCACTACGTCAAAGCAAATCTGGGACACCATCAAAGTCCTGTGTGAAGGGACGGACCAAGTTCGAAAGAACAAAAGATCACTGTTGACTCAATAGTATGAGTTCTTTTAAGCAAAGCCTGGTGAACCGATAACATCTGTTTATGACAGATTTAACACCTTGCTTAATGACTTGAAGATACTTGGTAAATCCTATGACAATGAAGATGTCAATACCAAGTTTATGAGATCTCTCCCACCAAATTGGGATCCAAAGACCACTGCGGTAAGAGAGGCTCATGACTTGGAAACACTCACACTGGACAGGCTCTATGGGAACTTAAAGACATATGAACTTCAAGTAGAGCAAAGACAGCGCATGCATGGCAGGGACAAAGGAGCTGCGTTGATGGTTGAGACAAACAAGTCTCAAGAGAAGCTTGATGAGGAATCTTCTGACGCTAGCTCAACTGATAATGAAGATGAACTGGATACTGATGATGACATGGAGGAATTCATGGCATTCATGGTCAAACAGTTCAAGAAATTTAGGGCTAGCAGAAAAGGAAGAAAATCATCGAGAAAACCTAACCCTAAACGAGAAGGTCAAAAAGTCACCTTCGACTTAAAGAAAATAAGATGCTACAATTGTGATGGGTTAGGGCACTTTGCCAATGAGTGCAAGAAGCCTAGATCAAATGATAGATCTAAGGATGAAAAATCAAGGAAGGACTTTGCTGACAAGAAAGCCAAATCCAAGAGCAAAGCCTTGATTACTGAGGGAAAAGATTGGATTGAAAGCGATTCTGATGAAGAAGTTGTCAACTTTGCCCTAATGGCTCGTAGTGACGAGTCAAGTGATTCTACAAAGGTATGTGACGCAAATCAGAATTTTAACGTGCTTAATTTACTTGATACATCTAGCATTGAAAGCATGCAAAAAGATATGTCTGATTTGCATGTTAGTTTTAGATCATTAACTATTGAACATACCAATGTAAAAGAATCACATGACATTCTCTTGAAAAGAAACAAATTTCTTGAAGAGAAATTGTCACAGTTTGATACCATCAAGTCGGACTTAAACAAAGCTCATCACATGATTGATGCTTTGAAAAAGAGGGAATACTACTTAGTAGAGCAACTTGAAATTGCTCAAGCTAAGATTAAACAATGGAATACTTCCTCTAAAAAGTTATCTGACTTGGTAGGCTATCAAACAATAGGTCAAAAATCTGGACTAGGTTATGATGAAAATCTAGATAACAGTTCAGATTTAAATGATCTATTTGAAGCTGCAAACTCCTTAACTAGTAAGCCAAGTTTTAAAAGAATTAATTTTGTATCTCCTGTCAATGAACCTAAATTTATAAATACTCTAGATCAACATATTACTACAAAATCAGAAATTGATCAAAAGACAGTTAATGTTGTTGATAAGAGTGAATCAAAAAGATTAAACATTGGGTTCATGACAAAGACATAATTAAATAAAAGACTGGAAGCTCTTCCAGACAAAAAGGCTGAAAAGTTAGTGGAGTTAAGCAGAAAGAAGAAAAATAGGAATGGAAAAATAGGCATTAACAAACATACGAATTATGCTAGAATGCCTGATGCTCCTAGAAAGACATGTCATGTATGTGGTAACCCCAACCACATAGCTGTTAATTGTACGAGCAAAAATAAAATTCCTATAATAGAGACTGCCTTGTCAATGAATATAAAAGATAAATTACCTATAAAAAGGTTAGATCTTCTTTGCATTAAAAATGAAAATACTAAACTTGGCAATCTCTCACAAAAAAGGTAGCAAGGCTAATGATTGTCCAGTTAAAGTCAAAACTGCTAAAAGACAATCAACTCAATCTGAGTCAAGTCTTGAATCTACAACTAGTGAGAGAGGATCCAAGAAAGTCTGGGTTCCAAAAATCTCAAACTAGTTATTCTCTACTGTGCAGGGCAAAAAGAAGTGATCATAGTACTTGGACAGTGGTTGTTCAAGACACATGACAGGAGATAAGTCCCTGCTAAAACAGTATGAAGAGAAGAGTGGCCCGAAAGTCACTTTTGGAGATGACAGCAAAGGCCATACGAGGGGATATGGCAGTGTTGAACATGGAGATGTCATCTTCAAAGAAATAGCACTGGTTGACGGACTAAAGCACAATCTACTAAGTGTGAGTCAACTATGTGATAAAGGATTCAATGTCACTTTTAAAGAAGATCAATGCTTAGTGAGTGACAAAGAATCTGAGAATGTGATTTTGACAGGAAAAAGAAAAGGAAATTTGTATGTTACAAATCTTATTTCTTCATCTGATCAAATCACATGTCTCTACAGCAAAGCTTCAACAGATGAAAGTTGGCTTTGGCACAAGAAGCTTTCCCACTTGAATTTTAAGAACATTAACAAGCTTGTGAGGAAATGGTTAGTAGCTGGCATTCCACAGTTGGAATTTACACAAGATGGATTGTGTGATGCATGCCAGAAAGGGAAACAAAAAAGTGTGTCATTCAAAAGCAAACCAGCAACATCCATCACTGATCCACTCCAATTGTTACACATGGATTTATTTGGTCAAGTGAATGTGATGTCTATCTTAAGAAATAGATATGCACTGGTTATAGTGGATGATCACACGAGGTATACTTGGGTAAAATACCTCTTTACAAAAGATGAAGTTGCTCAGTTAATAATTGATCATATCAAAAAGATAGAAACTGAGTCAGGAAAAACAGTAAGGGTAATAAGGAGCGATAGGTGAACAGAATTCAAGAATTCCCAAGTGATTGAATTTTGCACTGAAAAAGGAATAACCCATCAATTCTCAGCTCCAAGAACACCTCAACAAAATGGAGTTGTTAAGAGGAAAAATAGAACCCTTATTAAATCAGCAAGGACTATGTTACAAGAGGCTAAGCTTCCCACCTATTTTTGGGAGGAAGTTATAAGCACTGCTTGCTTTACACAGAATAGATCCTTGATAAACAAAGCATACAACAAAACACCCTATGAGTTAATGACTGGGAGAAAACCAACTCTCAAGTTTTTACACGTGTTTGGTTGTAAGTGCTTTGTACTGAGAGATTCATCAGAGTCAAGAGGAAAGTTTGACAATAAATCTGATGAAGCAATCTTCTTAGGTTATTCTCTGTCAAGTAAAGCATACAGAGTATAAAATCTAAGGACAAAAGTCATTGTGGAATCAATACAAGTCGTGTTCGATGATAAAAAGATTCCAGGAATGATTGGACAAGGATTGCATGAACCTCTCAGTTTTGAGAATGAATTGGATGCATGGGAATATCCATCAGAGACCACTGAACAACCCCAAGATAGCAATGATCCCTACATAATTGAGGGGGAGTTAACTATTGTGCATGAAATGCCAAGATCTAATATTCTATCAGAGACTAGAATATTAGAAGAAACTCAAGAGACTGGTGACATTAGTATTACATCGGAGACTAATGGTTCACCAGAGACTAGAGTCACTGATGCACAATCAGAAACAATATTGACACCAGAGATTATAGAAATAAATAGCTCAGGGGGAGCTAATAATGAAGAAGTCAATGGTTTAGGGGGAGCAGTCTCTGATCATGAAACTAGAATGGATAACACCAATCTAGAAAATGAACCCCCGACTTCAAGATCAAATATGCCACGTGCAATTCCATGGTTGAGAGACCACGCACCAGATTTGATAATTGGAAGTCTAGAGGATGGAGTCAAGACTAGAAGTGCAACTCAAAATGAATGCTTATATCTCAGTTTTCTCTCAAAGATTGAGCCAAAGAAAATTGAGGAAGCACTTCAAGATCCTGACTGGATAATTGCCATGCAAGAAGAATTAAACCAATTCACTCGAAACAAAGTCTGGAGACTGGTACCCAAACCAGGGAATAGATCAATTATTGGAGCCAAATGGGTTTTCAGAAACAAATTGGATGAAGCTGGTACAATTACAAGGAACAAAGCAAGACTGGTTGCAAAAGGATATTCTTAGGAAGAAGGAATAGACTATGATGAAACTTTTGCACCAGTAGCAAGACTTGAAGCAATACGAATCTTCTTGGCATATGCAGCTTACAAGAACTTCAAGGTGTACTAGATGGATGTCAAAAGTGCTTTCTTAAATGGAAAATTGGAAGAGGAAGTCTATGTTTGCCAACCCCCAGGTTTTGTGCACTCCAAATTTCCAAATCATGTCTACAGGTTAGATAAAGCACTTTATGGCTTAAAACAAGCACCAAAGAGCCTGGTATGATACTCTACCTCAATTTTTACTTGAAAATAAATTTATTAGAGGTATCATAGATAAAACGTTATTTTATAGAAAACAAGGCTCAGATATTATTTTGGTGCAAATATATGTAGATGATATTATATTTGGGTCTACAAATGAAAATCTCTGTAAAAAATTCTCAAAACTTATGTAGTCTAGATATGAAATGAGTATGATGGGAGAATTAACATTTTTCTTAGGTTTGCAAATAAAACAATCAACTGATGGAATATTTATCAGTCAGTCCAAATACATCAAAGACTTACTGAGAAAATATGATTTGGTTGATTGTGCACCTGCAAAAACACCCATGCCTACTTCCACTAAACTAGATAAAGATTTAAAAGGAAAGAAAGTTGATATCACTAGTTATAGAGGAATGATAGGCTCTCTTTTATATCTAACTGCAAGTAGACTTGATATAATGTTTGCTACATGTCTATGTGCTAGATTTCAAGCTGACCCTAGAGAGTCACATTTGATTGCTGTAAAAAGAATACTCAGATATCTAAAGGGTACCCCAAATCTTGGATTATGGTATCCCAAAGAATCTGATTTTAAACTAATTGGTTATTCAGATGCTGATTATGCAGGGTGTAAGCTTGACAGGAAAAGCACAAGTGGAAGCTGCCAACATCTTGGAGGCAGACTTGTTTCTTGGTTCAGCAAGAAACAAAATTCAGTTTCTACTTCAACAGTAGAAGCTGAATACATCACAGCTGGGAGTTGCTGTGCTCAGATCTTATGGATCAAAAATCAACTCCTAAACTATGGTATGTCATTATCCAAAATTCCTATTTATTGTGATAATACTAGTGCCATAGCAATAACAGAAAATCCAGTGCAACATTCAAGAACAAAACACATAGATATTAGATATCACTTCATAAGAGAACATGTAAGTGAAGGAAATATCGAATTACACTGGGTTGCAACTGATAAACAACTTGCAGACATATTCACAAAACCCTTAGATGAATCTACCTTTAATAGATTAGTCTATGAGTTAGGAATGTTGAATTATGTTTCTAAAAATTGATTAAAATCTTAGAAAACAAGTCGTTTAGTTGTGAGAAGCTAGAATTAATCTTCTAGACTGAAGCTGTTTTTAATTAAACAGATTTTTAAGAAGCTAGAATTTTAATTCTGGAAATAACTGAAGCTGTTTTTAATTAAATAGATATTTAAGAAGCTAGAATTTTAATTCTGGAAATATTTTTTTAAAATTTTTTTTGTTGTTTATAAAATTTTTAATTTTAGAAAAAGTTGATAAAATGAATAATCAAATGATTGATTATTAAATAAATGAGCTAGAGTGAGTAAGAGACTAACTAGTCCCTGATAGTTGTTTTAAATTAGTCCCCGACCAATTTAAAAATTTAAACTATCAGAGACTACCTTAGTCCCCGATAGTTAACACTATCAGAGACTATTTTAGTCCCCGATAGTTAATACTATCAGAGACTATTTTAATCCCCGAATAGTTAATACTATTCGAGACTATCTTAGTCCCCGATAGTTAATACTATCAGAGACTATTTTAGTCCCCGATAGTTAATACTATCAAAGACTATTTTAGTCCCGATAGTTAATACTATCAGAGCCTATCTTAGTCCCCGATAGTAAATCCTATCGGAGACTACCTTAGTCCCTGGTAGTAAATCCTATCGGAGACTAATCTTCTTCTAGTCTTTTACGAGTGAACAGATCAGAGATTAGGGCAATCTCCGATCAAGGGTAAAATTATAGTTGCCCATCCGTAGGAATTGCAAATGTTTCTCACAAATTGATAAAACAAATTTCAAACATCTTTGCAATTACAATCACTCAAAGCTCTGAAATTATTTTCTCTCTGATAATAGTCTGCAATTTAACCCTCCTTTAAGTTTCTTCCAAAGTTCACAGATCTCTCACAATGGCCGCTAAAACAGTCGCTTTCAAGTTTGGAGACTTTGATTTCATAAAGACCAACCATGCAGGGGTGGCTGATAAGAATGTTTTTGAAGTCCAGTACCACCCCTTCATGGATTTTCTTCAAAACTCCACACTAACTTACGCCATTTATGAAGCTCCCGTCCAAGCCGCTGAGGTCATCACGGCTATTTGGTCCACTGCTACCATACAAGGTGCAAAAACTGATTCACCTATGGTAAGTTTCAGGTATGCCAACACTACTTATACTATAGATCATACCGTTGTAAATACTGCTTTACATTTACCAATCTATGAAAACTTTGACTCCCTGCCTCTGATGAAGAAATAATTTCTATGTTGAATAATTTAAATTATACGGCTGAAATTGGATCTGTTGGGTCTATTACACGACCCCATCTATGTCAAGAGTGGCCACTGTTCTTTGACATAATCACTAAAGCTTTTACAACAAAATGCAGTGGATATGATGCTATCACTACACTCACACAACAAATTGCTTTTAGTGTGTTGTATGGTAGACATCTAAACATTAGGCTTTTAATTCTGCAAAACTTGTTGCCAAAACTTAAAACCAGTAGAACTAAAATTTATTATGCTAGGTTTTTGATGATGATTGCTTATTATCTAATCCCTAACCTAAATATTACTAGAATGCAAGTTGTACCAACTGTTTTGCAGAGTAAAAGAATAATAAAAGATGTGAAGAACTCTGCAAAGGTAAATGTTCCTCTAACTTTTCCCCCTGTCATGAGAAATATTCTCATAGACAGACTTCCAGATCTTTACTCTTTGCAATCTTTTGAGGATAATACAAGCCAAAACCCTGAAAATCCTCCAACAACTTCACAACAACAGTCTATAGCCCTCTCCACAGTTTCCCAAAAGACTGTGGTTGTAAAATCCAAGACAATCACCAAGCTCCCAATTAAAAGAAAAATAATTGAGGAAGTCAGTGAGGATGAGGGAGAACAAGAAGCTGAAGTTCCACTTCAGAGAAAGAAAAAAGTTATAACCCAAAGCCAAAAGCAATTCATTGCTTCCCAAAAAGCAATGGAGGTTATAAGGAAAAACAGTGAACTGTCACCATCCTCCCAAAAGGATGCTGACATTGAAGACAGTTCCCAACCAGGAACACACTGTATAGAGTCTGCACAAACTCTTGGTCACAGCCAAGAGGAACCAAATAGAGAGAATATAAAAGAAAAGAGTGACACAAGGAGTGCACACACAGAGTTATCTTTTGATGTTCCTCAATTTTTGTCATCTGAGGAACAGCCAACACTCCCCACTGTACATTCTTCTCCTTCTTCTCCCATTCTTGATTCTTTTGATACACAACTAATTGATTCTCTTGATTTTTCCCAAGAGGAGCCAATAATCGAGACAAGCTCTCACACATCTTCCATGGATAGATCCCTAGCCCAAAATAAAGAAAGGGAACCCCCTATCCATGCTGTCACAAGTACTTCTCAACCCCCCATTTCTGTAGGAATGAGTGCACCTTCCCAAAAGAGTGAGGTTGAGAGAATAATTAGTGAGAGTCAGGCTCCTGATCTGGAAAAAGGAGAGAATATTAATACACAAGAGAGTCAAGGTTTAGACAGCTTGGAAAAAGGAGAGATTGAGAAGCTGGGTGCCCAACCCCAGGCAAAAGGAGAGGGTGTGAGCAAGGATGAGATCCTTGAACAAAATAATCGAGAGAAATTTTCAGCAAGTGTCTTTTTACAACCTGCTGAAACCAGCTCACAAGAAGCTCCGGTTTCTGCTGCTCCCTCCACCAATATCCAAACAGTAGTACCAGAGAACAGTCCAAGCATAGGGGATGCAACCTTACATGTCATAGCTGAAATGACAAATGCTGATTTTGATGAGTTATATGGTCTACAACAACGACAAGATCATATTTCTGCAATGAAGACAAGACTTGCAGATGAACCTGTGCATGAAGAAGCTCCAGAAGAAAATGTTGATGCATGGCTTGATGCCACATATTCCAACACTCTGGAGGATGCAGCTGCTCAACTCAGGAAGGATTATGTGACCAATATAGGGTCTACAGCAGCTGCACCATCTCCCAAGGACTTACTTGAAGAAATAACCAAAGTGGACAAGAAACATACCAAGTTTCACCACTTTTTGGTTACTGGCTTAAATTCTGCAGTCAAGGAGATGAAACAACAGATGGAGATTGAGACTGATAAAATTCGAAGGAGCTATGAAGGCCACTTGCCACGGAGAACTGTCACTGCCCTTGATTTTCTCATTAGTAACAAGTCTAAAACTGACAGTAAGATTCAAGCCCTTAAAGACAAAATCAATCTCCTTCTCCAGAAACAAGATCAAATGGAACAACTCATGATGCAGGCACTACCATCTCTGGCCACCTCCTCTCTCCCCAAAGATGCTGATGTCAAAAAGGGGGAGAGTGGTCACTTCAAACATCCTGTACATCCTGTAAAATCCACACCAAACATTGTTCCAGATTCAAGTGCTTCCTTGCAGATGGAGTTGCAGGCATTGAAAGAAAAGACAATGAAAGAAAATGCTGCACTGCAAGCTTACAAAGAACAAATTTTAAAGAAGCATGTTGATCTTGAAACAACAACAACAACAACAACAACAACAATATCAGCAGTAGCAACAATTCCTCCTTTCCAATCAACTGCAGCAGCCCCAACTTCTTCAAAAGATAAAGGCAAAGGTGTCATGGTTGAAGATCCAAAGAAACAAATTCTTACTCAACCAGGACAGCCTAAGCTATTGGGGGATGCTATGAAGACTGCTTACTTTCCCACCCCTATTGAACTTGATCTAGGAGGGAAAGTAGAGTTAGTTAATCCTAGAGATCAAAGGTTAATAGATGCCGATGCAATGCTTGCTCAGAAACTTCAACAAGAGGAAGACATGGCTGCAAAACAAGAAAGGGAGGAGGAGGAGATTAAAAAGAAGAAACACTCAACAAGGAAAACAAGTGCAAGGAAAGTAGTAGTTGCCAAGAAAAAACCTTCAAGGAAAAAGCCTACAAATGAAGAACCTCCAAGTTCAATTGAGACTGCCTTGGTGACTATAAGTGGACCAACAAAGTCACAAACAGCTCCATCAAGGAAGTCTTACAAAGTTGATATGGCTAGTACAAGTGAAATGATCAAAGCCTTAAAAAAGAATACAAGGAATATTAATCTGATCAAGGGTGCAAACGACAAGGATTTACTTCATATTTTTTTTAAAGATGGAGATTTTGTGAAGTATACTAAGCCAGACTTGGAGGGGCAATCAAAAGAAGATTTGGAATGGCTGTTGTCTACAATACTTTTAACTACAAAGCTCAATATGGAATTTCGAAACCAGATCAAGAAGGCAATAAAGGAGGTAAAAAGTGTGAACAAAGTGCCATCCGATCCTTCTGAAACTGCACCTCTTGGATTGTGGTATGAGACTTTCCATGGTGATAAAGTATTCTTTAACTACAACAGAGATATCAATAAAGTGAGTGAAAATCATATTGAAGAATTTATCAAACTTCTTAGAAATGCAGAAGAACCAACTGATGTTCTCAAAAAGCTGCTGATGGAAAGGCTAGAAGGGATAAGGGAAAACAGAAGGAAAAAGAAAGATTGTTGAGTCGAAGGTATGTTGTTTGCTGTACAAGTTGTAGTTTTTATTTTTTTTTGAAGCCAGACTTATAGGATTTAAACCTGAGTCTTGGTGGAAGCTGAACAACAGATCAAAGATCTTAGTTCAGAATACATTTGTAGTTAGCAGTTCTTTATACTTTTTCTAAGTATTTGTAATGTTGAGTTTTGACATCATCAACAACCTTGAAATTATATTTATCATTCTGATATTCATAATTAGGGGGAGATTGTTAGGTTTTAGAACATTTGATGATGATTGTCTTTAGAATACTTAGAATACAAATGTATAGAAAGTGTTAATTAGTAACATTGAAAATTTTGTAGCCAGTAGTTATCTCTTTGTTTGTAATTTATTCATTCTTTGTAAAAGAGATACAATTATTGTTATTTGTAATTAACTACTGGAGTGGAGTATCGAAACTTCAAAGAAATCAAGTTGTGTATTTGGTCTATTAAAGTTTGCAAAAAGGCTTATCGGAGACTAGAAGAACTGGTCAGAGACTAAAATGGTTTAACTGTTAGAGACTAGTTGTTCTATCAGAGACTAAACGCTTACGTCATCAGAGATTAAAGGAAAAGGGATCAGAGACTAAGCTGATGTCATCGGAGACAAAGCCTTAACGTATCATAGACTAAATAACACTATCAGAGATTGCACAAGCTGACGTCATCAGGGACTAAACGTACCAAGGACTAAATGTACCAGAGACTAAAAAGATACGTCAGGGACTAAAGCAGTCAGAGACTAAAAGAAGTATCAGAGACTAATTGTGAATTAATCTCTGAAAGATACAGAGTTTGAATTGAAAAAGGAATGTCTTCCACGTAAAGTTAAATGTTATTGAAGACGTAGCTGGTAAGGAAACTCACCAGATATCTTTACCTAATCAAAAAGGAAATATTGTATTTGATTCGAATAAGGAAGCTGAATTTTATTCAGAATAGAAACAGAGTTAATAGTAATTTAGTAGAAGAAGAAGCTGTAATTAAGTTTACAGAGAATAGTAATTCGAAGCTGTATAGGTTTTCGTTGTTTTGTATCTTTACTATATAGTTTAGAATTAGGAGAAGCTGACGATCAAATTGATTGTTAGAATTTGTAATCAATTGTAAATTAATAAAGCAATTGTTTATAAATAGATTTGTGTTCTTGTTCTTTTTATTCCACAAGAAAATTTAGTTTCTTTAAGAACAAGTAATTGAAGAATTTTCAAAGAACTTGTATTCAACCCCCCTTCTACAAGTTCTCGGCATCTCACTGGGAAAACAATCTTCAGTCTTAATCTTCTATTGGTGATATGCTGACCTTAAGTCGATCATTGAAAAGTACTTGGCATCCTTAAGTTGATCGAACAAGTCGTTGATCCTAGGTAAAGGATATTGGTTCTTCACCATTACCTTATTTAATTCTTTGTAGCCGATGCACAATCCCATTGATCTATCTTTCTTCTTTAAGAATAATACAGGTGCTCCCTATGGTGAGACACTTGGTCTAATGAGTCCTTGATCTAATAATCCTTGTAGTTGTACTGTAAGCTCTTTTAATTCCGAAGGGGCCATCCGATATGGAGTCTTGGAAATTGGAGTAGTTCCCAATACCAGCTCAATTCCAAATTCTACTTGTCTATCCGGAGGTATACCTGGTAACTCTTCCGAAAACACATCACCGAATTCCCTCACAATGGGAATGTCTTCTATTTTTATCTTTTTCTTTTATGTGTCATGTATGTAAGCCAAGAATGCTTCACATCCTTTGCGTATCATTTTCTTGGCTTGTATAATTGTAAGAAAATGACACGATTTGGTGGTCTTACATCCATGGACATTCTGTTGTTTAAAGGTGTTCTTAAGGAAACCTTCTTCCTTCTGCAATCTATATTAGCTTGGTATTTATGCAACCACTCCATGCCTAGTATCAAGTTAAATTCTCCCAATGGAAATGGCATTAAGTTTGCAAGGAAGTCATATTTCCCTATCTTTATACTATAATCGGGTAGTACTTTCTTGGCAATATGCACCTCTTGATTAGCTACTATGACCTCTAAAGGTGCTTCTAAGCATTTAAAAGCAATGTCATATCCTTAAGGAGACATTCAGATATAAAAGACCTAGTCATGCCAGAATCAAATAAAACATGTACTTGGATTGAATTGACTAGCAGCGTACCTATAACTATGTGATCAGACATCAGTGCATCTTACACAATCATATTATAGGTCCTAGCTTGAGGGTGACTTGATAATGTGTTGGGTCCTGTCAATGGCAGTTTGCCTTGACTTTTCTTTTGAGGGTAAGTGGTGGAGATGTTGCCTTCTTGATCACAAGGGTAACATGTTCTTACAGTTGCCATGGTGCGGCTGGTGCCTTGTGGTTGGTATTGTTGTTGTTGTGGACAATACCAAGGTTGGGGAACAATTAGTGCTTGATTTGGGTAGATAAGTGCAGTGCGCCCAAGTCGATGGCATTTAAAACATACATTTTTTTCCCACTACACATGGAGAAGTCCCATGATTCCTTCCACATTTGCTACAGACTGTGATCCTCCTTTTATTTTCACTTGGGTTAGCAATGAAATTCCTTTTTCTTTTATCATTGTTACTAAGCACATTTCCTTCCTCTTGTTTTACCATGACTGAACTGGTTTGTGGTCTTCCTTGTCCTCCATTTCCTTGATTATTGTGGCTATTGCTATTAGAGTAGTTTCCTCTCCTTTTTCCTTCCTTCCGGTTTTCCCGGTTAAACTCTCGAAGTAGCTTGCCACTTTTCTCAGCTACTTTTGTTCTCTGAACAACTTCAGCATAGTTGTCCAAGCATAAGATAGCAATCTTATCATGCAACCACAGATTCAACCCGTGCTCAAACCTCCTTGTTTTTCTTCTTTCGGTATCTACCAAATGTGGGGCATACCTTTGGAGTTCATTAAACTTTTTCTCATACTCTTCTACCGTCATATCTCCTTGTCTAAATTCTAAGAATTGCCTTTCTAGCTCATCCGCGGCACTAATTGGAAAGTATTGATTATAGAAAAATTCCTTGAATTGGAGCTAGGTAAAAACATCAATTTCTACATGTTCATTTCTAGCTGTCAACCTCCTAGTCCTTTCTAATCGTTCAGTATTCTCCCCCAATAGTTGGCTTCTCCTTTAAGTAGATAGGTAGCATACTCCATTATGAGGTCATCAGTTCCCCCCAGAAATATAGAAAGCTTTTTCTACTTCTTTAATCCAAGTTTAGGCTGCAGTAGGACCTCCGTCACCACTAAAAGTAGGTGGGCAACTATTGGTGAAGTCTCTAAATGTCACCCTTCTAGGTTGTATTTGAGGTGGGGGTGGTGGGGTATTGTTGTTGTTTTGGGAAACTTCCTTAATCATGTTTAATAACAAGGTAATAAGATTATTCTGATTCTCATTGTTATCATTATTTTCCTGATTGTTGCTCGGGTTGGGACTTTCTTGATTAACTTGGTTAGTATTTTGACAGGTTCGGGATCTTTTTACTGGAACCATTTCCTAAAAGTTGAAGGGGAAATAAGGAATCATTACTAAAAGTTTTTTTATTTTTTATTTTTTGCAAAGATCTATTATATAATAATTAATAGATCAAAGTTGTAGCAAAAGATGATATAAGCAAAAGGAAGTTTCTAAATAAAGTCATCAAAATATATTTAATAACAAAAGTACGTCAAATTTGTACATAGAACTTCTTGCTACAGAGTCATGAAAAAGACAACATTTACTTCAATAGGTGCCTAGTACAAAGGCTGAGAATTAAGTTCATCCATTACTCTGCGTGCAAAATGACACGCTCCCTCAACCTTTTCTACAAGGTTGTGCATCAAATGGTCTCGACTGATAATGGTAGGCTGTGCAAGCATAAGATAATCACTGACTGAGATCAAAACCTCTATCAATTTCTCAGTGAGGGCCAGAGACATATCCTGGAATGAAACTCTCCAAAGATCCAATAGTCTACTAGTCCTTTGATGTGCAAGCGACTGACGCATCATGGTAGTGTTGGGTGTCACCAATTCTGTTTGAATCATACGGATTCTGCGTTGGAGGTAATGGCAGAACCCATCTGGTAATGGCATAGGCATTTGAATTTCTAATGGCGGTGTGGCATGTGGGATGTCTGATAAAGTACCTGGTGAGGAATCACTAAGTGGTAATGCTGGCACAACAGGTATTGTGTGCGCAGAAACAAGAGGAGACTCAGCCTAAAATGGAACCAGAGGCAGAGAATCCACTTGATTACGAGGAAGAGAAGGACTCCTTATACGAACTGAAGAATTTGACCCCTCAGATGGGTTGGTTTGGTCCTGTTCATTTTCTTCCGGGTCTATAGGATCCTCATCTTTTTCGTATGAGATCCAGGGCATCTCAAAATGAAAGACCTGAGTTGGCCTATTTATTCTTTTGCGAGGAGTTACTCGCCAACATACACCAGACAATGGCAAGGATCTGCGGTTGCCATCCAGATAAAGGTGTCTACCAGGACTAGAAAGACATGTGACATTACTTGGGGCAGGTGTATCATTCAGAGCTTGCTCTGGGGATGCCTCCCTTATGGTATCAATATTGGTAATGAAGACTTGCTCATTAGGGTGTCCCATCACTGGCGTAGTGGTACTATCAGGGATATATCCTTCATCTAAACTTTTAATTAGGGGTGCCTTGACCCTATCATCATGTCTCAGAGTCAACGAAATCATCTACAAGGAAAACATAACTTGTATCAATGTCATCATAAGGGTTTGACATAAATACTAATACAGTAGCATGGTGTGTAATCCACTTAGTATAGGTCTTCAATGTCAAAACCTTATATCCCATATAACCTCATAATCTTAAAAACTATCGACGAACTGCTTGACATTTTTTGCCTCTTTTCCTTATCTTCTATTCTACTACCCTTACTGTGACGACCTGGAATTTTATTTTCTTAAATAAATAGGAATAAAATGTTTATGAGATGATTTCCTATGAGGTATGAATTTTAAATGCTTGAGTATTATGTCCATGTGATGTCCAAAATTCTATAACCTCAATTTCCTTTGTAAAATCATCAAAGGGATTTGAATACAGTAATCTCAAAATCTTGTATGAGATTAATTTAATCAAGCATCAACAAAGATTGATGTTATGGAATATGAGTGTGAAGGTTAGCAAGTTTCATTCAAAACAACTTGAATGGCTTACGTAAGGGAAATGATCTCATATGTGCATATGATGTTTGGGTTAATAAGCTGCTTGTGTGTCATTAGTTGATGAAGCTTATGTACATGTGTGATAGCTGTTAGAGTGTATGCCCTAGTGGCCAATTATGTAATGATTGTGACACTATATTTATGATATGTTTTTTGGTTAAATGATAATTACTTTTATTATGTTTTATTTACTGCGTAATATAAATGTTAACATAATAAATGTCCTTAGAAGAATGATACTAATTATATGGATTCAAGTATGTGACTTGAATATGAGATCATATAAATATGTAAAGTATCATTATTCTTAAATGTCCCTAGTCGAGTATCATTGTCAGTGGGACAACAATAATACATTGAGACTAGTATGTGGATTAACTGATGGCTATATCTCATTGGTCATAAATATATACGAGATATATTAAGTTGATACATAGGTACATGTTAGAGAACATAGTACTGGATAGACCCACCATGAGAATTCTACATGGAGCGTTATGCTATGTGTCATAAGTAATTCTCATAGTGACAATGATGTAATGGTCCTTCGACCTGAAGTCATGACATTTCTACATAAGGAGTTATGCGTTTTGACATTATCAAAAGTCACCTTTAACCGGGTGGACGATAAAGGTGATTGTTGGATGCATAATGAGTTATGTGAGAAATGGGAATGATGTAGATGGAATTTAACCCTCCTATAAATTAGGGGTGATATCTATAGGCCTCTTGATTGAGTGAAACTATGAAATGCATGGCCATGCTCAAATAGAGATTTGTTTCATATAGTTTACTCATTGATCAAGAAAACTGAGATTAAATTATGAAGAGGATGACACATCCATGCCTTGAATTTAATCTTAGATATCATGGTTAAAAGGATTAAATTACATTGAAACATTGGTCACAAAAGGTAACGTCGAATCTATGACTTTATTATTACTTGGGTAACAGTGATGTATTACTAGATGCCGCTCACTGTTTATAATTTTATAATATGATTTAAAATTATTGCCAACGTAATAATAACCTACAGGGTCACACACATAGAACATTCGTCAAGGAGATATAATTTAAATGTCAATGATTTTAATATATCAATAAGATTGATTTAATTAAATCATGGCTTTAAATTAAATACATATATATATATATATTTATATATGTAATCTGTATGAAGTAGAGTCCTTTGGAAGGAAATACGAATATATATTTATTTGTACATATATTAATTAAGTGAGACTTGATTAAATATATAATGAATATAGGATTCGGATTCTAATCTCCTAATTAGATTAGGTTTTGGAATCTACTCTATAGAAGGCTATATATATATGATATATCAGCTATTCTCTTAGATATAGAGAGATAGATATAGAATTTTTCTCTTAAAAACCAACGTTTTGACGTAGCCGCTCATAAGAGAGGTTAAGAGAGATAAAAGAGATACAGATTATTTACAGCTAGTACTGTTATCCTCTTTGCTCGAATCGTAAGACGGTTCGCGGGTGTTTGTGTGGATACCGTAGAGACGCTGTCCAGTTGGGTTGCGTTAAAGATTTGGAGACGATCAACACCTTCACCAAAGTTTCAGATTCGCACTTTTAATCGGTAAAATCTTGAACTATCTGTATTAAACTGTTTCGCATAGATCCTCGGGTTTGGGTTTCGTTTTGTTTTATTTTAAACCGTATTTTTCCGCTGCGTTTGCTGGTACGAAACCCAACAATAGCAGCTGCTTATTACATTGTTAACTGTTAAAGAGTAATGATAAGAAGCCGTTTTACCATCCAGATTAACCAATCATCTTATCTCAAGGCTTAATCTTAGTCTGCTATAAATACCTCATTCGGAGGTAAAATTTTAATATCTTTTCTAAAAATTTCTCTTCTAAAGTTCTTCTCTAAACTTACCATCTTCATAAATTTCCAAGTCTCTCTCTCAAAAAATTATTCTCAGACAAGCTATAAATTTTTCCTTTAAAGACGAAGAGGTAAGAACCTGATACTCTACTCAGTTTTTTTTGTACATAGCATCAAAGATTTATTAACCATGTATGCTAAGTTTTCAAGAAGGAATAAAACTTTAAAGGATTATATTCATTTGCATTTTCATGTTTATGAGGCATCCTAGGTTGAGTTGTTCATGTTAGGTCTTCCATCGTAGCAAAGACAAGCTCTAATATTAGTCTCTGATGAGATAAAGTTAATCTCTAACGAGATAATATTAGTCTCTGATCACGTCAACCTTAGTCTCTGATGGGTTGAGATGGCGTCATCAATCTCTGATGAGATATTTGTTAGTCTCTGATGAGATGCTTTAGTCTCTGATGTGATAGATGTTAGTCTCTGATGAACGATTTTCTTAGTCTCTGATGGAGGAAATGTTGTTAGTCTCTGATGAAGGAAGTTTAAATTAGTCCATGATGATGTCATCCTTACTCTTCGACAGGCTAAGTTTAGTCCCTGATGACATCATCCGTAGTCTCTGATGGGAAAAATATGTTAGTCTCTAATGGCTAAAGATATTAGTCCCCTAGGAGTTTGGCGATGAACAAATCATTCCTTGACAGTCAGAAAAAAAGTTCGGCAATAGTCAAAGTTTTCACCCGACGAGTTTGGTGGTGAACAAATTATCCCCTGATGGGTAAGTCATTCCCTAATGACTTTGACTATCCCCTTATGGCCAAGAGGCTATCCCCAGATGGTCTAGAGACATCCCCTGATGGGCGAAACATTCCCTGATGGATAGTTTTCCCACTAATGTCCAGTCATCCCCTGATGACTAGTTATCCCCTGATGTGCAGTCTGTCTTCAAAAGCTATAAAACATTATTTTTCCTTAAATTATTTGAGGATGTTATTCCTTTAACCTCAATGGTTCTTTTGTCAGATTTGGAACATTAAAAGTATAAGGACATCACATATGCATTTTATTTCATAATTCTTATTAAGGTAATAAATTTATCATGTGATATGCATATTTTACAGAATCTTTCACTCACGAGTAAATTGAATTTGATTTTGTACAAAGAACCGAGACAAGTATATTCTCACTCTTATGCTTATTTCAGTTAAGCGCATGACCAATTGATTCGATATGCGTACAAGATTATGACTTTTATGTTTAAATTTCCTTTTGAATCAGAATGCTATGCTTTAATTTCGCTAGCATGATATGAATGATAATGCATGGATATAACTGAGCTTTAATTTATCAGTTATTTTCAATCTTATATATATGCTATTAAATGAGAATGATATATCCCTTAAATGGGTTATGCCACATGGTTCGCTAGAGGAAAGGAAAGGTGTTGATTTGTTCTTCAACTGACCTAGAGGAATTTTAAGTGACTATGTATGTTCACACAAGGAGGGATCATGCGGTCACAGTTAGGCCAGCTGTGTACCGTATGGTTAGCCGATCCAACGGGTTTAGCCCCGATGAATATTTTGAGGAAGTTGTACACAGGTGAATACCTGTCTTTTTTCAAGGAGGATTACACGTTGTTTATCATCAGTGATCCTCAAGGTTCTTCAAAGATTTTTGAGGCATCAGTATTATGTCACTGAGCCTCATAAACAGAATTAAATCCCTAGTAACATTCTAGTTTTTCTTTCCCAAATTGTTTATATATTTGCTGGGCATAAATAACTCATTCTTGTTTAACTTTAATGTCTTGCAGGGCAAGGTATAAAGGCTGAACCCTCTGACAAGGGGAAGGCAAAGTTGATCGGCTACTGAGTTTGGCTAACCCTTTTGAGTGCCGATAAGGAAGGAAGAAAAGAAGATGTTTTGGAAGAGTGATGTTTTGTATTATAATACAGTGATAGAATAGCTTCCGCTGAGAATGCAATATTTTGGGTTGTAATAACTCTTTACTAATTCCTTCTATTAATATTTATGCTATGAATGAATGTGAAGTTATCTTTTTCCTTCTTTTGACGAAGCCCTGGTCCAGTAAGGGATTTTGGGTTCGTCACAGATGGTATCAGAGCAACAGTTACGACTGTAAATGATTCGTAAGAAAACACCGCACGTAAACTACATCCAGGAGTAGGGAATACTGCGGTATGTCCCAGAATTACTCAAGTAAGAGGAATTTAAGGATTTGACGCTAGAATTGAAGTACTAGGATAGGTCATTGGGTTAAGGATTAAGGCTTATGTTGGAAACAAAGGTTGTTGAACACTTCAAGGGTAGAAACTGCTAAGGAAGGATAAGACTGAAACAAAGGCACCACCTCATAGACACATTGCTACATGTTTTGTTTATTGGGAAGTTCAGATTTACTGATTTATAATGTTTTATGTAGATGACCGGAGGCAGGAGACCAGGAAGACCTGGGAAAAGAAACCTCCATAACAACACACTAAGGCTTGAAAATTCGGCACGTGTGGAAAGAGAAAATCAAGCTGAAAATGCTGACAAAGTTGTCGTGGAGGACGACAACTCGGAGGAGGTAGAAGGGATTAACCGTAATCCCCCACATGTTCCACCACCACCCCCTGTTAATGACAATGATTCTACCAATGATAATGCTGCTAGGAATGTTGTCTACAACCTACTAGCTCAATTCCTGCAGATTATTCGTGAGGTTGTGGCCGTGAACCAACCAGCCCCACCATCACCACCTCGACCCCCAAGACCTGCTGCCCGTGGGCCAGGTATCCGAGAGTTCACTAGCATCGATCCGTCGACCTTTGATGGGAAGGGAGGACCCACTGTGGCACAATATTGGTTGGAGGAGATCTAGAAAGCCTTTGACTTAGTGGATGTACCAGAAGATTGCAAGACTAAGTATGCGACTTTTATGCTGAAAGAGGAAGCAAATCACTGGTGGAAAGGTGCCAAAAGAATGGAGTTAATAAAAATTAAAGCTGCAAGGAACACTAACACTATGATAACCTGGGAACAGTTCACCCAGAAGTTTAGGGAAAAATTCTACTCCTTTAGTGTCTCCAATGCAATGGAACTGAGGTTCTTAAATCTGAAGCAAGGGTCTATGACAGTGGATGAGTATGAGGCAAAGTTTAATGAATTGATGAGGTATGCTCCTCATTAGGTGTGTGATGACGGGAGAAAGGCCCGAAGATTTGAACAAGGGTTGAACCCTTGGATTCTGAGGCAAGTAGCAATTTTCCAGCTGGAAACCTTTGATGCAGTCGTGGAGAAAGCAAGAATTACAGAATGGAGCAACAAGACAGTACATGAGTATAATCAAGAAAATAAGAAGGGAGATAGGAAGAAGGGAAATGATAAAGGAAACCATTAGAACCTTGGAGATATAAAGAAGGAAGAGGGGAGCAACAACAATATTAGTCTGAGTAACAGTGGAAAGAGGAAGTGGAGGTTGCAATCATTTGATGGCATTGCAAGGAGGGCTACTGTGTGTGCAAACTGGGGAAAAAACCATGGCATAACCCCGTGCTTGAGAGGGAAGGATGTCTGCTTCAAGTGTCATCAACCAGGTCACTTCTCCTCAAATTGTTTGACTTTGAACCTCGCTACTGCCCCATCGCAAGGAAGAACACCACAACCCTAGCAGTTTAACAAACCACCCACCACAGCGAGGATATGCTATACGTGCAAAATGGAAGGGCACATCTCTCCAAACTGCCCCCAAAAGAAAGGTGGCAAACCAATGATGATGGGAACCAACCCTGTACCAGTGCAAGCACAAGCGAGAACTTACAACATGATAGTACAAGATGTTGTGGCTTTCGACGATGTTATGACAGGTACACTACTAGTAAACTCCATACCTACTCATGTATTGTTTGATTCGGGCGCTACTCGAAGTTTTATATCTGAACGATTAGCTAGGAGCATGCTAGTCCTGCCTGAACGTCTATCTAAGCCCTTAGAGGTAGTCGTTGCCAATCGCGAAGTAGTGAACATTACTCATGTCTACCGTAAGTGTCCTTTGAAGATAGATCAACATGAGTTTCTTACTGATCTTATTCCTTTTCCTTTGGGAGAATTCGACGTAATATTGGGAATAAACTGGTTATTCAAATACCAAGCCAATATTGATTGTAAAAAGAAGAAAGTCGTCCTACGATCTCTCCAAAGGGCAAAGGTTTGGTTCCATGGCACCAAGATGGTGAAATCATCGCCATTCTTGACCATGATCCAAGCAAGGAAGATGGTTCGCAAGGGTTACGAAGCCTTCTTGGCTTATGTACACGATAGCGACAAGGATGAAATTAAGATCGAGGATGTCCCTGTGGTAAGGGAATTTATAGACGTTTTTCCAGAAAAGTTGCCTGGACTACCCCCGGATAGAGAAGTGGATTTTGAAATCAACTTGATCCCCGGTACCACGCCAATCTCCAAGGCGCCTTACCATATGGCACCATCTGAACTGAAGGAACTGATGATGCAGTTAAAAGAACTCTTGGATTGAGGATTGATTAGGCCAAGTGTGTCACCTTGGGGTGCACCAGTATTATTTGTTCGAAAGAAAGATGGATCAATGAGACTCTGCATTGATTATCGAGAGTTGAACAAGGTCACAATCAAGAATAGGTACCCCCTACCGAGGATAGACGATCTTTTTGATCAACTTAAAGGAGGGAAGTACTTTTCAAAAATTGATCTTTGCTCAGGATACCACCAATTGAAGATCAAAGAGGAGGACATATCAAAGACGACATTCCAAACTTGCTATGATCACTACGAGTTCTTAGTGATGCCATTTGGACTGACAAATGCACCAGCAGCTTTCATGGACTTCATGAATCATGCCTTCAAACCATTCTTGGATAAGTTCATTATCGTTTTCATTGATGATATTCTTATCTATTCAAAGACGGCGAAAGAGCATGAGGAGCACCTAAGGATAACGCTGGAAGTTCTAAGAAAGGAGCAGTTATTTGTCAAATTTTCCAAATGTGAATTTTGGCTAAAGGAAGTAAAGTTTCTTGGTCATGTGATCAACGAAACTAGTATTGCAGTGGACCCCAATAAGATAGAAGCAATCATGAAATGGCCTCGACCAACAAACCCAACCGATGTAAGGAGTTTCTTAGGTTTGGCAGGCTACTACAGGAGGTTTGTTAAAGACTTCTCGAAATTAGTCGTGCCTTTGATGAACTTGATAAGGAAGATTGTGATATTCAATTGGATTCCTGATTGTGAGAAGAGTTTCCAAGAATTGAAGACAAGGTTAACTATAGCCCCTGTTCTGACACTACCAGATGACAAAGGCGAATTCATTATTTACAGTGATACGTCAAAACAAGGACTTAGAGCAGTTTTGATGCAGCATGGCAAAGTGATTGCTTATGCCTTAAGACAGTTAAAAAATTGCTAAAAATGATACCATACGCTCGACATAGAATTGGTAGTTATCGTTTATGTGTTGAAGTTTTGGAGGCACTACCTTTACGGTGAGAAGTGCGAGATATATACTGACCACAAGAGCTTGAAGTATATATTTGTGCAAAAGGAACTCAATATGCAGCAAAGGCATTGGTTAGAATTGATTCAGGACTATGACTATTCTATCAACTATCATCCCGGAAAGGCGAATGTAGTTGCTGATGCGCTTAGTCGTCATGAAAGACTGAATGTAATGACCATCCAAGAAGAGGTCCGAAAGGAATTTGAATGCCTATAGCTTCATACACTTACCACCGCCCAAAGGATAGATGTGGAAGAAGAAATTCGATCTCAGCCTCAATCGCATGACCTCATTAAAGTTGCACAAAAAGAGCATCGCAAGGAAATGAATAGGTTAATTAAGGAAGAGAAAGGAAAATGTCGCATGCACAACGATGAATTGTTGTGGTATGAAGGTCAAGTGTGGATTCTTGCGAAAGCTGAATTAAAACAAGAACTTCTGCATGAAGCCCACAACTCAAAATTTTCTATTCATCCAGGAAGCACAAAGATGTATCAAGACTTGAAACAAAGCTTTTGGTGGCCCAACATGAAGAGAGAAATAGCTGAGTAGGTGTAGGTGAATAGATGCTTAACATGTTAAAGGGTTAAAGCAGAACATCAAAAACCAAGCGGATTGCTTCAACCATTGGAAATTCCTGAGTGGAAATGGGAGTTTGTCACAATGGACTTCGTAATTAGGTTACCAACCACACTCGGAGGATTGAATGCCATTTGGGTCATAGTCGATAGATTGACCAAATCAGCACATTTCTTGGCCATCAAGTACACATACAAGATGGATCAAATGGTGAAGATATATGTTAAGGAAATTGTGAGTCGACATGGAGTGCCAGTCTCCATCGTCTTTGATCGAGATCTGAGGTTTACCTCAAGATTTTAGAAGAGCTTCCAAGAATATTTGGGAACAACACTAGATATGAGCATGGCCTATCACCTCTAGATAGATGGTCAATCTGAACGCACGATTCAGACACTAGAAGATATGCTTCGAGCTTGCGTTCTCGATTTTAAAGGCTATTGGGACAACCATCTACCGCTGATCAAATTCGCTTACAATAATAGCTATCATGCCAGCATCGACATGGTACCCTTCGAAGCACTGTATGGTAGAAAATGTAGAACTCCACATTACTGGAACAAAGTAGGAGAAAGGAAGCTAATTGGACCAGAGATAGTCAAACAGATTAAGGAGGTGATCAAGATGACCAGAATGAGAATGAAGGCAGCTCAAGATCGACAAAAACAATATGCTGATCAACATATGAAGAATCAAACTTTGGAAATCAGGAGTTATGCACTATTGAAAATGTCACTCTGGAAGGGTGTAATGCGTTTTGGCAAGAAAGGAAAGTTGAGTCCCCGCTATGTAGGACCATTCGAGATATTGAGGAATATTGGTGAAGTGGCCTATCAATTGGCACTACCACTAGCTTTAGGCCACATTCATGATGTATTTCACATATCAGTGTTACGTCCTTACAAAGCAGACCATAGAGGAATAATCGATTATCAACCGATAGAGCTGCAACTGGATTTAAATTATGAAGAGGTCCCTGTCCAGGTTTTAGATCGACAGGTTAAAATTCTTAGGAATAAAGAGATTCCTTCCATAAAGGATGGAGGAATCACAGTGTAGAGGAAGCTACCTGGGAGCTTGAGAGTGCTATGTTGGGCAAATACCCCCATTTATTTGATAGCTAAGTTTCGAGGACGAAACTTCTCTTAAAGGGGGTAGAATGTGACGACCCGAAATTTTATTTTCTTAAATAAATAGGAATAAAATGTTTATGAGATGATTTTCTATGACGTATGAGGTTTGAATTTTAAATGCTTGAGTATTATGTCCATGTGATGTCCAAAATTATATAAACTCAATTTCCTTTGTAAAATCATCAAAGGGATTTGAATAAAGTAATCTCAAAATCTTGTATGAGATTAATTTAATCAAACATGAACAAAGATTGATGTTATGGAATATGAGTGTGAAGGTTAGCAAGTTTCATTCAAAACAACATGAATGGCTTACGTAAGGGAAATGATCTCATATGTACGTATGATGTTTGGGTTAATAAGCTGCTTGTGTGTCATTAGTTGATGAAGCTTATGTGCATGTGTGACAGCAGCTGCTTATTATGTTGTTAGTTGTTAAAGAGTAATGATAAGAAGCCATTTTACCATCCAGATTAACCAATCATCTTATCTCAAGGCTTAATCTTAGTCTGCTATAAATACCTCATTCGGAGGTAAAATTTTAATCTCTTTTCTAAATATTTCTCTTCTAAAGTTCTTCTCTAAACTTACCATCTTCATAAATTTCTAAGTCTTTCTCTCGAAAAATTATTCTCAGACAAGCTTTAAATTTCTCCCTTAAAGACAAAGAGGTAAGAACCTGACACTCTACTCAGTTTCTTTTGTACATAGCATCAAAGATTTATTAACCATGTATGCTAAGTTTTCAAGAAGGAATAAAACTTTAAAGGATTATATTCTTTTACATTTACATGTTTATGAGGCATCCTAGGTTGAGTTGTTCATGTTAGGTCTTCCATCGTAGCAATGACAAGCTCTAATATTAGTCTCTGATGAGATAAAGTTAATCTCTAACGAGATAATATTAGTCTTTGATGACGTCAACCTTAGTCTCCGATGGGTTGAGATGGCGTCATCAGTCTCTGATGAGATGCTTTAGTCTCTGATGAGATGCTTTAGTCTCTGATGAGAGAGATGTTAGTCTCTGACGAAGGATTTTCTTAGTCTCCGATGGAGGAAATATGTTAGTCTCTGATGAAGTAAGTTTAAATTAGTCTCTCATGACGTTATCCTTAGTCTCCGATAGGCTAAGTTTAGTCCACGATGACATCATCCGTAGTCTCTGATGGGCAAAATATGTTAGTCTCTGATGGCTAAAGATATTAGTCCCCGAGGACTTTGGCGATAGCCAACTGAGTTTGGCGATGAATAAATCATTCCCTGACAGCCAAAAAAAAAGTTCAGCAATTGTCAAAGTTATCACCCGACGAGTTTGGTAGTGAGGAAATTATCCCTTGATGGGTAAGTCATTCCCTGATGACTATCCCCTAATGGCCAAGAGGCTATCCCCTGATGATCGAGAGACATCCCCTGACGGGCAAAACATTCCCTGACGGGTAGTTTTCCTACTGATGTCCAGTCATCCCCTGATAACTAGTTATCCCCTGATGCGCAATCTGTCTTCAAAAGCTATAAAACATTATTTTTCCTTAAATTATTTGAGGACGTTATTCCTTTAACCTCAATGGTCTTTTGTCAGATTTGAAACATTAAAAGTTTAAGGATATCACATATACATTTTCTTACATAATTCTTATTAAGGTATTATGTAACGACCCGGGAAAAAAAATTTTGGTTTATGTATAATATAATTTATTTAATCATATTGTTTTATATATATATATATATATATATATATATATATATATATATATATTGACGTGTACAGATAATATATGATGTTTTTGAAAATTTTTTTGGACCCATTAAAGGGGTTATTTTTGTTTGGATGTTGGTTGCAAAAAAAATAAGCAATTGATGTTTATATGTGTGGTACCGTCCGTAAGTACTTGAAGAAGCTTTGTGTTTAGTGGTGAAGTCCCCTGAAGGACTTAAGAGTTTAAGTATGATGACATCATTGCCTACGTATAGTAATCAGATTAGTAAGCTACTTTAGTAGCTGGCTTATTTGCATGAAGGACAACAGGCTTATTACACATGCTTAGCTGCTAAGAACCATGATAAGTAACCGTTTTATTAACAAATGATTCTATTCCAAGGCTTAATCTTAGCTACTATAAATACCTCATTCGAAGGAACATTTTAGTCTCTTTTTTAATGATTTTCTCTTCCAAAGTTCTTCTTTAAGCCTACCATCTCAACATAATTTCAAGTTCTCTCTTTTGGACGATTACTTTCAAACAAGCTTTGATTTCTTTCATCAACCCTAGAGGTAAGAATCCTAAGTTCTCCTCTGATTGTTTCTTTTTGCATGTCATCCGAGAGCATTAGCCGTGCATACTAGGTTTTCGAGGAAGAATAAAGCTTTGAAAGAAAAGCTGCGTTCTTTTACATATTCATGTTCATGAGGTATCCTAGGTTGAGTTTGTTATTGTAAGGCCTTCCATTGAAACGAAGACAAACTCTAATGCTAATCTCTGACGACCAAATGCTTTCTGCAAGTTACTACGTATGTCAAATGATGGATAAAGTGACCAGGCTGACCAGCTGGGTTGAAATTTGATTGTTAAAGGAAGTCAGATAATGATCAGTCTGGTTAGGTGATGCATTATCTGATGAAGAGAGGGCGAATCATGATTTATTGAAAGAGGGTTAACCCTTGATATCACTCGGGTACCCTAAATCATACATGTTTATTGATTATCACGAGGTGTTCGCATTGCTTGCCCAACCTCGAAGAATATTAAAGCTTTTGAATTATCTGTTATTTTTGCTTATGCATATATACTTACTGAGCGTAAATGCTCATGTTGAATGTTATGAAAGGTTTTACAAGTTATGTTAAGAAGGCCGAGTCGCCTAGTAAAGGAAAGGAGAAAATGACATAGTGAGAGCTTCCTGATATCTCTCCTTTGGATGGCCTTTAGAGGGAGAATGGGACGTGAGGCCATCATAGAAATGTTTAGATTATAAGGCCAGATGGGCCATCTAAAGTTTTGTTTCCACTGCATCTTAATTATTTCAAGCTTTGAGGTTTTGTAAGATGATGTGGACCGTAAGAATTTATAATGATGTATTTGAGAATATATTTCTCGCATGAGTATTGTAAACGCTTGGCTGTGTCATTTCTTTTCTGTTGTGTTGATGTGTTGTAGTTTCCTGGCGTAGTCCGAGGTCCCAGCCTGAGGATCTTGGGGGCTGTCATCCAAATTGTTGACAGTGCCCAAGGCCCGGCTTTGGGGGATTTCCGAGGGCGCCGCAATTTGGTATCAGAGCAACAACAACCAAGCACCAGTTATGAGACATGTTCTCTGCTGGAAAATAGAATTTTGGATTTAGTAAAGTAAGGAAATGACTGAAAGGATAAGGAGAGTTGAATAAGAGATAGATGTCTAAGTTGAGTCTCGGTTGTTCTTGGGTTATCGGGTTAGATGAGAGGTTATAAGATAGAACAATTCACGTTGAAGTTATTGTATATCCTGTTGTAGTATTAGTATGCATGTTAAATCCTTATTATAAATGTTAAGTTGATATTGATTTAAACTATGTTTCCTTATAGATGAATCCACCTACTCCCGGACATGTAGATAAGGGCAAGGCACCTATGGTTAAAAGTTCAGAGAAGCAACATATCCCTAGTAGTAAGGCTGCTCGATCTTTCAAGTCTGGTAGACACCATCTGTTAGATGTCAACCGTGGGAGGACAGGTGCATGTTAGCGAGTGACTCCTTGCAAAATAGTGAATAAACCAACTCAGGTTTTCTGTTTTGAGGTGCCTAGAGGTTCTGATAAACATGTAAAGGGGTCTGCAGAACCTGAGGGAATTAAGCAAAACCCAACCAACCCATTTGAGGGGTCAAGTTTCTCAGTTCATATGAAGAGTCCTTCCTCACCCCATGATCCAATAGTTTCTCCATCCCTGGGTCTTTCCCAAATAAGAGGTTCTCCTGCAGATAGGCATACACTACCTACGGTGTCAGCCACTCCACATGCTGTTTCTACACCAGTTACCTTATCAAATGATGAACTTGTAGTACCACCACCAGAAAATCTAGTACCCTTGCCTTTTCCAAATGGATTCTGTTATTACCTTCAACGCAAAATCCGTATGACAAAATCAGAGTTGGCAACACGTAATACCACCATGATGTGTCAGTCAATGGCTCATCAAAGAACTAGCAGATTGTTGGACCTTTGGAGGGTATCATTTCAGGATGTGTCCTTAGTTCTCACTGAGACTCTGATAGAGGTGGTGATCTTGGTTAGTAATTATCTTAGGCTGCGGCAGCCTACTGTAGTAGATCGAGATCAGTTGATGTATAACCTTATAGAGAAGGTTGAGGGAACGTGTCATTTTGCACGCAGAACAATGAGTGAACTTGATTCCCAACCCTTGTATTAGGCATTGGTAGTAGTCAATGTTGTTATGTTTTTGTATAATGTTGTAACAAGGAAGCTTTATTGTACAAATTTGCTATGATGTAACTTTTGTTACTTAATATATATATTTTGATGGTTTAATTTGGAATTCTTTCTTTCCTTTTTGTATATATGTTATTCTTTAAAAGAGAAAAGGAACTTTTGATGGTAAGTTTATATTTTCGTTAATTTATAGGAAATGGCCCCAAGAGGAAGACCTCGAACCCGTCGAGCTACCAACCAAGCTGATCAAAAGAACCCCAACCTGAATAACAATCAAGAAAATAATAATCAGGAGAATCCTATTGCCTTGTTGGCAAATATGATTAAGGAAGTCTCCCAAGGTAATAACAACCAAGTACTTCCACCACAAGTACAACCTAGGAGGGTAACATTTAAGGATTTTACCAATAGTTGTCCACCTACTTTTAATGGTGATGGAGGTCCCACTGCCGCTCATATTTGGATTAAGGAAATAGAAAAAGCTTTTTATATTGCTGAAGTAACTGATGACCTTAAGACGGAATATGCCATGTATCTATTGAAAGGAGAAGCTAGTTATTAGTGGCAAAATACCGAACGATTAGAGATGACTAGGAGATTAGCAAGTAGGAATGAACAAACAATCCCTGAAGTTGATCAAGTTGTCACCTGGTCCCAGTTTAAAGAATTTTTCTATAGCCAGTATTTCCGCACCAGTGCTGCGGATGAGCTAGAAAAACAATTCCTAGAATTGAGACAAGGGAGCATGACTGTGGAAGAGTATGAGAAGAAGTTTAATGAACTACAAAGATTTGCCCCGCATTTGGTAGATACTGAGAGAAGAAAGACAAGAAGGTTTGAGCATGGTTTGAATCCATGGTTACAGGTTAAGATTGCTATTTTGTGTCTAAACAAGTATGCTGAAGTTGTTCAATGGTCAAAGGTAGCAGAAAAAAGTGGCAAGTTACTTCGGGAATCTAAACGGGAGAAACGCTAAGAAGGACAGAGGAAAGGAAGTTATTTTAGTAACAATCTTAATCAAAAGATTGAAGGACAAGGAAAACGGCAACCCAGTCTGGTCTTGGTGAAACAAGAGGAAGGAAATATGTATAATAGTAGGAAAAGAAATTTCAGTGCAGATTTAAGTAAGAATAAAAAGAGGATTGTTATTTGTGGCAAATGTGGAAGGAACCATGAAACTTCCCAGTGTTTAATAGGAACCAATTTGTGTTTTAAATGTCGTCTATCTGGGCATACTACTTGTAGTTGTCCAAATCAAGCACCGATCGTTTCCCAATCGAGGTTTCCTCTGCAACAATATCAACCACAAAGTGCTAGTCGTGTAGTTGGAGCTGCGAGGAGATGTTTTAGTTGTGGTTAGGAAGGCCACATCTCCACTTCATGCCCTCAGAGAAAGAGTCGGGGTAAACTCTCGTTAGTAGGACCTAGCTTGACAATTAATCGACCCCAAGCTAGGACTTACAATATGACTGCGCATGACACACTATTGTCCGATAGTGTGGTTTCAGGTACGGTTTTGGTTAATTCAATTGAAGTGCATGCTTTATTTGATTATGGCGCGACTAGATATTTCATATCTGAATGTTTTCTTAAGGATAGAAATTTTACTCCTGAATGTTTAAAAACACTATGATAGCTAATCAAGAGGTGTATGTTGTTAAGAGTATACTACCTGATTGTAGTATATGAATAGGAAAGCATGACTTTCCTGCAAATTTAATACCTTTTCCATTGGGAGAATTTGATCTAATACTAGGCATGGATTGGCTACATAAGCACCAAGCTAACATAGATTGTAGGGGAAAGAAGGTTTCCTTGAGAACACCCTCAAATAGTAAAGTGTTATTCCATGGATGTAAGTCAACCAAACCTTCTCATTTTCTTACAATGATTCAAGCTAATAAAATGTTATGCAAGGGATGCGAAGCATTTTTAGCTCATGTTTATGATAAGAAGATAGAAGGATTAAAGATTTCAGATATCCCTATAGTAAAGGAATTTGGAGATGTATTCCCTGATGAATTACCAGGTATACCTCCTGACAGACAAGTTGAATTTGGAATTAAGCTAGTATCAGGAACTGCTCCAATTTCTAAAGCTCCTTATAGGATGGCCCCTTTAGAATTAAAAGATCTTATGATACAGCTACAAGAGTTGCTGAATCAAGGATTTATTAGGCCAAGTGTTTCACCTTAGGGAGCACCCGTTTTATTTATAAAGAAGAAAGATGGATCATTGAGGTTATGTATTGATTATTGTGAATTGAATAAGGTGACGGTGAAGAACCGATATCCTTTACCTAGGATTGATGACTTGTTCAACCAACTCAAGGGAGCAAAGTACTTCTTGATAATTGACTTGAGATCAGGATATCATCATTTAAAGATTAAAACTGAAGATGTCCCTAAGTCAGCTCTTAGAACCCGTTATGGTCATTATGAATTTGTGGTGATGCCTTTTGGACTCACCAATGCCCCAACTGTTTTTATGGATTTGATGAACCGAGTTTTGAAACCATATTTGGATAAGTTCATCATTGTGTTCATTGATGACATTCTCGTCTATTCTAAGACAAGAATAGAACATGATGAACATTTGAGGATAACACTGGAGACATTGAGACAAGAGAAACTTTATGCCAAATTGTCAAAGTGTGAATTTTTGTTAAGAGAGGTGAAATTTTTAGGACAAGTGATCAATGAATCTGGAATTTTGGTTGATCCCATCAAACTTGAAGCTATCATAAATTGGCCCACAACCAAAGACACCTACTAAAGTGCGAAGTTTTCTAGGGTTAGCGGGATACTATCGTCGATTCGTTGAAGATTTCTCTAAGATAACAGTTCCATTAACAAATCTAACAAGGAAGACAAAAAAGTATGTTTGGACTCCCGCTTATGAGAAACGTTTTCCAGAATTAAAGAAAAAAGGTTAACCACCGCCCCAGTACTAAGTTTACCTGATAACAAAGGAGATTTTGTGATCTATAGTGATGCCTCGATGAATGGATTAGGAGCTGTGCTAATGCAGCATGGCAAAGTTATTGCCTTTGCATCTCGGCAACTCAAGGATTGCGAAAAATGATACCCCGCGCATGACTTAAAGTTGGCTGCCATCGTTTTCGCATTAAAAATTTGGAGGCATTATCTCTATGGAGAGAAATGTGAGATTTACACTGACCACAAGAGTTTAAAGTACATTTTCACTCAAAAAGAATTGAACATGAGATAAAGACTGTGGTTGGAGCTAATAAAAGACTATAATTGTTCAATCAACTATCACCCTGGTAAAACAAATGTTGTGGCTGATGCGTTAAGTAGATGTAAAAGGTTAAATGTGATGACAATTCAAGAGGAAGTAAGGATGGATTTGGAGAGGTTACAATTAAATGTTATCACAACTCGACAAAGGAAAGAGATAGAACAAGAGATTGGTGTAAAACCAAGTTTATTATTTGTCATCAAAGAAGCTCAAGAAGAATATATAGAAGATAAGGAAAAGTTACTAGAAAAGGAGAAGGGAAAATGTCGAATTTATGATGATGGATTGAAAAGATTTGAAAATAGAATCTGGATTCCGACAAAATTAGAATTAAAAAAAGATCTACTACAGAAGGCTCATAACTCTAAGTTCTCGATACATCCAGGTGGAACCAAAATGTATCAAGATTTGAAACAAAATTTTTGGTGGCCTAACATGAAAAAGGAAATAGCTGAATGGATAAACACATCTCTCACCTGTCAACAAGTTAAAGCTGATAACAAAAAGCCTAGTGGTTTGTTGCAATCCTTAGATATCCCAGAATGGAAGTGGGAGTATATCACGATGGATTTTGTGATTGGATTACCAGTAACACAAAAGGGATTGAATACAATCTGGGTAGTAGTGGACAGATTAACTAAATCTACACATTTCCTACCTATTAAGGATACCTATAATATGGACCAATTAGTCAGATTATATGAAAAAGAAATCCTTAGTCGTCATGGAGTGCCAGTTTCAATTATATCTGATTGTGATCCTCGTTTTATGTCATGGTTCTGGCGAAGCTTTCAAGAGTATTTAGGAACAAGATTAGAGATGAGTACCGCTTTTCACCCGCAAACTGACGGGCAATCCAAAAGAACAATCCAAACCTTAGAAGATATGCTGAGAGTATGTTCTTTGGATTTTGGAGGACGATGGGATGAACATCTACCCCTCATCGAGTTTGCTTATAATAATAGTTATCATGCAAGCATAGGAATGGCTCCATTTGAAGCTTTGTATGGAAGAAAGTGCAGGACACCATTGTTTTGGAATGAAGTTGGAGAAAGGAAGCTAGAGGGACTAGAGATAGTCCAACAAACTGAGAATGTAATCCGGACAATCCGAGCTAAAATAAGAGCAGCTTAAAATTGACAAAAGCATTATGCAAACCAACACCGAAAAGATCAAATACTAGAAGTAGGAGGTTATGCGTTGCTTAAGATTTCACCTTGGAAGGCATATTATGCTTCGGACGAAAAGGGAAGTTAAGTCCTCGTTTTATTGGACCTTTTGAGGTACTCCGCCGCATTGGTGAAGTGGCTTATCAGCTAGCATTACCCCCAGCTCTAGGACATGTTAATGATGTTTTCCATATCTCAATGCTACGACCTTATAGAGGGAATCATTCTGGCATTATTGACTACCAACCCATTGAGCTACAACCAAGTTTGCATTATGAAGAAACGCCAATGCAAATTTTGGATCGTCAAGTAAAGGTTTTAAGAAATAAAGAGATTGCATCTATAAAAGTGTTATGGAGAAACCACAATGTTGAAGAAGCAACATGGGAACTAGAAGAAATGATGATGCAAAAGTACCCTCAACTGTTTCACCAGTAAAGTTTCGAGGACGAAACTTATTGTAAGGAGGGGAGATTGTAACGACCCGACAAAAAAATTTTTTGGTTATCTATAATATAATTTATTTAATCATATTGTTTTTTTTATATATTAACGTGTACAGATAATATATGATGTTTTTGAATATTTTTTTGGACCCATTAAAGAGTTTATATTTGTTTGAATGTTGGTTACAAAAAAAATAAGCAATTGATGTTTATATGTGTGGTACCGTCCGTAAGTACTTGAAGAAGCTTTGTGTTTAGTGGTTAAGTCCCCTAAAGGACTTAAGAGTTTAAGTATGATGACATCATTGCCTACGTATAGTAATCAGATTAGTAAGCTGCTTTAGTAGCTGGCTTATTTGCATAAAGGACAACAGGCTTATTACACTTGCTTAGCTGCTAAGAATCATGATGAGTAGCCGTTTTATTAACCAATGAGTCTATTCCAAGGCTTAATCTTAGCCTACTATAAATACCTCATTCGGAGGAACATTTCAGTCTCTTTTCTAAAGATTTTCTCTTCCAAAGATCTTCTTTAAACCTACCATCTCCACATAATTTCAAGTTCTCTCTTCTGGACGATTACTTTCAAACAAGCTTTGACTTCTTTCGTCAACCCTAGAGGTAAGAATCCTAAGTTCTCCTCTGATTGTTTCTTTTTGCATGTCATCCGAGAGTATTAGTCGTGCATACTAGGTATTCGAGGAAGAATAAAGCTTTGAAAGAAAAGCTGCATTCTTTTACATATTCATGTTCATGAGGTATCCTAGGTTAAGTTTGTTATTGTAAGGCCTTCCATTAAAACGGAGACAAACTTTAATGTTAGTCTCTAACGAGATAACAGTAGTCTCTGATGAATTAATGTTAGTCTCTGATGAGTTAATGTTAGTCTCTGATGACTTAGTATTAGTCTCTGATGAGATAAAGTTAGTCTCCGATGACTAATGATATTAGTCTCTGATGATGACGTCACCCTTAGTCTCCTATCGGTTAAGATGACGTCATCAGTCTCTTATGAGTTAATTAGTCTCTGATGATGACGCCAGCCTTAGTCTCCAACAGGCTAAGGATAGTCTCTGGTGACGTCAGCCTTAGTCTCCGATAGGCTAAGGATAGTCTCTGGTGACGTCAGCCTTAGTCTCCGACAGGCTAAGGATAGTCTCTGGTGAAGTCAGCCTTAGTCTCTGACAGGCTAAGGATAGTCTCTGGTGACGTCAGCCTTAGTGTCCGACAGGCTAAGTTTAATCCCCGATGACGTCATCCATAGTTTCTAATGGGTAATGTTTTTCCCGACGGGTAAAATATGCCCTGATAACCATTTTCTAATCTGAATGGTCATCTTTTAAGTATGGAATTCTCATGTTATACCAACAATGATTTTTTACAGAACCCTTTTGCAACCAGTATAGTGATTTTAGCTAAGGACCAAGGCAAGTATATACTCATTCCATTTTCTTCCTTACGGATTATGTAGAATCATTATTTTGATTCACGTAAATGAATGATGTTAAAACTTATGCATGATGATGATCTCTTTTATGATAAAGTAACGTACGATCATTGATCCGATGTATGTGAAAAGATGTTAATGTTTGAGCTATATGTTTTTGGGTGATTGCTAGCTATTTAAAGTCGCTAGCACACCAAAAGATGATGATGATGAGGCAAGGGTGTTGCAGTCGTAAACTTGTATGCACACCTGAGCAACTTCCATATGGGTATATAGAAAAATCATCGGTAGTCAACTTTTATCTGTTGAGCACGCCAATGTGTTTGGCAGTCGCTGCTTTTAATTGTTGATCGTGCCAATTTAAAATGAGAAAATGTTTTCAAGAAGATATATTCCATATGGGATGTTAAAGGGCTGTTGAATGCTTTCGCCTGGTATTCTGGCCAATGATGATAGGGAATGATAGACCGAGGCAAGGCGTCGGTAATCAGACCTTTCGCAGACCAAATGCTTTCTGCAAGTGACTACGTATGTCAAATGATGGATAAAGTGACCAGGCTGACCAGCTGGGATGAAATTTGATTGTTAAAGGAAGTCAGATAATGATCAGTCTAGTTAGGTGATGCATTATCTGATGAAGAGAGGGCGAATCATGATTTATTGAAAGAGGGTTAACCCTTGATATCACTCGGGTACCTTAAATCATGCATGTTTATTGATTATCACGAGGTGTTCGCATTGCTTGCCCAACCTCGAAAAATATTAAAGCTTTTGAATTATCTGTTATTCTTGCTTATGCATATATACTTACTGAGCGTAAATGCTCATGTTGAATGTTATGAAATGTTTTACAGGTTATGTCAAGAAGGCCGAGTCGCCAAGTAAAGGAAAGGAGAAAATGGCATAGTGAGAGCTTCCTGATATCTCTCCTTTGGATGGCCTTTAGAGGGAGAATGGGACGTGAGGCCATCATAGAAATGTTTAGTTTATAAGGCCAGATAGGCCATCTAATGTTTTGTTTCCGATGCAGCTTAATTATTTCAAGCTTTGAGGTTTTGTAAGATGATCTGGACCGTAAGAATTTATAATGATGTATTTGAGAATATTTTTCTCGCATGAGTGTTGTAAATGCTTGGCTGTGTTGTTTGTTTTGCTATTATGTGATGTTGTGTTGTAGTTTTCTAGTGTAGCCCGGGGTTCTAGCCTGGGGATCTCGAGCACTGTCGCCCAAATTGCTGACAGTGCCTGAGACCCGGCTCAGGGGATTTTTGGGGGCACCACATATTAAATTTATCATGTGATATGCATATTTTAGAGAGTCTTTCACTCACGAGTAAATTGAATTTGATTTTGTGCAAAGGACCGAGGCAAGTATATTCTCACTCTTATGCTTATTTCAGTTAAGCGCATGATCAATTGATTCAACATGCGTACAAGATTATGACTTTATGTTTAAATTTCCTTGTGAATCAGAATGCTATGCTTTAATTTCGTTAGCATGATATGAATGATAATGCATGGATATAACTGAGCTTTGGTTTATCAGTTATTTTCAATCTTATATATGTGCTTTTAAATGAGAATGATATGTCCCTTAAATGGGTTATGCCACATGGTTGGCTAGAGGAAAGGAAAGGTGCTGATTTGTTATGTCTCCGGACCTAGAGAAATTACAAGTGACTACGTACGTTCACACAAGGAGGGATCATGCAGGCCTAGCCAGACCTGCTATATACCGTATGGTTAGCAGATCCAACGGGTTTAGCCCCGATGGATATTTTGAGAAAGTTGTACACAGGTGAATACCTGTCTTTCTTCAAGGAGGATTACACGTTGTTTATCATCAGTGATCCTCAAGGTTCTTCAAAGATTTTCGAGGCATCAGTATTGTGTCATTGAGCCTCATAAACAAAATTGAATCCCTAGTAACATTCTAGTTTTGCTTTCCCAAATTGTTTATATACTTGTTGGGCATAAATCGCTCATTCTTGTTGAACTTTAATGTCTTACAGGGCAGGGTATAAAGGCTGAACCCTCTGACAAGGGGAAGACAAAGTTGATCAGCTACTGAGTTTGGCTAACCCTTTTGAGTGCCGACAAGGAAGGACGAAAAGAAGATATTTTGGAAGAGTGATGTTTTGTATTATAATACAGAGATAGAATAGCTTCCGCTGAGAATGTAATATTTTGGGTTGTAATAACTCTTTACTAATTTCTTCTATTAGTATTTATGCTATGAATGAATGTGAAGTTATTTTTTTCCTTCTTTTGACAAAGCCCTAATCCAGTAAGGGATTTTGGGGTCATCACACTTACCCTTATAGTTATTTCCTTACCCTACTAAAACCAAATTCTATACTCCGGTAGAGAACATGTCTCATAATCGGTGCTTGGCTTTAATACCAACTGTGGAGGCCCCAAAAATCCCAGGCTATACTTTAGGCACTGCCAGAAATTGACAACAAAACAACATTATGAACCAAGCATGCACAACATTGATGAAGAGAAATATAATCTCTATTACAAAACCATAAACTCAACATTCATAATATGGACTAAAGGTATATAACCTTCTATTACAGTTCCTTAAATATTTAGCAGCAGAAGTCTATAAATGGCTCATCTGGCCTTACAATCTGAACGTTTCTATGATGGCCTCTCTCTTCACTTTCCCTTTAAAGGCCATCCATAGGAGAGCGATCAAGAAACTCTCACTATGTCATTCTCTCCTTTCCTTTATTAGGCTGCATGACTTCTCATCATGACTTGTAAAACATTTCATAATGATCCACATGAGCGATTTATGCTCAGCAAGTATATATTCATTAGCTAGGTAAGTCCAAACAAGAAGAACAAATATTTCAAAAGGCTTCAGTGTTTGATGAGGTTGGGCAAAACAATGTCAACACCTCCTGGTGATTTAATAAACATATAACTTTTAGGGCTCCCAAATGATAACAAGGGGTGGACCCTTTACTTGAAATAAATCTTGGATCATTCATTTGCGCCTTTTCTTCATCAAATAATGCATCATCTAGCCAGACTGATCACTATCTGACTTCCTCTTCATCAAATGACATACCAGCTGGCCAGCCTGATTGTTTCACTTCATCATGACATACATAGTCATCGAGAAAGCATTGGGCTGCGAGGGTCTAAATACCGATGCCTCGGTTTTTTATTCCCTATCATGTGTCGGGGTACTAGGTGATTGCACCCACTAGCCTTTAGTGACTCATATGGATATACTTTGTAAGTATAAGAGTAGAAATAAAACTTCTATATCCATATAGGACTTCCTTTGGCGTGCTAGCGAATTAAAATAGCTAGCAACCACCCAATAACACTTGATTCAATAAACAACATCTTTTCACGTACATCAAATCAATGAATTGTACGTTACTTATCCATGAAAAACATTGACTTTCATAAGAAATAATATCAATCATTTATGTAAATCGAATCAATGATCTTACGTATTTAGTGAAAAAGGAGTAGAGTGAGTATATACTTGCCTTGGTCCTTAGCAAATTTTAATCTCAAAACACTGGTGCATGAAAGGTTTTGTAAAACATAATTGTTGGTATAACATGAGAAATCTATGTCTTGAAAAATAAGTATGAGAGTGAGCATAAACAGGGGATGGCCATCAGGGGATAACCTGCCCGGCCATCAAGGGACGGGCTACTCATCAGGGAATAATCCTCTGTCAGGGAATAGTCATCAGGGGATGACTTACCCATCAATGGACGGGCTACTCGTCAGGGGATAGTCATTAGGGGATGACTTACCCATCAGGGAAAAAGTTTGTTCATTGCCAAACTTGTCAAAAATTCTTTTGACTATCGCCAAACTTTTTTGACTGTCGCCGAACTCATCAATGGGTAATTGTCCAGCGCCAAACTTCATCAGTGGTTAACATGTTTCCTCATCAGAGACTAATATTTACTCATCGGAGACTAACTTGTTTTCTTATCAAAGACTAATATTTACTCATCGGAGACTAACATTATTAGTCATCGAAGACTAGCATTATTAGTCATCGGAGACTAATTTTATGCTGTCAAAGACTAAATTAGAGCTTGTCTCTTCTATAATGAAGGACCTTTAATAAGATAATGGATGATGCCTAACAATGCATAAACCCAACTTAGGGTGCATCAATATCCTACCTGTTTTGTGTATCATAATATACATACACACATGCAAAAGAATGATACTACAGCTTTTGAAACTTTATTCTTTTCTTAGCACGCACGACTAGTACCAAGAAAGAAAATAGAGCAGAGTAGAAAGTTCTTACCTCTTCATCTTTAAGGAAGAAATTGAAAGCTTGTCTGCTATAGAAAAAGATAGTTGCTCGAGGGAATAAACTTGAAATTTAAGAGAATGGTTGATTTAAAGAGAAGTTCTAAGAGAGAAGGTTTTTAGAAAAGAGATTAGGATTTCATCTCAAATGAGGTATATATAGTGTTCATGAATCACTTAGAGCAGTAGGCTAAAATTATGCTTTGAGATAAAATGATTGGCCAGTTTGGGGGGTAAAATGGCGTCATCATAACATCTTAGTAGTTGGTATATAACTAAGTAGCTGCTGTCTTACACACAACTTACCTTTAATCAGCTATTGACATACAAGCAGTTCAAGTAATAACACATGTAGTCATCTGGTAAAACCTTCCGTACAACACATAACCCTTAACAACCTTCTTAGCAATAACTTGCTCAATAAGCCAATGACTGATTGAATTCATCCGTAAGATATATGGTTAATATAACAAGTTCCTCTAATGGTCCCTCAACAAAATAGATGTTATTAAACTTTAGGCACCTCGTTAACATATAAAAAGAGAATATTCTATTTCAAAATATGAATTAATTATTTATTCATATAGAATAGAAATTAATCCTTCATACAAAATATGAATGAATAAATCATCTGTAGACAAATTTTATTTTCCGGGGTGTCACAAAACCTAACATTTATGACATTCTTACTCAGGCCGTTGATGTTATCACGGTCATGTGGTCCACTTCAGTTACCCAATATGAGAGTGATGACTCTTAGTGGTAACATTTAAATATAGGAATGCTTCTTATGCTAATACTCCTGAAATAGTTAATCAAAATTTAAAATTACCTATTCATGAAAAATATGATGTTCCTACCCCTGATGAGGAAATATATGATATTTTTATGTACCTACACTATGATGAAGAAATGACATCCATAGGTTCATTCAATAAATCTCACCTTAGGCAGGAATAGTCTTTATTCTTTCTTATTATCGCAAAAACATCACTTCTAAATGCAGTGGTTATGATGTCATCACTACACTCACACAAAAAATTGCATATTGTGTTTTGTATTATAGGCACATAAAGTTAGGGTTGTTGATATTAAAGAGTATAATAGCAAAACTTAAAACACGTGATAAAAGAAAAATTTATTATGCTAGGTTTTTCATGATGATTGGTAATCATTTAGTTCCTAATTAAATACCATTAGGATGCAAGTTGTTCCATCAGTCATGCCAAGCAAGAGAATCTTCTCTAATGTAAAGAGAAAAGCAACAAAGGTAATGGTTCCTATCTTTTATCCTCCTACTATGAGATCACTTCTCATAGCTAGGCTTCTAATCCTTTACACTTTGTCATTCTTTGAGGATCATATACAACAAACGATAAACCCAATTGATCTTCCAACAACTTCACAACAACAATCTTTAGCCCCCTCTACGGTCTCTCAAAAGACTATGGTTACAAAAAGAAAAAAAGCCACAAAAATTCCTACAAAAAGAAAAACAAGTGAGAGTAACAGTGAGATTAAGGGCAGAAATGAAGCTGAGGTAGCACTTTAGAGAAAGAAGAGAGTAATAACCCCAAGACAAAAGCAATATAGTGCCTCCCAAAAGGCAATGGAGGTTAAAAGGGAAAACAATAGACCGGAAGCATACTCCCAAAAGGAGGTTGACATTGAAGACAGTTCCCAACCAAGAACAACAGGTAAAGAGTCTGCACAATCTTTTATGCAACAACATAAGATAAGCCAATCAATAAGAGAGAAGAACTAAAAGAAAGAGTGACACTGTGAGTGCACACATTGAGTCTACTTGAATTAATGCTTCTCAAATTTCAATTCCTGAGGAGCAGCCAACATTTCAATTTATACTTTCTCCTCTTTCTTCTCCTACTCTCGATACTTCAAAACCAACAGGTTCAAATCTTCTTGATGCTTTCCAAGAAGAGTCAACACTCTAAGTTATTCAAGAAGAATCAGTCTCACTTTTCAAATTAGATATTGATATTTTTTAACCATCAGAGATTACCAAAGTTTCACTACAAGAGACTAACTCTCAGATGGAGTGGTCGGAGACGTCATTCACAAGCGACTAGTTTTTCACCAGTGACTAAAGCTTTTATTTCATAAGAGACTGATATAGAAGAACCACTTATTCAAAGTACAAGTGCAGTCAGTTCTCAGGCTCTTATTGTCCATTACATGGCTCACTTATTTTCCTTGGAGGGAACCTTAACCACATCATTGTTAAGGGAACCTCCTCTTCTTGGTGCCATGGATAATTCTTCTTTACCTCATCTTTCTTTAAGACTGAGTATACATATCCAAATTAGTGAGGTAGAGAGAATATCTAATGAGAGTCAGATTCCTGACCTGGAAAAAGATGAGTCGAGTGAAAAAGAGAGCCAAGATTTAGTAAGCTTAGAAAAAGGAGAGGGTATGAGCAAGGATGAATTTCTTAAACCTATTTCCACACTTTCATCATTGAAACTCATTTATCTTATGCTCCCAAAGTTGATCAAACATTAGAAGATAATGAGAGAAGCTCTTAGCTAGGTGATGCAACACTTTAGATACTAGTCGAAATGTCAAATGAAGATTTGGAAGTACTGTATGGTCTTCAACAACGTCAGGACAGGTTGTTCGCATTGAAGACACACACTATAAATGAATTTGTGGCTGAAGAGGAACTAGAAGATAACATAGATGCTTGGCTAGATGCAAGCTTCACAAACACCTTGTATGAGGCAACTGCGCAGCTCAGACAAGATTATTTGACCACATTAGGGTCCATGGTAGTTGATCTCACTCTCGAAGCAGTCTACGAGGCATTGCTCAAATCAAATAAATGAAACATAATGTTCTAGTACTTTATGATTAATGGTCTCCAGACTGAATTCAAGAATGTCCAAACCAGGGTGGAATTGGAAGTAGAGAAGATATGAAAATGCTATGAAGGTTACCTTCCCAAGAGGATGCTCAACTCAACAATCTATGTGAGCAGTCCAATGCAGAGAAGCGCCTTCAAGTTGTAGAATCTACTGTTTAGTCCCTTCTGATTTCTCATACTAGATTATCTGAGGACATTCTGGAGCTCATACAACTCTTTTTCCTAGCCAACCCTTCTCTGGCTATTTTTGTCTTTCACCTTAAGGATGCTGGTGTCAAAAATGGGGAGAGTAGTTAGGTAAGGGGGAGTGAAGTTCATGTGGATAAAGGCGGGGTGATAGTTATCAACGAGGAAAATAGTTTAAACAGTTTGATGGTTGAACTTGAAAAACTTTAGAGAATAAACAAAGAAATTGATGCAACCATCACTATTAGGAGAGCTGAAGTAACTATTCAAGCTGAAGCTCCTACTTCATCCGAAGTCCCAATCATTAGAAAAGACAAAGATAAAGGTATTTTGGTTGAAGAACCTAAGAAGAAGAAATCTATTCAACCAGGACAACCTAAGCTAGTGGGAGATGCCATGAGTAGATTTCTCTCTTTTATTTTTTTCAGTTTGAAGTCAATTCTCAGTGTTGGACAACTCATTTAGTTTCTTCTCTAATGAGTTAAACATCCTCATGTGAAGAAGACCTTCATTGCATTATCTCATCTTTTCTACCTCTAGTTCCACCCTGTCTTGGACATTCTTGAGTTCAGTCTTGAGGCCATTGATCATGAAGTGTTGGAGCTTCATGTTCCTCTTTTCTGTTTTGATCAATATCTCATAAACTGTTTGCAAAGTGAGATCAGCTGCACTGGACCCTAATATACTCAAATAATCTTGTCTAAGTTGTGTAGTTGCCTCATCCAAGGTGTTCGTGAAGCTTACATCTAGCTAAGCATCCATATTTTCTTCTAGTTCCTCTTCAACCACAAGTTCATTTGCAGTGTGTGTCTTCAGTGCCGACAGCCGGTCTTGATGTTGTTGAAGACTATACAGTTCTTCAAAATCTACATTTGACATGTCTACTAGCATCTAAAGTGCTACATCCCCTAGCTGAGAGCTTCTCTTATTATCTTCTGATGTTTAATCAACACTAGGATGAGAAAATAAACGAGCTTCAGTGGATGAAGGTGTGGAAATAGGTTTAAGAAATTCGTTTGCTGAAAAATTTAATTTCTCTCTTTTATTTTTTTCAAGGATCTCTTCTTTACCTTTTTCAAAGCTTGCTAAAGCTTGACTCTCTTTTTTTCACTTGACTCACCTTGTTCCAGTTAGGAGCCTGACTCTCACTAGATATTCTCTCTACCTCACTAATTTGGATAGGTGGACTCAGTCTTAAAGAAAGAGGAGGTAAAGAAGAATTATCCATGGCACCAACGAGAGGAGGTTCCCTTATTAGTGATGTAAATAAGTAAGCCATGGGATGGATAATAAGAGCCTGAGAACTGACTGCACTTGTACTTTGAACAAATGGTTCTTGTGTGTCAGTATCTTGGGAATTAAAGGCTTTAGTCACTGGTGAAGAACTAGTTTCTTGTGAATGACTAGTCTTAGACTAGTCCATCTAAGAGCTAGTCTCTTATGGTGAAACTTGGCTAGCCTGTGATGGTTCAAGAATATCAGTTTCTGATTAGAAAAGTGAAACTGATTCTTCTTGAGTCACTTAGAGTGTTGGGTCTTCTTGGAAAGTATCAAGAATATTTGAACCTGTTGGTTCTGAAGAATCAAGAATAGGAGAAAAAGGAGGACAAAGTATAGATTGGAATGTTGGATGCTCCTCATGAATTGAAATTTGAAAAAACATCAATTCAAGTAGACTCAGTGTATGCACTCACATTGTCACTCTTTCTTTTAGTTTGTCTCTCATATTGACTTATCTTCTGTTGTTGTACAAAAGATTATGTAGAATTTTTACCTGTTGTTCTTGGTTGGGAACTGTCTTTAATGTCAACATCCTTTTGGGAAGATGCTTCTAGTCTGCTATTTTTCCTTTTAACCTCCAGTGCCTTTTGGGAGGCAATACATTGCTTTTTTCTTAGGGTTATTACTCTTTTCTTTCTCTTAGGTGCCCCCTCAGCTTTTTTTTCTCCTTCAATCTCACTCTCACCCTCACTTGTTTTTTTTTTATTGGAACTTTTATTGCTTTCTTTCATTTTTGCAACCACAGTCTTTTGGGAGACTATAGAGGGGACAAGAGATTGTTGTTATGAAGTTGTTGGAGGATCAATTGAGTTTTTGGTTTGTTTCACATGATCCTCAAAGAATGACAAAAAGTAAAGGTTTGGAAACCGAGCTACGAGAAGTGATCTCATAGTAGGTGGATAAGAGAAAGGAACCATTACATTTGCTTCTTTTCTCTTTACATCAGAGAAAATTCTTTTGCTCTACATGACTGTTGGAACAACTTTCATACCAGTTATATTCAAATTAGGAATTAAATGATTAGTAATCATCATTAAAAATCTAACATAATAAATTTTGTTTCCATCACTAGTTTTAAGTTTTGTTATTATTCACTTTAATATCAACAGCCCTAAATTTATGTGTCTACCATACAAAACCCAATATGCAATTTTTTGTGTGAGTGTAGTGATGACATCATAACCACTGCATTTAGAAGTGAATGCTTTTGTGATTATATCAAAGAATAAAGACCATTCTCGCCTAAGGAGAGGTCTAGTGATTGAACCTTTGGATGTAATTTCTTTATCGTAGTGTTGGTTCCTAAACATATCATATATTTCCTCATCAGAAACATGAGCATCATATTTTTCATGAATAGATAATTGTAAAGCTTTATTAACATTTTCATGAGTAATAGCATAAGAAGCATTCTTATATTTAAACATTACCACTGAAAAGTCATCACTCTCATCCTGGGTAACTGCAGTGGACCACATGACCATGATAACATTAGTGTCCTGAGTGGGAGTGTCATAAATGGCATGTGTCAGTGTGGAAGCTTGAAGAAAATCCATAAATAGATGATATTGCACTCCAAACTCGTTCTTGTTAGAGACTTAGGCATGATTTTTTTTTTATGAAGTCGAAGTCGCCAAACTTGAAACACACTGTTTTGGATGCCATTGTTGATACCTATGAAAAGTTTGAAAGTTTTCTTTGCACAAGGTTAGATTGCATAGTATTAGAGAGAGAACACAAGAGTTCAATAGAATTGTAACTGAATTTGGTTGGAGCCCTTACTTGTGTTTAAAACATTAACAATTCTTTAGATAATGATCGTCTTTTAGAGATTAATTAGAAATATAGTTAATTACTCATTTGTCCTTACTAAAATAAGTTATTAGAGACTATCTTAGTCTCTTACCCAATCACTCTCAGAGACTAAGTTAAGCTAGTCTCCGATAGTTCAATTTTGACTTGTCAGAGACTCGTGAAATAGAACAATCAGAGACTAATTATTTACAATAGATAAGAAGTAATTACCCATCACTTCTATTCTTTAGTCTCTATTGTTACTTTGTTCACAAAGTTTTCTAACAATCAATACAATGATTATTTGCTATTGATTTTTTGCCCATGAAGAACAATTGTAATTTAGAAATTAAGTTCTAGCTTCTAATTTTCTAAAAACTTGTTTTTTAAGAATTTACTCAGTTTTTAGGAGCATATTTCCACATACCTAGTTCATAGACTAACTTAGTAAATGTAAGTTAATCAAAAGGTTTGGTGATTATGTCAACAAACTGTTTATTAGTTGTAACCCAGTGCAATTCAATAGTACCTTCACTCATATGTTCTCTAATGAAGTGATACCTTATGTCAATACGTTTTGTTCTTGAATGCTGTACAAGGTTCTCAGTTATTGCTATGATACTTGTGTTATCATAGTACATTGGAATTTTGGTTAAAGTCGTACCATAGTCCAGGATGTGGCGCCCGAGGAAATCCCCAAAAGCCGGGCCTCGGGCACTATCAACAATTTGGATGACAGCCCCCAAGATCCCCAGGCTGGGACCCCGGACTACGCCAGGAAATTGCAACACATTAACACAACAGCAAAGAAATGACACAACCAAGCATTTACAATACTCATGCGAGAAATATATTCTCAAATCCATCATCTTACAAAACCTCAATGCTTGAATATAAACAAGCAACAACGGAAAAACAAATTAACTTAAGATGGCTCATCTGGCCTTACAAACTAAACATTTCTATGATGGCCTCTCTCTTCACTTTCCCTTTAAAAGCCATCCATAGGAGAGAAATCAAGAAGCTCTCACTATGTCATTTTCTCTTTTCCTTTACTAGGTATCTCAGCCTTTATGTCATAACCTGTAAAACATTTCATAATAATCCACATGAGCTTTTACGCTCAGCAAGTATATGATCATAAGCAAAAAGAATCAGATATTTCAAAATCTTTAATATTCATTGAGGTTGGACGAAGCAATGTCAAAACCTCCTGATAAATCAATAAACATGCATCATTTAGGGTTCCCGAGTGATTTCAATGGGTTAACCCTCTTTAACAAATAAACCTTGATTCGCCCTCTCTTCATCAGATAATGCATCACCTGACCAAACTGATCATTATCTGACTTCCTTTAACGATCAAATTTCATCCCAGCTGGTCAGCCTGGTCGTTTGATCCATCCTTTGACATATGTAGTCACTTGCAGAAAGCATATGGTATGTGAAAAGTCTAATTACCGATGCCTTGCCTCGGTCTATCATTCTCTATCATCATTGGCCAGAATACCAGGCGAAAGCATTCAACAGCCCTTCAGCTTTCCATATGGATATATCTTCTTGAAAACATTTTCTCATTTTAAATTGGCACGATCAACAATAAAAAGCAAGGACTGCCAAACACATCAGCGTACTCAACAGATAAAAGTTGACTACCGATGATTTTTCTATATACCCATACAGAAACTACTAGGGTGTGCACACAAGATCAAGTCTTGCAACACCCTACATCATTTTCATCATCTTTTGGTGTGCTAGGGACTTTAAACATTAGCAAACACCTAATAGCATATAGCTCAATAATCAACATTATTTCACGTACGTTGAATCAATGATCGTACGTTACTTAATCATCAAAGAGATCATCATCATTAACATCATTCAATTACGTAAATCGAAGTAATGATTCTACGTAATCAGTAAGAAAGAAAGTGGAATGAGTATATATTTGCCTTGGTCCTTAGCTAAAATCACTATACTGGTTGCAAAAAGGATTCTGTAAAACATCATTGTTGGTATAAAATGAGAATTCCATACTTAAAAGATGACCATTCAGATTAGAAAATGGTTATCAGGGTACGAAGTTGCCCGTCAGGGGATATTTTACTCGTCAGGGGATGACCGTCATGGGATATTTTACTCGTCAGGGGATGACCGTCAGGGGATAGTCATCAGGGGATAACTTAACCGTCAGGGGATGACCGTCAGGGGATAGTCATCAGGGGATAACTTACCCGTCAGGGAATAATCCATCCGTCAAGGGATAATCTTGTTCATCGCCAAACTTGTCGGGTGACAACTTGTTCAGTGCCGAACTCCCCAAGTCATCGCTGAACTCATCAGTGGATGATTTGTTCAGCGCCAAACTCACTTGTTCAGCAATGAACTTGTCGAGGACTAAGAATTTTAGTCATCAGAGACTATCATACTTTGCCCACCAGAGACTAACAACATTACCTCATCAGATACTAACCTTAGTCTATCGGAGACTAACAAATATTTCATCAGAGACTGATGATGTCATCTTAACCCATCGGAGACTAAGGCTAACATCATCATCAGAGACTATCATTAACTCATCAGAGACTAACATTAGAGCTTGTCTCTGCTTCGATGGAAGGCCTTACATGAACAAACTTAACCTAGGATGCTTCATAAACATGAATATGCAACAAAACGTAGCCTATCTTTTAAAGCTTAACTTTTCCTTGAAACCCTAATATGCACGGCTACTACTCTCGGATACTATGCAAGAAGGAATAACATAGGAGATCTTAAAATTCTTACCTCTTGGTTTGACGAAAGAAATCACAGCTGGTTTGGAAGTAATCACCCAGAAAAGAGAACTTGAAATTATATGGAGATGGTTGGTTTAAGGAAGAACTTTGGAAGAGAAATTTTTAGAAAAAAGATTAAAATGTTCCTCCGAATGAGGTATTTATAGGAGGCTGAGATTATGCTGTGAAATAAAATGATTGGTTAATCTGGACGGTAGAACGGCTGCTCATCATGATTCTTAGCAACTAAGCATATGTAATAAGCTTGTTGTCCTTCATACACACACGTTTAATCCACTGATGACACACAAGCAGCTTACTAATCTAATTAGTATACGTACTCATCATGTCATTTCCCTTACGTAGGCCATTCAACTACTTTGTTAATCCTTAGACTTACATTCCTTTACGCAATTAACGAAGGCTACCAAACATACATACATCATTTGCTTATTCTTGCAACCAACATCCAAACAAATATAACCCCTTTTATGGGTCCAAAAATATTTAGACATTCAAAAACATCATATAATAACCATATACATATTAATAAGAAAATAAAATAAAATAAAATGAGTGAATAAATTATTTATAGATAAACAAATTTTCCAGGTCGTCACATTCTCCCCTCCTTACAATAAGTTTCGTCCTCGAAACTTTACTGGTGAAATAGTTGAGGGTACTTTTGCATCATCATTTCTTCTAGTTCCCATGTTGCTTCTTCAACATTGTGGTTTCTCCATAAAACTTTTACGGATGTAATTTCTTTATTTCTCAAAACCTTTACTTGACGATCCAAAATTTGCATGGGCGTTTATTCATAATGCAAATTTGGCTGTAACTCAATGGGCTGGTAGTCAATAATGCCAAAATGATTTCCTTTATATGGTCGTAGCATTGAGACATGAAATATGTCATGAACATGCCTTAGAGCTGGGGGTAGCGCTAATTGATAAGCCACTTCACCAATACGACGGAGTATTTCAAAAGGTCCAATAAAACGAGGACTTAACTTTCCTTTTCGTCCGAAGTGCAATATGCCCTTTCAAGGTGAGATCTTGAGCAATGCATCACTTCCTACTTCTAATGTTTGATCTTTTCGGTGTTGGTTTGCATATTGCTTTTGTCGATCTTGAGTTGCGCTTAACTTGGCTCGGATCGTTCGGATTGCATTCTCAGTTTGTTGGACTATCTCTGGTCCCTCTAACTTCCTTTCTCCAACTTCATTCCAATACAATGGTGTTCTACACTTTCTTCCATACAAAGCTTCAAATGGAGACATTCCTATGCTTGTATGATAACTGTTATTATAAGATAACTCGATGAGGGGTAGATGTTCATCCCATCGTCCTCCAAAATCCAAAGAACATGCTTTCAGCATATCTTCTATGGTTTGGATTGTTCTTTCAGATTGCCCGTCAGTTTGCGGGTGGAAAGCAATACTCATGTCCAATCTTGTTCCTAAGTATTCTTGAATACTTCGCCAAAACCTAGACGTAAAACGAGGATCACGATCAGATACAATCGAAACTGGCACTCCATGACGGCTAAGGATTTCCTTCACATATAATCTGACCAATTGGTCCATCTTATAGGTGTCCTTAATAGGTAGGAAATGTGTAGATTTAGTTAATCTGTCTACTACTACCCAGATTGTATTTAATCCTCTTTGAGTTACCGGCAATCCAACTACAAAATCCATTGTGATATATTCCCATTTCCATTCTGGGATATCCAAGGATTGCAACAAACCACTAGGCTTTTGGTTTTCTGCTTTAACTTGTTGACAGGTGAGACATGTATTTACCCATTCAGCTATTTCTTTCTTCATGTTAGGCCACCAAAAATTTTGTTTCAAATCTTGATACATTTTGGTTCCACCTGGATGTATCGAAAATATAGAGTTATAGGCCTCCTATAGTAGACTTCTTTTTAATTCCAGCTTTGTCAGAATCCAGATTCTATTTTCAAACCTCATTAATCCATCACCGTGGACCCGACATTTCCCATTTTCTCTCCTTAACAATTTTTCCCTATCTTCCACATACTCTTCTTGAGTTTCTTTGATAATAGTTAGTAAGCTTGGTTTTACACCAACCTCTTGCTCTAACTCTTTCTTTCGCTGAGTTGTGATGACATTTATTTGTAAGCTCTCCAAATCAATCCTTACCTCTTCTTGACTTGTCATCACATTTAACCTTTCACATCTACTTAATGCATCAGCTACAACATTTGCTTTCCCAGGGTGATAGTTGATCTAGCAATCATAGTCTTTAATTAGCTCCAACCACCGTCTTTGCCTCATGTTCAATTCTTTTTGAGTAAAAATGTACTTTAAACTCTTGTGGTCAGTGTAAATCTCACATTTCTCTCCATAGAGATAATGTCTCCAAATCTTTAATGCGAAAACGATCGCGGCCAATTCTAAGTCATGTGTTGGGTATCGTTTTTCGCAATCCTTGAGTTGCCGAGATGCATAGGCAATAACTTTTCCATGTTGCATTAACACAGCTCCTAATCCATTTATTGAGGCATCACTATAGATCACAAAATCTCCTTTGTTATCTGGTAAACTTAGTACTAGGGTGGTGGTTAACCTTTTCCTTAATTCTTGAAAACTCTTCTCACAAGCGGAAGTCCAAGTGTACTTTTCTGTCTTCCTTGTCAGATTTGTTAATGGGACTGCTATTTTAGAGAAATCTTGAACGAATTGACGATAGTATCCTGCTAACCCTAGAAAACTTCGCACTTCTGTAGGTGTCTTTGGTTGTGGCCAATTTATGATGGCTTCAACTTTAATGGGATCAACCAAAATTCCTGATTCATTGATCACATGTCCTAAAAATTTCACCTCTTTTAACCAAAATTCACACTTCAAAAATTTAGCATAAAGTTTCTCTTGTCTCAATGTCTCCAGGATTATCTTCAAATGTTCATCATGTTATTTTCTCGTCTTAGAATAGATGAGAATGTCATCTATGAACACAATGATGAACTTATCCAAATATGGTTTGAAAACTCGGTTCATCAAATCCATAAAAACAGCTGGGGCATTGGTGAGTCCAAAAGGCATTACCACAAATTCATAATGACCATAACGGGTTCTAAAAGTTGACTTAGGGACATCCTCAGTCTTAATCTTCAATTGATGATATCTTGATCTTAAGTCAATTTTTGAAAAATACTTTGCTCCCTTGAGTTGGTCGAACAAGTCATTAATCCTAGGTAAAGGATATCGGTTCTTCACCGTCACCTTATTTAATTCTCGGTAATCAATACATAACCTCAATGATCCATCTTTCTTCTTTACAAATAAAATGGGTGCTCCCCAAGGTGAAACACTTGGCCTAATAAATCCTTGATCCAGCAATTCTTGTAGTTGTGTCATAAGCTCCTTTAATTCTGAAGGGGCCATCCTATAAGGGGCTTTGGAAATTAGAGCAGTTCCTGGTACTAACTCAATTCCAAATTCAACTTGTCTGTCTGGAGGTATACCTGGTAATTCCTCAGGAAATACATCTCCAAATTCCTTTACTACAGGGATATCTGAAATCTTTAATTCTTCTACCCTTTTGTCATAAACATGAGCTAAAAATGTTTCACATCCCTTGCGTAACATTTTATTAGCTTGCATCATCGAAAGAAAGTGAGAGGATTTAGTAGTCTTACACCCCTGAAATAGCACTTTACTATTTGAGGGTGTTCTTAGAGAAACCTTCTTTTTCCTGCAATCTATACTAGCTTGGTATTTATGTAACCAATCCATGTTTAGTATTAGATCAAACTCTCCCAATGGAAAAGGTATTAAATTGGCAGGGAAGTCATGCTTTCCTATTCTTATACTACAATCAGGTAGTATACTCTTGACAACATACACCTCTTGGTTAGCTACTATGACTTCTAGAGGTGCTTCTAAGCATTCAGGAGCAAAATTCTTATCCTTAAGAAAACGTTCAGATATGAAGGATTTAGTCAAACCAGAATCAAATAAAGCATGTACTCCAATTGAATTAACCAAAATTGTACCTGAAACCACGTTGTTAGACAGTAGAGCATCCTGTGCAGTCATATTGTAAGTTCTAGCTTGGGGTCGATTTACTGTCATGCTAGGTGCTACAAATGGGAGCTTACCCTGACTCTTTTTCTGAGGACATGAAGTAGAGATGTGGCCTTCTTGACCACAACTAAAGCATCTCCTTGTTGTTCCAACTATATGGCTAGCATTTTGTGGTTGATATTGTTGCGGAGAAAACCTTGGTTGGAAAATGTTTGGTGCCTGACTTGGGCAATTGGTGGCAGTATGACACGATCGATGGCATTTGAAACACAAACCGGTTCCTATTAAACACTGGGAAGTTTCATGATTTCTTCCACATTTGCCACAAATAACAATCCTCCTTTTATTCTCACTTAAATCCATACTGAAATTTCTTTTCTTACTATTATCATTATACCTATTTTCTTCCTCTTGTTTCATCATGACCGAACTGGTTTGTGGTTTCCCTTGTCCTCCAATCCTTTGATTATGATTGCTATTAAAATATTTCCCTTTCCTTATTCCTTCCTTACGTTTCTCCCAATTAAATTCCCGGAGTAGCTTGCCACTTTTCTCTGCCATCTTTGACCTTTGAACAATTTCAGCATAGTTGTTCAGACATAAAATAGCAATCTTATCCCGCAGCCATGGATTCAAACCATGCTCAAACCTTTTTATCTTTCTTCTCTCAGTATATACCAAATGTGGGGCATATCTTTGCAATTCATTAAACTTCTTTTCATATTCTTCCACAGTCATGTTCCCTTGTCTCAATTCTAGAAATTGTTTTTCTAGTTCATATGCAGCACTGATCGAAAAATACTTGTTAAAGAAAAATTCCTTGAACTGGGGCCAGGTGAAGACTCGATCAACTTTAGGGATTGCTTGATCATTCCTAATTACCAATCTCCTAGTCCTTTCTAATCGTTCAGTATTTTCCCACCAATAACTAGCTTTTCCTTTCAATAGATACGTGGCATATTCTGTCTTAAGGTCATCACTCACTCCTGAGATACGAAAAGCCTTCTCTACTTCTTTAATCCAAATCTGAGCGACAGTGGGACCTCCATCACCATTAAAAGTAGGTGGACAACTATTGGTAAAGTCCTTAAACGTTACCCTTCTAGATTGAACATGTGGTCGAAGTACTTGGTTATTGTTACTTTGGGAGGCTTCCTTAATCATATTTACCAATAAGGCAATAGGATTCTCTAGATTATCATTTTCTGGATTGTTATTTAGGTTAGGGTTCTCTTGATCAACTTGGTTGGTAGCTTGACGGGTTCGAGGTCTTCCTTTTGGGGCCATTTCCTATAAATTAAGGAAAATATAAACTTACCATCGAAAAATTCCTTCTCTCTTTTAAGGAATAATATACACAAATAGAAAAGAGAATTTCCAAATTAAATCATCAAAATATATATATTAAGTAACAAAAGTTACATCATAACAAATTTGTACAATAAAGCTTCCTTATTACAACATTATACAAAAACATAACAACACTGACTACTACCGATGCCTAATACAAGGGTTGAGAATCAAGTTCACTCATTGTTCTGCGTGCAAAATGACACGCTCCTTCAACCTTCTCTATAAGGTTATACATCATCTGATCTCGATCTGCTACAGTAGGCTGGCGCAGCCTAAAATAATTGCTAACCGAGATCACCACCTCTGTCAGAGTCTCAGTGAGAACTAAGGACACATCCTGAAATGATACCCTCCAAAGGTCCAACAGTTTGCTAATTCTTTGATAAGCCATTGACTGACGCATCATGGTGGTATTACGTGTAGCCAACTCTGATTGTGTCATACGGATTTTGCGTTGAAGGTAATAACAGAATCCATTTGGAAAAGGCAAGGGTACTGGATTTTCTGGTGGTGGTACAACAGGTACAACATTTGATAAGGTAACTGGTGTACAAATAGCATGTGGAGTGGCTGACACCGTAGGTAGTGTGTGTCTATCTGCAAGGGAACCTCCGGTCTGAGACACCTACCGGTTCTGTTTAATTCCCTTAGGTTCTATAGACCCCTTTACATGTTTATCAGAATCTCTAGGCACCTCAAAACAAAAAACCTAAGTTGGTTTATTCACTCTTTTGCGAGGAGTCACTCGCCAACAAGCACCTGTCCTCCCACGATTGACATCTAACAGATGGTGTTTACTAAACTTGAAAGGTCGAGCAGCCTTACTACTAGAGATATGCTCCTTCTCTAAACTTTTAACCATAGGTGCCTTACCCTTATCTACATGTCCGAGAGTAGGTGGATTCATCTATAAGGAAACATAGCTTAAATCAATATCAACTTATCATTTATAATAAGGATTTAACATACGTACTAATACTATAACAGGATGTACAACAAATTCAACGTGAATTGTTCTATCTTATAACCTCTCATCTAACCTGGTAACCCAAGAATAATCGAGACTCAACTTAGACAGTTATCTCTTATTCAACTCTCCTTATCCTTTCAGTCATTTCATAAGCAAAAAGAATCAGACATTTCAAAAGCTTTAATATTCATTGAGGTTGGACGAAGCAATACCAAAACCTCCTGATAAATCAATAAACATGCATCATTTAGGGTTCCCGAGTGATATCAATGGGTTAACCCTCTTTAACAAATAAACCTTGATTCGCCCTCTCTTCATCAGATAATGCATCACCTGACCAGACTGATCATTATCTGACTTCCTTTAACGATCAAATTTCATCCTAGCTGGTCAGCCTGGTCGTTTGATCCATCCTTTGACATATGTAGTCACTTGCAGAAAGCATATGGTATGTGAAAAGTCTAATTACCGATGCCTTGCCTCGGTCTATCATTCTCTATCATCATTGGCCAGAATACCAGGCGAAAGCATTCAATAGCCCTTCAGCTTTCCATATGGATATATCTTCTTGAAAACATTTTCTCATTTTAAATTGGCACGATCAACAATAAAAAGCAGGGACTACCAAACACATCAGCGTACTCAACAGATAAAAGTTGACTACCGATGATTTTTCTATATACCCATACAGAAACTACTAGGGTGTGCACACAAGATCAAGTCTTGCAACACCCTACATCATTTTCATCATCTTTTGGTGTGCTAGGGACTTTAAACATTAGCAAACACCTAATAGCATATAGCTCAATAATCAACATTATTTCACGTACGTTGAATCAATGATCGTAAGTTACTTAATCATCAAAGAGATCATCATCATTAACATCATTCAATTACGTAAATCGAAGTAATGATTCTACGTAATCAGTAAGAAAGAAAGTGGAATGAGTATATACTTGCCTTGGTCCTTAGCTAAAATCACTATACTGGTTGCAAAAAGGATTCTGTAAAACATCAATGTTGGTATAACATGAGAAATCCATACTTAAAAGATGACCATTTAGATTAGAAAATGGTTATCAGGGCACGAAGTTACCCATCAGGGGATATTTTACTCGTCAGGGGATGACCGTCATGGGATATTTTACTCGTCAGGGGATGACCGTCAAGGGATAGTCATCAGGGGATAACTTACCCGTCAGGGGATACCTTACTCATCAGGGAATAATCCATCCGTTAGGGATAATCTTGTTCATCGCCAAACGTGTCGGGTGACAACTTGTTTAGCGCCGAACTCCCCAAGTTATCGCTGAACTCATCAGTGGATAATTTGTTCGGCGCCAAACACCTCGGTGGATAAATGTTAAGCGCTAAACTCACTTCTTCAACAATGAACTCGTCGGGGACTAAGAATTTTAGTCATCAAAGACTATCATACTTTGCCCACCAGAGACTAACAACATTACCTCGCCAGAGACTAACCTTAGTCTATCGGAGACTAACCTTAGTCTATCGGAGACTAACCTTAGTCTATCGGAGACTAACAAATATTTCATCAGAGACTGATGATGTCATCTTAACCTATCGGAGACTAAGGCTGACATCATCATCAGAGACTAACATTAGAGCTTGTCTCTGCTTCGATGGAAGGCCTTACATAAATAAACTCAACCTAGGATGCTTCATAAACATGAATATGCAACAGAACGTAGCCTATCTTTTAAAGCTTAACTGTTCCTTGAAACCCTAATATGCACGGCTACTACTCTCGGATACTATGCAAAAAGGAATAACATAGGAGATCTTAAAATTCTTACCTCTTGGTTTGACTAAAGAAATCACAGCTGGTTTGGAAGTAATAACCCAGAAAAGAGAACTTGAAATTATATGGAGATGGTTGGTTTAAGGAAGAACTTTGGAAGAGAAATTTTTAAAAAAAAGATTAAAATGTTCCTCCAAATGAGGTATTTATAGGAGGCTGAGATTATGCTGTGAAATAAAATGATTGGTTAATCTGGACGGTAGAACGGCTGCTCATCATGATTCTTAGCAACTAAGCATATGTAATAAGCTTATTGTCCTTCATGCACACACGTTTAATCCACTGATGACACACAAGCAGCTTTCTAATCTAATTATTATACGTACTCATCATGTCATTTCCCTTACGTAGGCCATTCAACTACTTTGTTAATCCTTAGACTTACATTCCTTTATGCAATTAACGAAGGCTACCAAACATATATACATCATTTCCTTATTATTGCAACCAACATCCAAACAAATATAACCCCTTTTATGGGTTCAAAAATATTTAGACATTCAAAAACATTATATAATAACCATATACATAATAATAAGAAAATAAAATAAAATAAAATGAGTGAATAAATTATTTATAGATAAACAAATTTTCCAGGTCGTCACACAGGAGTTGATTTTTGATCCATAGGATCTTAGCACAACAATTACCTGCTGCAATATATTCAACTTCTACATTTGAGGTTGAAACTGAATTTTATTTCTTACTAAACGAAGAAACAAGCCTACCTCCAAGAAATTGGTAGCTTCCACTTGTGGCTTTCCTGTCTAGTTTACACCCTGCATAGTCAGCATCTGAATAGTCAATTAGTTTAAAATCAGATTCTTTAGGATACCATAACCCAAGGTTTGGGGTACCCTTTAATTATCTGAGTTGTGACGATCTGAAAATTTTGTTTATCTATAAATAATTTATTCACTCCTATTTGTTTTCTTATTAACGTGAATAGTTAATAAATGATGTTTTTGAATGTCTAAATATTTTTGGACCCATTAAAGGGTTATAATTTGTTTGGATGATAGTTACAAGGACAAGCAAATTATGTTTACATGTCTGGTAACAATTGTTATTGCTTGGAGGAATATAAGCATCTAAACTAGTAAGTCTCTTGCTGATCAGAATGGCGTATGTAAGAATGATTACGTCATGTGTACGTATATTAATTAGATTATTAAGCTGCTTAAGTGACTAGCTTACGTGCATGAAGGACAACAACTGCTTATTACATGTATCAGCTGTTAAGAATCATGATGAGTAGCCGTTTTATTAACGAATCATCTTATCCCAAAGCTTAATCTCACCTTACTATAAATACCTCATCCGGAGGTAATCTCTTTTCTAAAGATTTTCTCTCCTAAAGTTCTTATTTAAACTACCATCTCCATATAATTTCAAGTTCTTTCTTCTGGGCGATTACTTCCAAACAGGGTTTGATTTCTTTCGTCAACCCAAGAGGTAAGAATCTTATGTTCTCCTCTGCTTTTCATTTTTACGAAAGTATTCACCGTGTATGCTAAGTCTTTAGGAAAAAATAAAGCTTTCAAAGAGTATATTGTTTTGAGTTAATGAAAGGATGATTATGCATCATAGATTGAGTTTATTTATCAGTTGATGTCGTTCGTGAACATGGAAGACTTCCTTTTATCAGAGACTAGTTCTATGATCAGTCTCTGATGAGATAATGTTAGTCTCTGATGAGATAATATCAGTCTCTAATAAGTTAACATTAGTCTCTGATGGGTTAAGATGACGTCATCAGACTCTGATGAGTTAATGATAATCTTCGATGATGTAAGCCTTAGTCTCCGATGGGTTAAGCTGACGTCATCAGTCTCTAATCAGTTAATGATAATCTCTGATGACGTCAACCTTCGTCTCCGATGGGTTAAGATGACGTCATCAGTCTTTGATGAGTTAATGATAATCTCCGATGATGTCAACCTTACTCTCCGATAGGTTAAGATGATGTCATCAGTCTCTGATGAGATATTTGTTAGTCTCTGACGAGTAATTATCCCCTAACAGGCGTGCATTCCCCGATGGGTAAAATATCCCCTGATGGATGAATTATCCCCTGACAGGCATGTATCCCCTGATGGGTAAATTATCCCCTGATGGCTGAATTATCCCCTAACAGGCATGTATTCCCTAATGGGTAATGCATCCCCTAACGAGTAAATATTCCCTGACGAGCAACTTCGTGCTCTTATGACCATTCTCTGTTCTGCATAGTCATCATTTGAAGTAAGGATTTCTCATGTTATACCAACAATGATGTTTTACAGATCCCTTTTGCAACCAGTATAGTGAATTTAGCTAAGGACCAAGGCAAGTATATACTCATTCCATTTTCTTTCTTACTGATTACGTAGAATCATTATTTTGATTTATGTAAATAAATGATGTTAATGGCCATGCAAGATGATAATTTGTTTTAAGTAACGTACGATCATTCATATGATGTACGTGAAAAGATGTTGATGTTTGAGCTATGTGTCATTGGGTGATTGCTAGTTGTTTAAAATCGCTAGCACACCAAAAGATGATGAAGATAATGTAAGGGTGTTGTAGGTTGTGATCTTGTATGCACACCCGAGCATGTCCTGTATGGATATATAGTTACGTTATTGGCAGTCGCTGCTTTATTTGTTGAGCACGCCAAGGTTATTGGCAGTCGCTGCTTTTAATTGTTGAGCACGCCAAAGTTTTTAAAACAAGAAAATGTTTACAAGAAGATATATCCATATGGGAAGTTAAGGGGCTGTTGAATGCTTTTGTCTGGTATTCTGGCCAATGATGATAGGAAATGAAAGACCGAGGCATCGGTAATCAGATCCTCGCAGAGCAATGTTTTCTGCAAGTGACTACGTATGTCAAATGATAGAATCAAACGACCAGGCTGACCAACTGGGATGAAATTTGATTGTTAAAGAAAGTCAGATAGTGATCAGTCTGGTCAGGTGATGCATTATCTAATGAAGAGAGGGAGAATCAAGATTTATTTCTAAAGAGGGTTAACCCCTTGAAATCACTCGGGAACCCTAAATGATACAAGTTTATTGATTATCTTGAGGTGTTAGCATTGTTTCGCCCAACCCCAGTGAATATTTAAGCTTTTGAATTATCTATCCTTCTTGCTTATGAATATATACTTGCTGAGCGTAAACGCTCATGTGGAATGTTATGAAATGTTTTACAAGTTATGTCAAGAAGGCCGAGTCGCCTAATAAAGAAAAAGAGAAAATCGCATAGTGAGAGCTTCTTGATTTCTCTCCTATGGATGGCCTTTAGAAGGGAATTGAAATGGAAGGCCATCATAGAAATGTTTAGGTTGTAAGGCCAGATCACATAAAGTTAGTTTCCACTGTAGCTTGTTGTACAAATTTGTCATGATGTAACTTTTGTTACTTAATATGTATTTTGATGGCTTAATTTGGAAATTCTCTTTCCTTTTTGTATATATTATTCTTTAAAAGAGAGAGGGAACTTTCAATAGTAAATTTGTATTTTTTGTAATTTATAGGAAATGGCCCCAAAAGGAAGACCCCAAACTCGTCAATCCACTAACCAAGCTGATCAAGAGAACCCCAACCTGAACAACAATCAAGGAAACAATAATCAGGAAAATCCTATTGCCTTATTGGTAAATATGATTAAGGAAGACTCCCAAAGTAACAACAACCGAGCACTTCCACCACAAGTACAACCTAGGAGGGTAACATTTAAAGGTTTTACCAATAGTTGCCCACCTACTTTTAATGGTGATGGAGGTCCCACTGCCGCTCAAATTTGGATTAAGGAAGTAGAGAAAGCTTTTCGTATCTCGGGAGTAAGTGATGACCTTAAGACATAATATGCTACATATTTATTAAAAGGAGAAGCTAGCTATTGGTGGGAAAATACCGAACGATTAGAAATGACTAGGAGATTGGCAGTTAGGAATGAGCAAGCAGTCCCTGAAGTTGATCATGTTTTCACCTGGTCCCAGTTCAAGGAATTTTTCTATAACCAGTATTTTCCGACCAGTGCTGTGGATGAGCTAGAAAAGCAATTTTTAGAATTAAGACAAGGGAGCATGACTGTAGAAGAATATGAAAAGAAATTTAACGAACTCCAAAAGTATGCCCCACGTTTGGTAGATACCGAGAGAAGAAAGACAAGAAGATTTGAACATGGTTTGAATACATGGTTGCATGATAAAATTGCTATTTTATGCCTTAACAACTATGCTGAAGCTGTTCAAAGGTCAACAGTAGCAGAGAAAAGTGGCAAGCTACTTCAGGAATTTAATTGGGAGAAACGCAAGGAAGGAAAGAGGAAAGGAAGTTATTTTAGCAATTTTAATCAAAGGATTGGAGGACAAGGAAAACCACAAACCAGTTCGACCGTGGTGAAACAAGAGGAAGGAAATATGTATAATAATAATAGGAAAAGGAGTTTCAGCACGGACTTAAGTGAGAACAAAAGGAGGATTATAGTTTGTGGCAAATGTGGAAGGAACCATGAAACTTCTTAGTGTTTAGTAGGAATTGATTTGTGTTATAGATGCCATCGATTTGGTTATACTGCCATTAATTACCCAAGTCAGGCACCAATCGTTTCCCAACCGAGGTTTCCTCTGCAACAATATCAACCACAAAGTGCTAGTCGTGTAGCTAGAGCTGTGAGGAGATGCTTTAGTTGTGGTCAGGAAGGCCACATTTCCACTTCATGCCCTCAGAAAAAGAGTCAGGGTAAACTCCCATTGGTAGGACCTAGCATGATAGTCAATCGACCACAAGCTAGGACTTACAATATGACTAAGTAGGATGCACTACTGTCTGAAAACGTGGTTTCAGGTATGATATTGGTTAATTCAATTGAAGTGCATGCTTTGTTTGATTCGGGTGAGACTAGATCCTTCATATCTAAACGTCTTCTTAAAGATAGGAATTTTGCTCTTGAATGTTTAGAAGCACCTCTAGAAGTTATAGTAACTAATCAAGAGGTGTTCATTGCCAAGTATATACTACTTAATTGTATTATAAGAATAGGAAAGCATAATTTCCCTGCAAACTTAATACCTTTTCCATTGGGAGAGTTTGATCTAGTACTAGGCATGTATTGGTTACATCAATACCAAGCTAACATAGATTGTAGGAAAAAAAAGGTTTCCCTAAGAACACCCTCAAATAGTAAAGTGCTATTCCATGGATGTAAGTCTACTGAACCCTCTCATCTTCTTACAATATTACAAGCTAATAAAATGTTACGCAAAGGATGCGAAGCATTTTTAGCTCATGTTTGTGACAAGAGGTTAGAAGGATTAAAGATTTCAGATATTCCTGTAGTAAAGGAATTTGGAGATGTTTTTCCTGAAGAATTACCAAGTATACCCCCAGATAGACAAGTTGAATTTGGAATCAAGCTAGTACCAAGAACTGCTCCAATTTCCAAAGCTCCCTATAGGATGGCCCCTTCAAAATTAAGAGAGTTTATGGCACAGCTACAAGAATTGTTGGACCAAGGATTCATTAGGCCAAGTGTTTCACCCTGGGGAGTACCTGTTTTATTCGTAAAGAAGAAAGATGGATCATTGAGGTTATGCATTGATTATCAGGAATTAAACAAGGTAATGGAGAAGAACCGATATCCTTTACCTAGGATTGATGACTTGTTCCACCAACTCAAAGGAGAAAAGTACTTTTCAAAGATTGACTTAAGATTAGGATATTATCAATTAAAGATTAAGACTGAAGATGTCCCTATGTCAGCTTTTAGAACCCGTTATGGTCATTATGAATTTGTGGTAATGCCTTTTGGACTCACCAATGCCCCAACTGTTTTTATGGATTTGATGAATCGAGTTTTCAAGTCATATTTGGATAAGTTCATCATTGTATTTATAGATGACATTCTCATCTACTCTAAAACGAGAAAAGAATATGATGAACATTTGAGAATAACATTGGAGACATTGGGACAAGAAAAACTCTATGCCAAATTTTCAAAGTGTGAATTTTGGTTAAGTGAAGTGAAATTTTTAGGACATGTGATCAATGAATCTGGAATTTTGGTTGATCCCATAAAAGTTGAAGCTATCATAAATTGGCCACGACCAAAGACACCTACCGAAGTGCGAAGTTTTTTAGGACTAGCAGGATACTATCGTCGATTCATTCAAGATTTCTCTAAGATAGCAATTCCATTAACGAATTTAACTAGGAAGACAAAAAAGTATAATTGGACTCCAGCTTGTGAGAAGAGTTTTCAGGAATTTAATAAAAGATTAACCACCGCCCCCGTATTAAGTTTACCTGATGACAAAGGGGAATTTGTAATTATAGTGATGCCTCAATGAATGGATTAGGAGTTGTACTAATGCAACATGGCAAAGTTATTGCCTATGCATCTCGGCAACTCAAGGATTGCGAAAAATGATATCCAGCGCATGACTTAGAGTTGGCTGCAATCGTTTTCGCATTAAAGATTTGGAGGCATTATTTGTATGGAGAGAAATGTGAGATTTACACTGACCACAAGAGTTTAAAGTACATTTTCACTCAAAAGGAATTGAACATGAGACAAAGACGGTGGTTGGAGCTAATAAAAGACTATGATTGTTCGATCAACTATCACCCTAGTAAAGCAAATGTTGTGGCTGATGCTTTAAGTAGATGTGAAAGGTTAAATGTGATGACAATTCAAGAAGAGGTAAGGATGGATTTGGAGTGATTACAATTGAATGTTATCAAAACCCAACAGAGGGAAGATAAAGCAAGAGGTTGGTGTAAAACCGAGCTTATTTTCTATCATCAAGGAAGCTCAAGGAGAACATGTAAAAAATAGGGAAAAGTTGCTAAAAAGGGAGAATGGAAAATGTCGAATCCATGATGATGGATTGATGAGATTTGAAAATAGAATCTGGATTCTGGCAAAATTGGAATTAAAAAGAAGTCTACTACAGGAGGCCCACAACTCTAAATTCTCAATACATCCAGGTGGAACAAAGATGTATCAAGATTTGAAACAAAATTTTTGGTGGCCTAACATGAAGAAGGAGATAGCTGAATGGGTAAGCACATGTTTCACTTGTCAGCAAGTTAAGGCAGAAAATCAGAAGCCAAGTGGCCTACTACAATCTTTAGATATCCTAGAATGGAAATGAGAATATATTACAATGGATTTTGTGGTTGGATTGCCAGTAACTCAAAAGGGATTAAATACAATATGGGTAGTAGTGGACAAATTGACTAAATCTGCACATTTCCTACCTATTAGGGATACCTATAAAATGGACCAATTAGTCAGATTGTATGTAAAAGAAATCCTTAGTCGACATGGAGTGACAATTTTAATTATATCAGATCATGATCCCCGTTTCACGTCTAGATTCTGGCGAAGCTTTCAAGATTATTTAGGAACAAGATTGGACATGAGTACTTTTCACCTGCAAACTGATGGGAAATCCGAAAGAACAATCCAAACCTTAGAAGATATGCTGAGAGCGTGTTCTTTGGATTTTGGAGGACGATGGGATGAACATCTACCACTCGTCGAGTTTGCTTATAATAATAGTTATCATGCAAGCATAGGGATGGTTCCATTTGAAGCTTTGTATGGAAGAAAGTGCAGAAGACCATTATATTGGGATGAAGTTGGAGAAAGAAAGTTGGAGGGACTTGAAGTAGTCCAACAAACTGAGAATGCAATCTGGACGATCCGAGCCAAAATAAAAGCAGCTCAAGATCAACAAACGCAATATGCAAACCAACCAAAAGGATCAAGCATTGGAAGTAGGAGGTTATACGTTGCTTAAGATCTCACCTTGGAAAGGCATATTACACTTCGGACAAAAAGGAAAGTTAAGTCCTCGTTTTATTGGACCTTTTGAAGTACTCCGCCGCATTGGCGAAATGGCTTATCAACTAGCACTACCCCCAGCTCTAGGTCATGTTCATGATATTTTCCACCTCTCAATGCTACGACTTTATAGAGGGAATCATTTTGGCGTTATTGACTACCAGCCCATTGAGCTACAACCAAATTTGCATTATGAAGAAACGCCAATACAAATTTTAGATCGGCAAGTAAAGGTTTTAAGAAATAAAGGAATTCCATCCGTAAATGTTTTATGGAGAAACCACAATGTTGAAGAAGCAACATGGGAACTAGAAGAAATGATGATGCAAAAGTACCCTCAACTGTTTCACCAGTAAAGTTTCGAGGACGAAACTTAATGTAAGGAGGGTAGAATGTGATGACCTGGAAAATTTGTTTATCTATAAATAATTTATTCACTCATATTTGTTTTCTTATTAACATGTATAGTTAATATATGATGTTTTTGAATGTCTAAATATTTTTGGACCCATTAAAGGGTTATAATTTGTTTGGATGATGGTTACAAAGACAAGCAAATTATGTTTACATGTCTGGTAACAATCGTAATTGCTTGAAGGAATAAAAGCATCTAAACTAGTAAATCTCTTGCTAATCATAATGGCGTACGTAATAATGATTACATCATGTATACGTATATTAATTAGATTAGTAAGCTGCTTAAGTGACTAGCTTATGTGCATGAAGGATAGCAATTGCTTATTACATGTATCAGCTGTTAAGAATCAAGATGAGTAGGCATTTTATTAACCAATGATTTTATCTTAAAGCTTAATCTCAACTTACTAAAAATACCTCATCCGGAGGTAACATTTCAATCTTTTTTCTAAGGATTTTCTCTCCTAAAGTTCTTCTTTAAACCTACCATCTCCATATAATTTCAAGTTCTCTCTTCTAGGCGATTACTTTCGAATAGGCTTTGATTTCTTTGGTCAACCTCAAAAGTAAGAATCTTATGTTCTCCTCTACTTTTCGTTTTTACGAAAGTATTCACCGTGTATGCTAAGTCTTTAGAAAAAAAATAAAGCTTTCAAAGAGTATGTTGTTTTTAGTTAATGAAAGGACGATTATGCATCATACACTGAGTTTGTTTATCACTTGATGTCGTTCGTGATCATGGAAGACTTCCTTTTATCAGAGACTAGTTCTATGATCAGTCTCTGATGAGATAATGTTAGTCTCTGATGAGATAATATCAGTCTCTAATAAGTTAACATTAGTCTCCGATGGTTTAAGATGACATCATTAGTCTCTGATGAGTTAATGATAATCTCCGATGATGTCAGCCTTAGTCTTCGATGGGTTAGGATGATGTCATCAGTCTCTGATGAGATATTTGTTAGTCTTTGACGAGTAATTATCCCCTGACAGGCGTGCATTCCTTGATGGGTAAATTATCCCCTGATGGATGAATTATCCCCTGACAGGCATGCATCCCCTGATAGGTAATTATCCCCTGATGGCTGAATTATCCCCTAACAGGCATGCATCCCTTGATGGGTAATGCATCCCCTGACGAGTAAATATTCCCTAACGGGCAACTTCGTGCCGTTATGACCATTCTCTGTTCTGCATAGTCATCTTTCGAAGTAAGGATTTCTTATGTTATACCAATAATGATGTTTTACAAATCCCTTTTGCAACCAGTATAGTGAATTTAGCTATGGACCAAGGCAAGTATATACTCATTCCACTTTCTTTCTTACTGATTACGTAGAATCATTATTTTGATTTACGTAAATAAATAATGTTAATGGCCATGCAAGATGATAATTTTTTTTAATTAACGTACGATCATTGATATGATGTACGTGAAAAGATGTTGATGTTTGAGCTATGTGTCATTGGGTGATTGCTAGTTGTTTAAAATCGCTAGCACACCAAAAGATGATGAACATAATGTAAGGGTGTTGTAGGTTGTGATCTTGTATGCACACCCGAGCATGTCCCGTATGGATATATAGTTACGTTATTGGCAGTCGCTGCTTTTATTTGTTGAGCACGCCAAGGTTATTGGCAGTCGCTACTTTTAATTGTTGAGCACGCCAAAGTTTTTAAAACAAGAAAATGTTTACAAGAAGATATATCCATATGGGAAGTTAAGGGGCTGTTGAATGCTTTTGTCTGGTATTCTGGCCAATGATGATAGGGAATGAAGGACCGAGGCATCGATAATCAGATCGTCGCAGACCAATGTTTTCTACAAGTGACTACGTATGTCAAATGATAGAATCAAATGACCAGGTTGACCAACTGGGATGAAATTTGATTGTTAAAAAAAGTCAGATAGTGATCAGTCTGGTCAGGTGATGCATTATCTGACGAAGAGAGGAAGAATCAAGATGTATTTCTAAAGATGGTTAACCCCTTGAAATCACTCGAGAACCCTAAATGATACATGTTTATTAATTATCTAGAGGTGTTGGCATTGCTTCGCCTAACCCTAGTGAATATTTAAGCTTTTGAATTATCTATCCTTCTTGCTTATGAATATATACTTGCTGAGCGTAAATGCTCTTGTGGAATGTTATGAAATGTTTTACAGGTTATGTCAAGAAGGCCGAGTCGCCTAATAAAGGAAAAGAGAAAATGGCATAGTGAGAGCTTCTTGATTTCTCTCCTATGGATGGCCTTTAGAGGGGAATTGAAATGGAAGGCCATCATAGAAATGTTTAGGTTGTAAGGCCAGATGGGCCACCTAAAGTTAGTTTCTGCTGCAGCTTGTTTATTTCCAAGCTTTGAGGTTTTGTAAGAAAATGTGAACTTTAAGATTTTATTATGATGTTTTGAGAATTTATGTTTCATACAGTTAATATAAATGTTTGGCTATGATATTCTGTCTCAGTTGTGTTGTGGTTTTATATTTGTTTTCTGGCGGGGCCCAGGGTTCCAGCCTGGGGATCTTGGGGGCTGCCATCCAAATTGTTGACAGTGCTTGATGGCCAACTCGAGGGATTTTCCGGGGGCCACCACATTGAAGGTTCATGAACTCCTTATGGGCATGATGACATATTGTCATGTGCACTTGGAATGAAGGAGCATGGCGAGCGTGTAAGAGGGGTTAGAGGAACAATTCGCCTAGGAGATGTATTTGGGACTGATAGAGGCAAGTATCATAGCAGCGTAATATTGATGGACGAGTTGGCTATGATTACTCAAGAAATAGAAACAAAATTAACCAATAAAGTGAGGGCGGAGTACCAAGTACAAATGAGTCAAATGAATATGAAGTATGAAGAAGAGATTGGTACAATGAATGCAAAGATTATGGACATTTTGAATCATATTAGCTAGATGGGTATGCCTATTTCAGCTGACCCTTTTGGAGTGAAAATGAATACTCCAACAAATGAAGTGATTCAAAGTAGTTGCCACTCGGTGATCCTTTCTTAGAAATAAAGGTATACTTATTTTTACTCTTTTTTATGTCTTTAAATCAAAAGTTATCATATAAGTGCCCTATATGATCCTAACTGAATTTTTTTTATATCATTAACATAGAAGGCGACTTCATGTCGTCTATGTGTGATCCTTTCTAAGACCGACAGAGTGATTGTGGCTAGAGGGACTGTTTTTCCACCGAATTCTAATGATGATGTTGTTCATGGTCAATAAATGGAGTTACACAATGTGAGAGTATCCATTGATGATGTTTTTTCTGAATTTCAACTCGCTCCCCTTCCCGTGCCTACTAATGAACATAAAAGAGTAGGTGACGCAGCTGGTAGCTTTGTTCAGTGGCCTAAACAACTTGTAATGTTGGGGCAGGTAACAAATTTCAAATTAACATTATTAATTATAAATGATTGTTGTTAATTCATTTAAATGTTATTGTTTAACTTTATACCTAATTAGGATCCCATATTACCGGAGAAGGGTAAAGCGCCTCGGTCCCCCCCCCCCAAAAACAAGTTCATAGCAAAGGGTCAGCTACTATGGATCTCAAATTGAGTGAAAAATGTCAATGTTTACATAGTCTTATTATGGCGATGCCTTCGGCAAACGTCTTGATTGAAGTGCCTTTAGATTATGACATTTGTGTCGATACTTCGAAGGAAGTAGAACAATCGATATATGTCTCGAGTGATGATGTATTACGATTTTTTAGAATGGAATGGTTGAACGTAAGTGTCTTACAAATTTTCATGAGGTCAGACTATAATTTTCATACATTCTCATTTATCTTTTATTTTGATACAAGTTTAACTAATGAGTAATTTGTGTATTACATTTAAGGTACGTGAAGGAGATGTGTAAGGGATCTGATGTAGATTCCTTTGGATTCATGTGTCCGCATCAACTAGCAAAAGCAATAAATAATCCAGATGGCACAACTTGATACATTACAAATATTTTGCTAGATTGTCAGTTAAACACTAGTACAAAATTGATCATATGCGTTGGTTAAATTAACTATTTTGCGTCGGTTAACAGGAGACGCATATGGCGGAAACGCAAAAACTTGACTATTTTGCATCAGTTAAAGAGATGACGCAAAAAATTATCATTTGCGTCGTACCATTAATACGACCGACACAAATGATATGGTCATTTGCGTCGGACTTTTAAAACAACCGACGCAAATGATAATTATTTTTAGTTATTTATTTTTTTTAATTATTTTTATAGTTTTTGCGTCGGGTCTTTTAAAGATCCGACGCAAATACTCAACAATATTTTTTAATTATTTAATTAAAAAATAATTATTTTTAGTTATTTATTTTTTTAATTATTCAAGAAATTTTTTTACCTTACACAAAATGAGTTGAGTTTCCATCAAGGATCCATCAAACATAAGTAGAAACAATCACTAAATTAAAGTTCATAACAAAAAAAAGAGATAGCATACAACAACATTAGATTTACTGCATTCTGTTCCCAAATTAATCTGATGCATATATATTTACATTACATATATATACATACACACACACACACATATAGAGAGACAGAAAACTGGAAGTCCACTTGTGGTTCTCCTACTGCCCTTTCAACATTTTGGGACCAGTTGCTTATATTTCTTGTGTGTCATCTTCATCACTTGTATACAAGCATAAGTTTTAAGAAAGAAAAATTTATTCGTGCGCACCAATATGCCAAAATTTCTTCGTGAGCTTGAGACGAAACTTCTTGTATATCATCATCATCTAACGAAATAGAAATAAGTGGATATGAATTAAAAAGAAAAAATATAGTAATGAGGAATAGTGAAGTAAAGTATACTGTAGATACAAGAAGAAAAGTAGCAAAACTAGGATTATTTTTATGTTTAATTAGATAAAAGAATATCATATATAAATATATTTGCTACTCAAGAAATATAGTGTAATTTAAAAGATTGATATGAAAGAATACTCACTTTCACTGATATCAAAAGATGGAGGTGGGCCCAAAAATCAGGAATTTCTTAAGGAGAGCTTGCAAAAATATTGAATCTACCACCCATTCTTTTCTCCATTTTATACCCACCAAGAACAAGAACCAACAACATTAACATATATAGGCACCAGCCCCTTACAAATAGACATGAGTCTGTAAAATGAAAATGAAAATGTATTTCGCACAATGGAAATGAAAAGGATTTAAAGAGAACGTGGTTCGTCTTCAAAAAGTGGTAAAATAAAAATGTATGTCGTGATTTGAAAATACAAAGGTTGTAAAATATATTAATGTATTTTTTTTCCGTACGGTGGCATACTCGTAATTAATCGTACAACTATTTGCATCGGTTCTTTAAAACAAGCGACGCAAATGTGTTATTAATTTATTTTTTAATTATTTTTATAGTTTTTGCGTCGGGTCTTTTAAAAAACCGACGAAAATACTCAAACAATATTTTTTAATTATTTAATTAAAAAATAATTATTTTTAGTTATTTTTTTTAATTATTGTGACAGTGTTTGCGTCGGTTCTTTAAAAAAACTGACGCAAATACTCAAACAATAATTAAAAAAAATAACTAAAAATAATTATTTTTTAATTATTTAATTAAAAAATAATTATTTTTAGTTATTTGTTTTTAATTATTGTGAAAGTGTTTGCGTCGGTTCTTTTAAAGAACCAACGCAAATACTCAAACAATATTTTTTAATTATTGAATTAAAATATAATTATTTTTAGTTTTTTTTTAATTATTGTGAAAGTATTTGCGTTGGTTCTTTTAAAGAATCGACACAAATACTCAAACAATATTTTTTAATTATTTAATTAAAAAATAATTATTTTTAGTTATTTTTTTTAATTATTGTTTGAGTATTTGCGTTGGTTATTTTAAAGAACCGACGCAAATACTCAAACAATATTTTTTAATTAATTAATTAAAAAATAATTATTTTTAGTTTTTTTTTTTAATTATTGTTTGAGTATTTGCGTCCGTTCTTTTAAAGAACCGACGCAAATACTGAACACTATTTGTGTCGGTTCTTTAAACAAGCGACGCAAATGTGTTATTAATTTATTTTTTAATTATTTTTATAGTTTTTGCGTCGGTCTTTTAAAAGAACCGACGTAAATACCGTTTGTTTTATTTACCATAATACCACCGTTCTACTATATGCGACAGTTCTATTAAAGAACCGACACAAATAAGGCGACGTATAAGGCAGTTTTTGTACTAGTGGAAGAAATTCATCTTAGCGCCGTACTTCGAACAGTAAGAACATAAAAATGTTGGACTTAATTTATTCTAGCTAGCTTGTTCATTGATATAATTTAACATTGTTATTTAATTTGTAAAAATGTACGGAGCATTGGATGTTGCTTCTTATATCTTGTCAGCAAAATGCAATATATGTGTTAGACTCATTGAAAAGGAAAAGGAATATGCAAATGAAGGCAGTAATGACAGTGTAAGTAAATTATATATTAATTCATAACTTATTAATATAACTTAAATGTGTAAACTCTTTTAACATATTCATTTACTCATATATATATATATATTAATATATATAATTTTGTAGGGCATTTAGAACATATTTTTCTCAAAGTGGCAAGAACAAAAAAAATAAGTTGCATTGGTATACGGATGAGGTTAAGGTATAAAATAGTTGCTAAATTATCCAATCAAAGTTGAGTTTGCTGGTTTGTATAATATAATTTGAACAAATTTTTAATCAACTTGACTATTTATATAGTGTCCTCAACAAGAAGGAGGTAGCGAGTGCGGCTACTATGTGATGAGGTACATGTATGACATTGTCAAGTTACATCACCAGGCTCCCGAGACTAAATGGATTGAGGTATATTGTTTTTAATTATATGCTTAATTATATGCATGTAATTAACTATTTCAATCTAATAACAAATTTACCTTGTATATTAGTTTTAATTATATGCTTAATTCTTTCTTTTTTATAATATTCTACAGTGTTTGAGTGGAAAAAAGTCATATTCTCAATTTGATGTTGATGAAATTCGAGACTTGTGGGCAGAATTTTTTATGAATGATTGTATATGACCTTTGAACAGGTTTGTAATGTAATTTTAGGAAATATTAAAAAATACAACAAATATATGACCTTTGAATAGGTTTGTAATGTAATTTTAGGAATGGATATCACATGACCTTTGAACAGGTTGTAAATTTTGACTTGTATATATTCCTGTTTTGCAAATGAAGTAGTTCAATTTTGTATTTTTGGCTTGTTGTGGCATTAGAATTAGTTTTTTAATGTACAGGTTGGATATGGTATTTTAAAATAAATTTTTTTAAAAAATAATAACCATTATCATTTGTGTCGGTTGTTTTAAACGTCTAACGCAAATAGATTAAATTATTTGCGTCGGTTGTCTTTAAGGTATGTCGCAAATGACCTTTATCTTTGCGTCAGTTGTCTTAAAGGTGTGTCGCAAATGATAAACTCATTTGCGTCTATTTTCTTAAAGGTGTGTCGCAAATGATAAACTCATTTGCATCGGTTGTTATAAAGGTATGACGCAAATGATAATGTTTTGCGTCATCTCTTTAATTGACGCAAAATAGTCAAGTTTTTGCGTCTCCGCCATATGCGTCTCCTGTTAACCGACTCAAAATAGGTAATTTAACCGACGCAAATGATCAGTTTTGTACTAGTGTCTTTTTGTATGATTTATATACTAGATGTATCAATGAGATTAAGAACATTGAAGTTTTGAGTTGAATCATATTACCTTAGGAGAATCACTTGTCTCATCAGTTTGAGCCATCAAGGTAAAGTTGACAATCTTTTCATCAGAATCATTATCAGCCTAGTCTCTACCTTCACTAATCAAAGTCTTGTTCTTTGATTTATATTTCATGTCAGCAAGGTCATTCTTTGATTTCCCATATTTTTCATCCTTAGATCTTTTAGTTAATCTAGGCTTCTTGCACTCATTATCAAAGTACCCTATCACATCATAGTTATAACACCTAATCTTCTTCTTATCAAAGGTCATAGTTTGACCTTTTCTTTTTGAGTTAGGTTTCTCTCTTTGAGTTAGGTTTTCTTGATAATTTTCTCTTATTCCTACTAGCTCTGAATTTCTTGAACTGTTTCACCATATATGCAATAAATTCCTCCATGTCATCATTAGTATCAAATTCAGGTTCTTCTTCGTGAGAACTTGCATAATAGGTTTTATCATTCAGTAGACACCTTAATTTTTTGGTTTTGTTTATTTACGTTACCTTGATATAATAAAGGTAAATAATCAAATATTGGAGTGAGCCTTGTTGGAGTTAATTTTTTGTTGAGTGCAGGATTGACAGGTTCCTCTTTGAGGAGTGCATAAAATTGATAACTGCAACCCCTAACGAACCAAGGGTAGAGATTGATGAATAAAATACCAAGCTGTAGTAGGCACGAGCAAGCATCAGGGGATAAATTACACTGTCGGAGACTAGCTCGTCAGGGGATAATTACACTGTCAGAGACTAGCTCGTTAGGGGATAAATTACACTGTCAAAGACTAGCTCATCAGGGGATAAATTACACTATTAGAGACTAACTTGTCAAGGGATAATTACACTGTCGGAGACTAGCTCGTTAGGGGATAAATTACAATGTTGGAGACTAACTCGTCAGGGGATAATTTGCACTGTCGGGGACTAATTTTAGCCTATCAGAGACTAATTCCCAGAATTGGTGTAATGATAGATAATGCCACCCCCAAGTGCCCAACACCATCAGAGGATGTTTTCCACCCAAAATGCATTGTATCTCCAACAAATGGTGGCCTATGCCAAGGAAGGAAAGCTTTGAAACAATTTTGCAAATCCACTACAAGCTTATACTGTCGGAGACTAGGTTTAGCATATTAGAGACTAATTTGCAGAAACGGTACAGTGATAGGTAATTTTAGTTTAAAATGCCTAGCATCATCAGAGGATGTTATCCACTCAAAATGCATTTTATCTTCAAGGGATGATGTCCTGTATTGGCAAAAGAAAGCTCAAATCAACTCTCACCACTCACCTGCAGAACTGAACTACGAGAGACTAAGCTTTAGCCTATCAAAAACTAAGCCTTAGCCTACTAGAGACTAAGAATTAGCCTGTTGGGGACTAAGGTTTTTAGTCCATCAGAGACTAGAGGGTTGCCCCATCAAAGATTGCTATTTGGGATTGCACGAGAATTCCTCACTACATCAAAGACAAGATGATCATCATAGATTAAAGATAACATGTGGGATGACACATGACTGACTCCAACAATCCATTAACTTAGCCAAAGCTAAGAAATAAAAAATAAAGGGGATGGTCCAATGGGAAAAAACAAGCCGCAATAGGGGTCACATAATAGGTTTGGCGTGCAAGGAAATCCATCTAAAAAAAGGGAAAGCCAGATGACAGAGCTGCAATTACCAAGGAAATATCAGATATATTTTGAAACACATCTTATGGGGGAAACCTGGAGGATGAAGGAGATGGTTTATAAAAAGAGACCCAAATCAACTAAAGAGGAGATTGATAGAAAAGGAAGACAAAAAAAACAGACACACATGGAGAGACATTGAGAGGAAAAAGTGTATTGGGTAAGAGTTTCAAAACTTTTTTTTCTTAAGAGTTTAGCTAAGGGAAAGACCCCATTTCCTTATACAAAAACTATCCCTATAATTTCCTATTCTATATCAATCAAACGAAAAGACTTATTGAAAACTGAGTTTTATCTCGACCCCTATTCCTCCATCTTTTTGCTTCGGTCAAGGTTTGTTCATATTCTTATAATAGGGTGGCTTTCGGTCAAGAATAGCTTTCGTCCATAGCTACCTCTATTTGGAAACACCCTTATATTTAGTCTCTTATACATCTTCATACATCCAATCTCACACTCTGGCATAAATATATTTTGTCCTTTAATGTTATTTCAGTTTACATAATGTAATCTAAAAATGGTTTAATTTTCATTATGATTATCCACATGTATATATTTGCACAGTTATGAGTTCTTTTCAAACCTTTTGTTTTGTGTCATGCCCGAGCTAATGATTCATGGATTTTAAACCCTTCTTGGTTAATAACTGAGAGTCTGCAGTACAAGGGCCAACATTCATTGAAACTCATCTTGTCTAGTTCTAAATTAGCTAGTGTTTACATAGACAATGTTGTAATTTCTGGTTTTCTTTGGGCAGGAGTTGTCTTGGTGTTTCTTCTTTTAGGACTGGTCCTTCACTTCCAGTTTATCCCTTGTAATATGTAGCCAAAGTTGATAATGGAAATTCACGAAATACACACACACACATACACATAGGCCCACATGTGCACTTTAATGTTCCTTCCAAAAACAACTTCAGATTTTAAGGGATGATTTCAAAAAAAAAAACAAAATCTAAAAAAGCAGTCACTACTCATAGCGAGGATAGGGGGTGCCTAACACCTTCCCCTTGTTGAACCTAGCAACGAACTCAGTTTTTCTTGGTTTCGCCTCGGCCATAATTTAAAAGTCATCTTTAAATTATTTTTCAAATAAAATAAAATTCACTGCATTTAGATTTGTTAGGTGGCGACTCGTTTTGGAAAATGATTTTTATCACCCCGTCACATTTATGAACAACTCGGACTTTTGAAATGTTTGTGGAAATCAAGGTTTTAAAGAAGCATTTAATGAGCAATCTCACAACCAACTGTCTATTTTCTCAGATTGCATTTTTCATTTGAGTTATATATTGTGATCCTATATTTTGCAAACGCACCCTTTAGAAAGGTGTCTTGATTACCATACCCCTGAAGGCCTCTCCTTCGGTAAGGTGATGGAAAATAGCACCGCTTGGATCAGCTCCAATGATGATCCAGGAACCTCTATGTCGATTATAGGAGCCCAAAACAGCTAGATGCACACGCTATAGGGATTACTTGATAAATAAGCTACTAACACACATTTTTCTTACAGGATTGGTAAACTGCAAGTTCTTATATTTCCTTGATGCATTTGTGAAATTTGTCAGACACCATAAACTCATGAATTTTTGCATTTTTGCTAGCATGTGGCATTTCCTCCTTTTCATTTGTCAATATTTTGCATAACTAAGTTTGCTTAGCCACCTGTGCATTTCATCCAAACGATTTTAAAGTTGCACCGGTTCATTCATAAAACATGTCATCATGTTATCCAAAAGAACTTTTGGGGAAATCAATAAGAGAATACCAATACCAATGACACTGTTTTCCAGAAAAGCAAAAGAATTATGAGTTATTTCTAAAAACAAAACAAAAGGGTACTAAATAGATAAATGTATTAGGTATGGCCCTTCCGGTTGAACCGTGTGACAAGCTTCCCGAAGGCGTGGGATCCGACAAAGCATTAATGGACCTCATGAAGCAATAGCACAAACTATTTTTGGAAGAAGAACAGGCCAACAACAACCAAATGATCGGGTTTATAACGGAGCTGATGGGATTCCTAATTCCTCTGAGATTTTTCCAGGAATTTCTGAAATTTTGGGATCATCGAAGATCAATTTTTCGTATTGGGGAACTAGATATGATACCATCTATCAAAGCATATGCAAAGCTATCGGGTTTAACATTGGAAACACCATGTCCTCACACTTTTCCTGGGAGCACGCTAGATATCTTCACAACTATATTAAGATTGAGGAAGAAAACCATAATGCCACATCTCAAACAAGGGACCGCACTACCAAGTAAATATCTAATTTAGCATTTCGCAATGCCACAAGTTTTTGAGAAGCATAAAGGTGATTTCTAAGGAAATATGGACATTGGACAGTGGATGACAACAAGAAGAAATGCTTACCTAATGGCATTAATCGCCATGGTATATTTCCCGAGAGGAATGGATCAATTTGACATATCCATGGCCAATGTCAATAAAGAAATGAAGAGGGGACGGACGATAGTGCCTATGATGATAACGGAGACACTTAGTTCATTGTCACATTGCAGACAAAACTCTAGTGCACAATTCATGGGGAGTCTAGATCTACTGTACAAATGGACTATGAGACACCTCACACCTCTAAATGGAAGGACGAAGGAATGGTGGTTCAAGAGAGATATATCAAACGGCTATCAAAGATGACCCCGATATTGCACAAATCAAGGGAAATGGGAATCTTTTTTCAGCATGGTAACACAAAAAAACATAACCAGTTGCACTTAATGGAGTTGTCCTAGAGATTCTTTATGGAAAGTACCAGGTTTGGAGTTCATTCCATTGGTGGGTCTAAAAATAATGGTGCCATATTTGGGATCATCAGTAAGAGCTCAGTTTGGAATGGTAAAAAAAATCCCGAAGTTGGAAATAGACGAAGATTACAAAGGGGAAATCAATACGAAGAAAATGAGTTTCGTACACAAGGCTTACAAGCTATGGGAGGTCAAAATTCAAGCCGTTGAAAAGGTCAGTCGCAACAGTATGAAACTTCTATGGAGTATCAAGACTGGGTCGATCAACAAATCAATATGTTGAAAGAATATGGAAGGCCAAAAGAAGAGCCAAGATCAGAGGAAATTCCAAATGAAGGAGGCATTCCGAAGGAAAGAATCAGAGAATTAAGTGCACAACATGAAAGGATGACTCAAGAGAGAGATGAAGTTGTCTTGATCATTCAGAAATTGGGAGAGAACCTTAGAATGTTTGAAAGTGTCATGGTCACTGATTATCCAAAACCTTTTAAGAATTTTGGGATAAAAATTTTAAATTGGGTCATGGAAACAATTAAATGTCTTAGTCCTAACAATTGATTCGCAAAAGAGATTTTTTGGAATGTTGTAAGGTTTTTGGAATTCAGGTCTATGTTGAGTTTCCCAAAAAAAATTTCACTCATGCATAACATGTAGGCCATGCATCTGATTGTGTGATAGATTTTATGCTAAAATCATCACTTTTGCTTTGATCCAGGTGAACAAGAGAAATCAAGATTACACCAATCACTCGATCACGAGTTGGGAAGCTGGGAGAGATGGAAAAACCATCAACCTCTGAGGTGGTGACCAGGGAAGAATTCAACAAATTGGAGGACCAGCTAGAAGAAATCGAAATGATGATGGCATAGATGACAACCTTCATTGGCAATTCTGGAAATATGAGAGAAGAAGGAGAGGTCTCCTAAGAAAAGGAAAAGAAGAATGTCGAAGACAAAAGAGATGAGTTTACTGATGAAAAAGAGGAAAAGCTAGCAAAGAAGCAGGCAAAAAATAACAAGAAAAAGAAGATAATTGAGGAAGCCACCATCGACAGAAAGATTCAGGCCCTAGAAGAAAGTGTAAGAAATATGAAAGGAGTAAAAGAAATATGAGGATCAAGCAGAGCTGTACCTATTCCTAGAAATTGACTTTCATGAAAACTTCAAGATGCCAAAATTTACAAAATATAATGGATTAGGTCTTCCACTGCAACACCTAATTATGTACAGGACATAGTTGGGGCTGTACCGAAAGGATGACGGAATGTAGATGAACTTATTCTCCACAAGCCTTACAGGACCCGCTCTACATTGGTTTACTCAACTGGATCAATCCAAGATAAAAACTTCGGAGGATTTAGCTGATATGTTATTGGAGCAATATAGCTTCCAAGAGAAACTTGTACCGGACCGATGGGAGATGGGGCAATTAAAGAAAAAACCCAATGAGTCTTTTAGAGAGTTTGGGTAGCAATTCAGAGAAATGACAGCAATGATAAACCCCCCCAATAGACGAGAAAGAAATGGTGAAGATTTTCATTGAAGGACAAGAGCCCTCTTTTTATGAAAAACTACTAGAAAAGAATAATTTCAGCTTTTTGGAAGTGATAGCGCATGTCATGGATGTGGAAAAGGCTTTGAAGGTGGGGGAAATGGTGGATCTGGCGGCTTTAAGGGTCATGGCTGAACAAATCAAAACCGGTTCATACCACAAAAAAGGAGGAAAGAAGCCTAAAAATGAAGTAGCATTTGTAGTACCTGGACAAAGCCCCCAAAGAAGCCCTTTCAGGCACTAACCAATCCAAAACCCAACTTCAATGATTGACAAATTACACAAGATCAGCCAAGGAGGCTCAAACCATGGAAGTTTGCCCCTTTGGGAGAGCTATTACCCAATATCCTGTAAGCCTTGTTAAGCCAAGGCATGATCAAAAAGTCAACAAGGGTGCCAAATTGAAATAGTAGAGGAAATAATCCAAACGAAAAATGTTCATATCATTGTGACATTAGATACAAGACTTAATGTTGGGGGTTGAAACATTAGATACAAGACTTAATCGATCGAAGAGATATCATAATTCAGGGAATGCCAAATGTGGACAATAATCCGTTACCAAAGCATGATGGTAATGTAAATGTGATAGGAGTCGAAGGAGAGATGGAGGATAAGGTCAAGTACATGTTCCCGATAGCAGAAGGAGGAGACGTAGTGGGAGCAATCAGGGGATAAATTATATTGTCGAAGACTAACTCCTTAAGGGATAATTACACTATCGGAGACTAGCTCGTCAACAGATAAATTACACTGTCGAAGACTAGCTCATCAACGAATAAATTACATTATTGAAGACTAACTCGTCAGGGGATAATTACACTGTCGAAGACTAGCTTTTTAGGGGATAAATTACACTATCGAAGACTAAGAATTAGCCTGACGAGGATTAAGGTTTTTAGCCCATCAGAGACTAGAGAGTTGCCCCATCAGAGACTCTTGGTTGGGATTGCAAGAGATCATCAGAGATTAAAGATGACATATGGGATGACATATGGCTGACTCCAGTAATCCATTAACTCAACCAAAGCTAAGAAATAAAAAATAAAGGGGATGGTCCAATGGGAAAAGACCAGCAGCAAAAGGGGTCACATAACAGGTTTGGCGTGCAAGGAAGTCCATCTTAAAAAAGGGAAAGCCAGATGACAGAGCTGTAATTACCAAGGAAATATCAGAGATATTTTGAAACACATTTTATGGGGGAAACCTAGAGGATGAAGGAGTTGGTCTATAAATAGAGATCCAAAGCAACTGAAGAGGAAAGAGTCAAAAAAGGAAGACAAAAAAATAGACATACAGGGAAAGACAGAGAGGAAAAAGTGTACTGGGTGAGAGTTTCAAAAAAAAATTTCTTAAGAGTTTAGCTAAGGGAAAGACCCCATTTCCTTATACAAAAAGTATCCCTGTAATTTCTTGTTCTATATCAATCAAAAGAAAATACTTATTGATAACTGAGTTTTATCTCGCCCCATATTCCTCCATCTTTTTGCTTCGGTCAAGTTTCGTTCATATTCTTACAATAGGGTGGTTTCCAGTCAAGAATAGTTTTCGTCCATAGCTACCTTCATTTGGAAACACCCTTATATTTAGTCTCTTATACACCTGCATATCATCCAATCTCACACTCTGTCATAAATTTTTTTTCCTTTCATGATTTCTATGTAATTTCAATTTATATAATGTAATCTATAAATGGTTTGATTTTCATTCTGATTATCCACATGTATATATTTGCACAGTTATGAGTTCATTTTTAACCTTTTGTTTTGTGTCATGCCCAAGCTAATGATTCATGGATTTTAAACCCTTCCTGGTCAATAGCTGAGAGTCTACAGTATAAGGGCCAACATTCATTGAAACTCATCTTGTCTAGTTCTAAATTAGCTAGTGTTTACATAAACAATGTTGTAATTTCTAGTTTGCTTTGCGTAGGAGTTGTCTTGTTTTTTTTCTTTTAGGACTGGTCCTTCACTTCTAGTTTATCCCTTGGAATATGTAACCAAAGATGATAATGGAAATGCATGAAACACACACACACACACACACGTGCACTTTAATGTTCCTTCCAAAAAAAATTTTAGATTTTAAGGGATGATTTTAAAAAAAAAAACAAAATCTAAAAAAGTAGTCACTATTTATAGTGAGGATAGGGGGTGCCTAACAACTTTCCCTTATTCAGCCTAGCAACGAACTCAGTTTTTCTTGGTTTTGCCTCGACCATAATTTAAGAGTCATCTTTAAATTATTTTTCAAATAAGATAAAAAGTGGAAAGGTGTCCTAACACATTGCCTTCGATTTGTTACGTGGCGACTCATTTTGGAAAATGATTTTTATCACCTCGTTCCATTTATAAACAACTCGGACTTTTGAAATGTTTGTGGAAATCAAGGTTTTAAAGAAGTATTAAATGAGCAATCTCAGGGCCCACTTATTTTTCAAAAACGTTTCGGGGCGCGACACATTCAGTTCATTATTAGACATCTTTGTTAGGCATAATATTGACAATGATGATGATGTAATTATTCTTTAGTTCGTTTAATAACTGTGCACTTGTAAATACTCAAGGTAGTTTATAAACTTAGGATATGTGCACAAATAGGTATTCACTAATAGACAACTTAGCCTATCAGGGAATAGCCAATACTGCACTAGGCAAGTCATCAGTGGATATTGCTAAGGACTTGTTATTGTCAAGATATGTTTGGTTTTACTTAACGTTCAAATTTTTTGCACATCAGACATTCTTGAGAAAGCCAACAAAGTATCAGTGATAAAAAATGTTAGTGTACAAAATGCATCAGGGAACAACTGAACCATCAGGGGATAGCTTGACTGTCAGGAGATATCATCAGTGAATAAGTTGACTTTCAGTGGATACTATCAAGGGATAGCTTGACTGTGAGGGGATATCATCAGTGGATAACTTGATTGTTAGCGAATATCAAATTGTGAATAACTTGATTGTCAACGGATATCATCAGAGAGTAACTTGACTGCCAACAGATACCATCAAGGGATAGCTCAACTGTTAGGGGATACCATCAGAAAATAGCCTAAACACTAAATCATTGGATAACATTGGGTCTTAACATTAGGGGATCAAGAAGCACTAATCTAATTCTACATCAAGGATTAACATTCGTGGATGGTGAAGTATTGATCAAGTCTACATCAGGGCTTGTCATCAGGGGATAATTAAAACCTAATCCACACATCATCAGGGATTAAGAGATATGCACTAATACTTGGCATAGAAGCAAGAGGTATATTTGGGAAGATATTCATTGAAATCTGGTGGTTCAATAACAACTTTCAAAAAAGAAACGCATAGAGAACAAGAACTGAAATAGAAACAACTTTAGCAAATAGCAGTTTGAGACGTCTATTTTCGAAAGCATAATGACAGGACATACTGTGGCTCCATTAAAAAAGAAGCATGACAAACACATGGGCTCTATCTCTAATTTCCTATATATGTAATGGTTGTTACATGCTACCACCAAGGAGTGAGAGGGAAAAACAAGATATAGAAACACTTAGAAATATCTATGTCATCTTAATCATATACTAGAGAGAAGCTTTGAAATAGTTCTTGAGACAAATATTCTGAAAGAAATTTTAGCTAGTGTGTGAAACATGAAGATGTATTCACTTACATATTTGTAGTTGTTTAATCACTTTGTGATCATACAGATTCCTAGAGAAACCCAAGTTGTAATATAAATATTTTAATTTGAATCATTGTGTATTCATTTTAAATAACTGTACTTTTTTTCTGAGTTCATCCTCATCAGGGGAAAAACTTTTTGCTATTCCAGCTTTTTTGTTGATAGATTTAAAGAGCAAAAAGGGTGTGGTGTTTGTATTTAACCCCCTTCTATAAACACGTTAGCTTGTCTTGTTCTAACAATTGGTATCATAGCTAACTAGCAGATTACACTTGTGTTAAATGAAAATGATGATGATGATGTTTTAGAGAATAAATGTGCAACTGTAAATACTCAAGGTATTCTATAAACCTTAGTATATTTGCATGAGTTTTTGCATCCACTGATGGTCGACTTAATCATCAGGGGATGAACTACAATGCACTGGGCGAGTCATTAGTGTTTACTTGAATGGACTCGATAGTGTCAAGGAATGACTGTTGTTACTTAAAAAGATAAATATTCCGCACAATAGACATTCTAAGAAAAGCCAACAAAGTATTGATGATCAAAAGGATAAGTATTTTTAAGAGGCATCAGTAAGAAGAACCCATCAGGGGAAGCCTAAAAATATTGTATCAAGGCGATGACACCATCAGGGGAAGCCATTAGGGGAAACCCGTCAGGCGATGACTTCGTCAGGAGAAACTATCAGGGGAAGCCCGTTTAGGGATAACTTGGTAAGGGGAAGCCATCAGGGGAAACTTGTCAGGCGATATCTTCGTCAAGGGAAGCCATCAGGGGCAGCCCGTTAGGGGATGAGTTCATCAGGGGAAGCCGTCAGGGGAAACCCGTTAGGCGATGAACTCGACAAGGGAAGCTGTCAGGGGAACTCATCAGGAGATGGCCTAGTCAGGGGAAGCTGTTAGGGGAAGGCATTAGGGGATGACCTCATCAAGGGAACTCGTTAGGGGAACCTATTAGGGGAAACTCTCTTGTGTTCAGACTTTGGTGACATCATACCTCCCGATTAGTTTAGCGATGGCTAAATAAGAGTTTGGCGACAGTCATTTCTATCCACTGAGGACGAGTTTGGTGATCGATAAAAAGTAACTTTGGCGATAGTCATTTTTATCCACTGACGATGATTGGCGATGAAGTAACTTGCCTGACGAGTTTGGCAATGATTAAGATTGCCTGATGAGTTTGGCGATGACAAAAGATCACTCATCAGTGGAACCCTTTGGTGGATAACAAGTTGGTCATAACATCAGTGGATAAATGAAACACTAATCAAGTCTCCATCAGGGCTTGACATCGGTGGGTAAAGAAGCACTGATCAAGTTACCTTCAGTAACTTGTCATCAGCGGATCCAGAAGCACTGATCATGTCGACATCAGGGCTTGACATCAGTGGATCGTTACGACCTAATTCACATGTCATCACGTGTAACGACCCGGAAAATTTGTTTATCTATAAATAATTTATTTATTCATATTATTTTTCTTTATATATATTAACGTGTATAGTTAATATATGATGTTTTTGAATGTCTAATTATTTTTGGATCCATTAAAGGATTATGTTTGTTGGATATTGGATTATAAGATCAAGCAATTTATGTTGATATTGCTTGAAGGAGCTCACTTTTCTGGTTTAGTAAATTCCCTGAGGGATGTAATAATTTACGTGAGGGTATGACATCATGAGTACGTATGTAAATTTGAATAGTAAGCTGCTTTAGTAGCTGGCTTATTTGCATGAAGGACAGCAGGCTTATTACGTTGCTTAGCTGTTAAGAATCATGATGAGCAGTCGTTTTACCGTCCACATTAACCAATCATTTTATTTCAAGGCTTAATCTCAGCCTACTATAAATACCTCATTCGGAGGAACATTTCAGTCTCTTTTCTAAAGATTTCCTTTTCCAAAGTTCTTCTTTAAACCTACTATCTCTGTTTAATTTCAAGTTCTTTCTTTTGGACTATCACTTTCAAACAGGCTTTGATCTCTTTCGTCAACCCAGGAGGTAAGAATCACAAGTTCTCCTCTGTTTGTTTCTTTTTGTATGTCGTCCGAGTGTATTAGCCGTGCATACTAGGTTTTCAAGGAGGAATAAAGCTTTGAAAGAAAGGTTGCGTTCTCCTGTATATATTCATGTTCATGAGGTATCCTAGGTTGAGTTTGTTATTGTAAGGTCTTCCATGGAAACGGAGACAAGATCTAATATTAGTCTCTGACGAGATAACATTAATCTCTGATGAGTAAATGTTAGTCTTTGATGAGATGCTGTTAGTCTCTAATGACGTCATCCTTAGTCTCCGATAGGCTAAAGTTTAGTCCCCGATGACGTCATCCGTAGTCTCTGATGAAGGAATTATTAGTCTCTGATGATGATGTCACCCTTAGTCTCCGATGAGGTTAAGATGACGTCATCAGTCCCTGATAAGATAATTAGTCTCTGATGATGCCATCCTTACTCTCCGACAGGCTAAAGTTTAGTCCCCGATGATGTCATCCGCAGTCTCTGATGAAGGAATTATTAGTCTCTAATGATGACGTCATCCTTAGTCTCCGATGGGGTTAAGATGATGTCATCAGTCCCTGATGCGATAATTAGTCTCTGATGATGTCATCCTTAGTCTCCGACAAGCTAAAGTTTAGTCCCCGATGACGTCATCCGTAGTCTCTGTTGAAGGAATTATTAGTCTCTGATGATGACGTCACCCTTAGTCTCCGATGGGGTTAAGATGATGTCATCAGTCCCTAAGAATGTTTAAGTTGGAAGGCCTTATGAGCCATCTAAAGTTTTGTTTCCACTGCAGCTTATTTATTTTTGAGCTTTGAGGTTTTGTAAGATGATGTGGACCTTAAGATTTTGTAATGATGTTTTGAGAATGTGTTTCTTATAGGAATGTTGTTAATGCTTGGCTGTGTTGTTGTTGTGATGTTGTGTGGTAATTTTCTGGTACAGCCTGGGGTTCCAGCCTGGGGATCTCGGGGACTATCACCCAAATCGCTGACAGTGTCCGGGGCCCAGCTCAGGGGATTTTCGGGGGCGCCACATCACGACTGACAAGGAAATCATTGATACTTGGCACGAAAGAAAGGGGTATAACTGGAAAGATATTCCTTGAAGTTTGTTTAACCAACAACAACTCTCGGCCATTAATTAGATGCAGATCAGGGGATGAAAAAAGAAGCAACCAAAGCCAATAGTAGTCTAACACAGCATTTCGAAAGGACCTTGATGTGACATATATGCGGCTATGTTGAAAAAGCAACACATCCAATACATGGGTTCACCAACTAATTTTCTATACATACAGAAAGAGTTGTTACACGAAAAACCAAGCAAAAAAACACCAAGCCACACAACAAACACTAGAAGGAAGCTTTGTAATAGATCTAAAAAGAAATATTCAAAGAAAATTTTGTAGTTAGTGAGTGTGGAAAAAGAAGTTATAATTTTATTATAGAGAAGCTGTAACTCGTTATAGAATTTGTAGCTGTTTAATTACGTTTGTGATTAAACAGATTTCCAAAAAACCACCAAGTTTTAATACAACTATTTTAACTTGAATGCTTGTGTGTTCATTTTAATTTCAGTTAAGTTTTTCTGGTGATTGTAGTTATTCCAGCCGGTGCTAACATGTTTTAAAAAGAGCAAAAAGTTTGTAGTGTTTATATTCAACCCCCCCCCCCCCCCCCCCCTCTACAAACACTTGAGATTATTTTGTTCTAACAATTGGTATCAGAGTCTATTAGTAGATTACACTTGCTAAAAGATCTTGAACAATGGCCAACAAAGCTGGAAATAGTAAGGTCCCCATGTTGGAAAGGGGAAAGTACTTCTTCTGGAGACAACGTATGATAGTTCATCTAAGAGCTATCGATGATGAATACCTACAGATTCTAGAAGAAGACCCTCACATACCAAAGAAGCTTATTCCTTAAGAAGTTGTGAAAGGAGTCAATGTCCCTAAAAGATTAGTCTCAAAGACTACTGCAGAAATGACTCCAAAGGAAAGAGAAAAAGTGAAGAAGGATCTATAAGTCACAGACATCCTATATAATGGCTTAGACGATGATATGCTAAACAGTATCATGAAACTTACAACGTCTAAGTCTATATGGGATACTATTCAGATCCTATGTGATGGTACTGAAGATTTGAGGGATAACAAACTGCAGCTGTTAACACAACAGTATGAATGGTTCACAATGAAAAATGGTGAAACACTCATTGAAATGTTTGACAGATTCAACAGGTTAGTAAATGATCTGATGATGTATGGGAAGACATATGCCAACAAAGATGTGAATAAAAAGTTCATGAGGGCACTTCCCATATCATGGGATCCTAAGACAACAACCATCAGAGAATCCAAGGACATGAATCTCCTAGACTTGGATAGGCTTTATGGTACTCTCAAGACATATGAACTGGAGGTTCAACAAAGATAAAAAATGTCTGAGGATACCAGAAAGCTTAAATCTATAGCTCTGATGGATGATGGCTGCCAAGAAGGATAAAGTTGAAGCAAGACCAAGTGTCTTGATGAAGTAACAGTTAGGAGATACTGAAGATGAAGGGGACAATGATGCTGACTCCAAGGAGACCGAGTACACTCCTGAAGAGTTAGAAGAACTAGATGAAACCATGACCTTTCTTGCAAAGAGGTTTTCCAAGCTGAAATTTCAAAAACCATCTGGATCAAAAAGATTTTCAGTAAGGAAACCTAGTACCACAAGCAACTTTATTGACAAATAAAAAATAAAGTGCTACAAATGCAGTGAGATGGGCCACTTTGCAAATGAGTGCCGCAAAGCCACAAAGGAGGGTGAATCTAGAGGAAAAGAAGCTGAAGTGGACTACAAGAAGAAATACTTTAACCTTTTTAATGTCAACAAGAAGGGAAAAGCTTATATTGCAGAGGGAAAGGACTAGGCTAACTCAGATGAAGAATGATAGTGTGCAATTTGTGTATAGATTTGCATGACATTTGCATCTATTTTGTGTGTGTTTTATGTGTTGTTATGGTGTTTTCGAGTTACTTTTGTATGAATGAGTGATTAAGGTGGAGATGGTGAAAATAAGGCGAAATGGACCAGAAAGAGCAAGGAAAATCGAAGAAGGAAATTTAAGATGGGTTGGGCCTTGACGTCAAAATGGATGGGTTGGGCCTTGACGTCAAAGACAGAAACGCGTGAAAAAAGGAAAAACCTGGAGCGAGAGACAAAAGAAGAAACCAAATTGGAGAAGGATTTTGAAAGCCAATTAGGATTAGGATTTCTTTGTAAGGTAAACATAGAGATCCTATAAATAGACTTGTTAAACTAAATGATCCGATATTCTCCTCCATCCCTCTTTTAGTTTTCTGCAGAAAAGAGCAGTTTTTATATTTTACAGCATTATGTCTTCAAGCATTATTGTGACGACCCCAAAATCCCTTACTTGACTAGGGCTTCGTCAGAAAAAGGAAAAAGATAACTTCACATCCATTCATAATAAATATACTGATACAAGGAAATAGTAAAAAGTTATTACAACCCAAAATATTACATTCTCAGCGGAAGCTATTCTATCTTTATGTTATAGTACATAACATCTCAACTTCAAAACATCCTCCTTCCTTCCTCAGCGGCTAACTCAGTAGCCAAACATCTTTGCTTTCCCCTTGTCCAAGGCTTCAGCCTTTGGACCACGCCCTGCAAGACATTAAGTTCAACAAGAATGAGCGATTTACTCCAAGCAAGTATATAAACAAATTAGAGAAACAAATCTGGAAATGTTGATGGAAGTTCAATTCTGTTTAAAAGGCTCAGTGAAACAATACTAATGCCTCGGAAATCTTTGAAGAGTCTTTAGGATCACTGATGATAAACAACGTATACTCCTCCTTGAACAAAGGCAGGTATTCACCAATGCATAAATTTCTCAAAATATCCATCGGGGGCTAAACCCGTTGGATCTGCAACCATACGGTATACAGCTGGCCTTACTGTGACCGCATGATCCCTCTTTGTGTGAATGTACGTAGTCACTTATAATTCCTCTATGTCAGGTGAAGAACAAATCAACACCTTTCCTTTCCTCTAGCCAACCATGTGGCATAACCCATTTAAGGAACATATCATTCTCATTTAATAGCACAGATATAAGATTGAAAATAACTGATAAATTAAAGCTCAATTATATCCATGCACTTTCATTCATATCATGCTAGCGGAAATTAAAGTATAGCATACTGATTCACAAAGAAATCAAGACATAAAAGTCATAACCTTGTACGCATGTCGAATCAATTGATCATGCGCTTAACTAAAATAAGCATGAGAGTGAGAATATACTTGCCTCGGTCCTTTGCACAAAATCAAATTCAATTTACTCGTGAGTGAAAGATTCTGTAAAATATGCATATCACATGATAAATTTAATACCTTAATAAGAATTATGAAAGGAAATGCATATGTGATGTCCTTAAACTTTTAATGTTTCAAATCTGACAAAAGAACCGTTGAGGTTAAAGGAATAACATCCTCAAATAATTTAAGGAACAATAATTTTTTATAGCATTTGAAGACAGAGTGCATATATCAGGGGATAACTAGTCATCAGGAGATGACTAGACATGAGTGGGAAAACTACTCGTCAGGGAATGTTTCGCCCGTCAGGGGTTGTCTCTCGACCATCAGGGGATAGCCTCTTGGCCATCAGGGGATAGACATCAGGGAATGACTTACCCATCAGGGGATAATTTCCTCACCACCAAACTCGTCGGGTGATAACTTTGATTATCGCCGAACTTTTTTTTTGGCTGTCACGGAATGATTTGTTCATTGCCAAACTTAGTAGGCTATCCCCAAACTCCTCGGGGACTAATATCTTTAGCCATCAGAGACTAACATATTTTGCCCATCAGAGACTATAGATGACGTCATCAGGGACTAAACTTAGCCTGTCGGAGACTAAGGATGACGTCATCAGAGACTAATTTAAACTTCCTTCATCAAAGACTAACAACATTTCCTCCATCGGAGACTAAGAAAATCCTTTGTCAGAGACTAACATCTATCTTATCAGAGACTAAAACATCTCATCAGAGACTAACAAATATCTCAACAGAGACTGATGACGCCATCTCAACCCATCAGAGACTAAGGTTGATGTCATCAGAGACTAATATTATCTCGTTAGAGATTAACTTTATCTCATTACAGACTAATATTAGAGCTTGTCTTTGCTACGATGGAAGACCTAACATGAACAACTCAACCTAGGATGCCTCATAAACATGAAAATGCAAAAGAATATAATCCTTTAAAGTTTTTATTCCTTCTTGAAAACTTAGCATACATGGTTAATAAATCTTTGATGCTATGTACAAAAGAAACTGAGTAGAGTACCAGGTTCTTACCTCTTCGTCTTTAGGGGAGAAATTTAAAGCTAGTCTAAGAATAATTTTTCAAGTGAAAGACTTGGAAATTTATGAAGATGGTAAGTTTTGGAGAACAACTTTAGAAGAAAAGTTTTTAGAAAAGAGATTAAAATTTTACCTCTGAATAAGGTATTTATAGCAGACTAAGATTAAGCCTTGAGATAAGATGATTGGTTAATCTGGATAGTAAAACGACTGCTTATCATTACTCTTTAACAGTTAACAATGTAATAAGCAGCTGCTGTCACACATGCACATAAGCTTCATCAACTAATGACACACAAGCAGCTTATTAACCCAAACATCATACGTACATATGAGATCATTTCCCTTACGTAAGCCATTCAAGTTGTTTTGAATGAAACTTGCTAACCTTCACACTCATATTCCATAACATCAATCTTTGTTAATGCTTGATTAAATTAATCTCATCCAAGATTTTGAGATTACTGTATTCAAATCCCTTTGATGATTTTACAAAGGAAATTGAGGTTATAGAATTTTGGACATCACGTGGACATAATAGTCAAGCATTTAAAATTCATACCTCATACCTCATAGGAAATCATCTCATAATCATTTTATTCCTATTTATTTAAGGAAATAAAATTTCGTGATTGCTTCTATCTTATTGGGGTCCACTGCAATACCAGTTTCGTTGATCACATGACCAAGAAACTTTACTTCCTTCAGCCAAAATTCACATTTGGAAAATTTGGCAAATAACTGCTCCTTTCTTAGAACTTCCAGTGTTATCCTTAGGTGCTCCTCGTGCTATTTCACCGTCTTCGAATAGATAAGAATATCATCAATGAAAATGATAATGAACTTATCCAAGAATGGTTTGAAGACACGATTCATCAAGTCCATGAAAGTTGGTGGTGCATTTGTCAGTCCAAATGGCATCACTAAGAACTCGTTGTGACCATAGCGTGTTCGGAATGCCGTCTATGATATGTCCTCCTCTTTGATCTTTAATTGGTGGTATCCTGAGCGAAGATCAATTTTGGAAAAGTACTTCCCTCCTTTAAGTTGATCAAAAGGATCGTCTATCCTTGGAAGGGGGTACCTATTCTTGATTGTGACCTTGTTCAACTCTCAATAATCAATGCAGAGTCTCATCGATCCATCTTTCTTTCGAACAAATAATACTGGTGCACCCTAGGGTGACACACTCGGCCTAATCAATCCTCGATCCAAGAATTCTTGTAACTGCATCATCAGTTCCTTCAGTTCAGATGTAAGGGGCCTTGGAGATTGAGGCGGTACCAGGGATCAAGTTGATTTCAAAATCCACTTCTCTATCTAGGGGTAGTCCAGGCAACTTTTTTGGAAAAACGTCTATAAACTCCCTTACCATAGGGACATCCTCGATCTTAATTTCATCCTTGTCGGTATCGTGTATATAAGCCAAGAAGGCTTCGCAACCCTTGCGAACCATCTTCCTTGCTTGGATCATGGTCAAGAATGGCGATGATTTCACCATCTTGGTGCCATGGAACCAAACCTTCGCCCTCTGGGGAGATCGTAGGATGACTTTCTTCTTTTTACAATCAATATTGGCTTGGTATTTGAATAACCAGTCCATTCCCAATATTACGTCGAATTCTCCCAAAGGAAAAGGAATAAGATCAGCAAGAAACTCATGTTGATCTATCTTCAAAGGGCACTTAAGGTAGACATAAGTAATGTTCACTACTTCGCGATTGGCAACGACTACCTCTAAGGGCTTAGATAGACGTTCAGGCAGGACTAGCATGCTCCTAGCTAATCGTTCGGATATAAAACTTCGAGTAGCGCCCGAATCAAACAATACATGAGCAGGTATGGAGTTTACTAGTAGTGTACCTGTCACAACATCGTCGGAAGCCACATCATCTTGTACTGTCATGTTGTAAGTCCTTGCTTGTGGTCGCACTGGTACAGGGTTGGTTCCCATCATCATTGGTTTGCCACCTTTCTTTTGGGGGCAATTTGGAGAGATGTGCCCTTCCATTCCGCAAGTATAGCATATCCTCGCTGTGGCGGGTGGTTTGTTAAATTGCTGGGGTTGTGGTGTTCTTCCTTGGGGCAGGGCAGTGTCAGGGTTCAATGTTGGACAATTTGAGGAGAAATGCCCTAGTTGGCGGCACTTGAAGTAAACATCCTTCCCCCTCAAGCACGGAGTTGAGCCATGGTTCTTCCCACAATTTGTACATACAGTGGCTCTCCTTGCCATGCCATTAGATGATTGCTCCTTCCACTTCCTCTTTCCATTGCTGATCGGACTGTCATTGTTGTTGCTCCCTTCTTCCTTCTTTACACTTACACCATAAAAGTTCTGATGCCTTCCCTTATCGTTTCCCTTCCTCCTATCTCCCTTCTTATATTCCCGATTATAATCATGTACTGTCTTGTTGCTCCATTCTGCAATTCTTGCTTTTTCCACAATTACATCAAAGGTTTCCAGTTGGAAAATTGCAACTTAGCTCAGAATCTAAGAGTTCAACCCTTGTTCAAACCTTCGGGCCTTTCTCCCGTCATCACACACCTAATGAGGAGCATACCTCATCAATTCATTAAACTTTGCCTCATACTCGTCCACTGTCATGAACCCTTGCTTCAGATTTAGGAACCTCAGTTCCATTGCATTGGAGACACTAAGGGGGTGGAATTTTTCCCTAAACTTCTGGGTGAACTATTCCCAGGTTTTCATAGTGTTAGTGTTCCTTGCACCTTCCCTTTTTATTAACTTCATTCTCTTGGCACCTTTCCACTAGTGATTTGCTTCCCCTTTCAGCATGAAAGCCACATACTTAGTCTTGCAATCTTCTGGTACATCCACTAAGTCAAAGGCTTTCTCGATCTCCTCCAACCAATATTGTGCCATAGTGGGTCCTCCCTTCCAATCAAAGGTCGATGGGTTGATGCCAGTGAACTCTCGGATACCTGGCCCACGGGCAGCAGGTCTTGGGGGTTGAGGTGGTGATGGTGGGGCTGGTTGGTTCATGGCCATAGCCTCACGAATAATCTACAGGAATTGAGCTAGTAGGTTGTCGATAGCATTCCTAGCAGCATTATTGTTGGCAGAATCATTGTCATTGATAAGGGATGGTGTTGGAACATATGGGGGATTGCGGTTAATCCCTTCTACCTACTCCGAGCTGTCATCCTCTACGACAACTTCGTCAGCATTTTCAGCTTGATTTTCTCTTTCCACGCGTGCTGAATTTTCAAGCCTTAGTGTGTTGTAATGGAGGTTTCTTTTCCTAAGTTTTCCTGGTCTCCTGCCTCTGGCCATCTACATAAAACATTCTAAATCAGTAAATCTGAACTTCCCAATAAACAAAACGTGCAGTGATGTGTCTATGAGGTGGTGCCTTCATTTCAGTCGTATCCTTCCTTAGCAGTTTCTACCCTTAAGCTGTTCAACAACCTTTGTTTCCAACATAAGCCTTAATCCTTAACCCAATAACCTATCCTAGTACTGCAATTCTAGTATCAAATCCTGAAATTCCTCTTACTTGAATAATTCTGGGACATACCGCAGTATTCCCTAGTCCTGGATGTAGTTTACGGGTGGTGTTTTCTTAAGAATCACTTCCGACTGTAACTGTTGCTCTGATACCATCTGTGACAACCCCAAAATCCCTTACTGGACCAGGGCTTCGTCAGAAGAAGGAAAAAGATAACTTCACATCCATTCATAATATATATACTGATATAAGGAAATAGTAAAGAGTTATTACAACCCAAAATATTACATTCTCAACGGAAGCTATTCTATCTCTATATTATAGTACATAACATCTCAACTTCAAAACATCCTCCTTCCTTCCTCAGCGGCTAACTCAGTAGCCAAACAACTTTGCTTTCCCCTTGTCAGAGGGTTCAGCCTTTGAACCATGCCATGCAAGACATTAAGTTAAACAAGAATAAGCGATTTACGCCCAACAAGTATATAAACAAATCAGAGAAACAAATCTAGAAATGTTGATGGAAGTTCAATTCTATTTAAGAGGCTTAGTGAAACAATACTAATGCCTCGTAAATCGTTGAAGAGTCTTTAGGATCACTGATGATAAACAACGTATAATTGTGACGACCCCAAAATCTTTTACTGGATCAGGACTTCATCAAAAGAAGGAAAAGATAACCACACATCCATTCATAGTATAAATACTGGAAAAAGGCAATATTAAGGAGTTATTACAACCCACAAAATAACATAATTTTAGCGGAAGCTATTTCATCTTTATAAATTACAAATCAAAGATCATTACAACTTCTAATATCTTCCTTCCTTCCTTCCTCAGCGTTATTAAAAGAGTAAATAACTTAGTAGTCGATCATCTTTGCTTTCTCCTTGTCAGAGAGTTCAGCCTTTGTATTGTGTCCTGCAAGACATTTAAGTTCAACAAGAGTGAGCGATTTACGCCCAGCAAGTATATAAAAATTTAGAGAAATAAATCTGAAATATTTAAAAAGTTCAATTCTGTTTGTGAGGCTCAGTGAAACAATACTAATGCCTCAAAAATCTTGAAAGAAACTTTAGGATCACTAATGATAAGCAACATATAGTCCTCCTTGAAGAAAATAGGTATTCACTTGCATACAATCTTTTCAAAAATATCCATCGGGGGCTAAACTCGTTGGATCTGCTAACCATACAGTACACAGCTAGCCCTACTGTGACCGCATGATCCCTCCTTGTGTGAACATACATAGTCACGTAAAATTTCCTCTATGTCAGGTGAAGAACAAATCAGCACCTTACCTTTCCTCTAGTCAACCATGTGGCATAACCCATTTAAGGGATATATCATTCTCATTCATTTGCACAGATATAAGATTGAATAATATTTAATAAATCAAAGCTCCTTTATATTCATGCACTTTCATTCATATCATGCTAGCATAAATTAAAGCATAGCTTGCCGATTCATAAGGAATTTTAACATAAAAGTCATAACCTTCTACACATGTCGAATCAATTGATCATGCGCTTAACTCAAATAAGCATAAGATTGAGAATATACTTGCCTCGGTCCCTTGCACACAAACAATTTCAATTTACTTGAGAGTGAAAGATTCTGTAAAATATACATAACCCAAAATAAATTTAGTACTTTGGTTAAAATATGAGAGAAAGTGCATATGTGATGTCCTTAAACTTTTAATGTTTCCAAAACTGCTATAAGAACTGTTTAGGGTAAATAAATAATTAAAACTTCATAAAATAATCTCAAGAAAATAATGTGTTTATAGTTTTAAAGACAAACTGCGCATTAGGGGATAGCTGACCATCAGTGGGTAAACTACCCGTCAGGGGATATCTCGCCCGTCAGGGGATGTTTTCCCCACCATCAGGGTAACATTCTCTCGTCAGGGAAAAGTCATTAGGGGATGACTTCTCGACCATCAGGGTATCTTTTACCTGTCAAGGAATGATCTCTCAGCCATCATCGATCATCAGGGTATGGCTTGGTCATCACAAAGCTCGTCAGGGACTAACATCTTTTGCCCGTCAGGGACTACTGATGATGTCATCAGGGACTAGTACTCTTAGCCTGTTGGGGACTAAGGCTGACGCCATCAGTGACTAATCTCAAACTTCCTTTATCAGAGACTAACAACACCCTTCCTTCATCGGAGACTAACACATCTCATTAAAGACTACCACCAACAATGTCGGAGACTAACTTTAGAAGTTGTCTCAGGTACAGTGGTGTCTTCCCCACTTCTCCAAGGGTGGTGATTTCAACCATAACCACCACACTAAGGTCAAATCTCATCATCCTCTCAGTGATTCATAATGTTTCCTAGGGTCTGCAAGCCCTCCTAGACATAGTTTAGGGTTCAAAACTCAGGTTGAAAAAAATACTCAGGCCTGGTGTCGTAACTACTGACAATAAGGAACGTTTGGTGGTTAAAGGTTTGTCTACCAAGGGGTTGTCAAAAATATTACACCTATCTTGGATAGCTTTTAGAAATAAATGACATTAACTCCGAGTGTTAAAAAATATGCCTCAAATCATACTTTTAGAAATAAATGAACAAGGTATTAAACGTGGTATGTTTGACAGAACAAAAGTGTAAAAAATAGAGCAGGACTTCAATGAAATGCTCTTACCTCCTTGGCTATAAGAAAGAGTTAAAAGCTCTAGTTGTTCTTCCAAAAGGACAGTTTTCTTGACGGTAAGCTTGGATTTGGTGGTATACTGTATAGAAATTTATGAAGGTGGGACTAAGGTTATAACAACGTGATATATATATATATCACTTGTTGAGCAACAAGGGCCGTTAGATTTATTTGATATCAGTCGTTGGCTGTGAAAGGAAAAGAAGTGACTGGTGAGAAAAGGGTGGTTGCAACGGCTGCTAGTGTCCATCGGTCACTTATCATAGCCCACTTTAAGGTACTGATGGAGGTGATGTACATTAAATGCTACTGTCTCCTAACAGTTAGGTTTTAAAAAGTAGGTACTGTAGCTAAACCTGTTCACACTCGGTGAACCTTTCCCACGTGAACACACACAAGACAATTTTGAATATAATAATATTTTAAATATTTGACCTTCAAAATACATTTAAAATCTTTTGGACATCACATTGCCATTGAATTTTTATAAGAAAATATAATTTCATTATTTATACCCAATAAGAAATTAAATCTTCATACAGAAAATAAAATAAATAAATCTCATGACAAAATTCATTAACATTTTCGGGTTCTCACAATCATCCTCCTTGAAGAAAGGCAAGTATTCACCTGTGCACAAATTTCTCAAAATATCCATCGGGGGCTAAACCCGTTGGATCTACAACCATACGGTATACAGCTGGCATAACTGTGACCGCATAATCCCTCCTTATGTGAACGTACGTAGTCACTTATAATTCCTCTACATTAGGTGAAGAACAAATCAACACCTTTCCTTTCCTCTAGCCAACCATGTGGCATAATCCATTTAAGGGACATATCATTCTCATTTAATAGCACAGATATAAGATTGAAAATAACTGATAAATTAAAACTCAATTATATCCATGTACTTTCATTAATATCATGCTAGCAGAAATTAATGTATAGCATACTGATTCACAAAGAAATCAAGACATAAAAGTCATACCTTGTACGCATGTCGAATCAATTGATCATGCGCTTAACTGAAATAAGTATGAGAGTGAGAATATACTTGCCTCGGTCCTTTGTACAAAATCAAATTCAATTTACTCGTGAGTGAAAGATTCTGTGAAATATGCATATCACATGATAAATTTAATACCTTAATAAGAATTATGAAAGAAAATGCATATGTGATGTCCTTAAACTTTTAATGTTTCAAATCTGACAAAAGAACTGTTGAGGTTAAAGGAATAACATCCTCAAATAATTTAAGGAAAAATAATGTTTTATAGCATTGGAAGACAGACTGCGCATCAGGGGATAACTAGTCATCAGGGGATCACTGGACAACCGTGGGAAACTACCCGTCAGGGAATGTTTCGCCCGTCAGGGGATATCTCTTGACCATCAGGGGAGAGCCTCTTGGCCTTCAGGGGATAGACATCAGGGAATGACTTACCTATCAGGGGATAATTTCCTCACTGCCAAACTCGTCGGGTGATAACTTTGACTATCATTGAACCTTTTTTTTGGCTATCAGGGAATGATTTGTTCATCGCCAAACTTAGTTAGCTATCTCCAAACTCCTTAGGGACTAATATCTTTAGCCATCAGAGACTAACATATTTTGCCCATCAGAGACTACAGATGATGTCATCAGGGACTAAACTTAGCCTGTCGGAGACTAAGGATGACGTTATCAAAGACTAATTTAAACTTCCTTCATTAGAGACTAACAACATTTCCTCCATTGGAGAATAAGAAAATCCTTCGTCAGAGACTAACATCTATCTCATCAGAGACTAACAAATATCTCATCAGAGACTGATGATGACATCTCAACCCAACAGAGACTAAGGTTGACATCATTAGAGACTAATATTATCTCGTCAGAGATTAACTTTATCTCATCAGAGACTAATATTAGAGCTTGTCTTTGCCATGATGGAAGACCTACCATGAACAACTCAACCTAGGATGCCTCATAAACATGAAAATACAAAAGAATATAATCCTTTAATGTTTTTATTCCTTCTTGAAAACTTAACATACATGGTTAATAAATCTTTGATGCTATGTACAAAAGAAACTGAGTAGAGTACCAGGTTCTTACCTCTTCATCTTTAGGGGAGAAATTTAAAGCTTGTCTAAGAATAATTTTTCAAGTGAAAGACTTGGAAATTTATGAAGATGGTAATGTTAGGTTTTATAACATTTGATGGTGATTGTCTTTAGATTACTTAGATATACAAATGTATAGAAAGTTTTAATTAGTAACACTGAAGTTTTGTAGCCAGTAGTTATTTCTTTGATTGTAATTATTCATTCTTTGTAAAGTGATAGATTCATTTTTTATTCGTAAGTAACTGCTGGAAAGATGTATCAAAGCTTCAACAAGTCAAAATGTGTAATTGATCCGTCGAAGTTTACAAAAAGGCTTATTGGAGACTAAGGCAATACTTATCGAAGACTAAGTATTTTGCCTATCGGAGACTACAGCTTACGTCATCAGAGATTAAAGATAAAGCGTCGGAGACTAATGCTTACATCATCAGAGACTAAGTCTAACATATCATAGACTAAGCTGACATCATCGAAGACTAAGCCTAAAAGCATCGGAGATTATTAACTCTATCAGAGACTACACAATCTGACGTCATCAGAGACTAAAAGACCATAGACTAAATGATGACGTATCAGGGACTAAAGCTGAAGTCATTAGGGACTAATCGTGACTTATTTCCTGATGAGATACAGAGTTTGAATTTAATAAGGAATGTCTTCCACGTAGATCAAGATATTATTGAAGACGTAGCTGGTAAGGAAACAAGCCAGAAATCTTTTCCTAATCAAAAAGGAAAGATTGTAATTGATTCGAATAAGGAAGCTGAATCATTATTGATTTAGAATAGAAACTGAGTAATTCAGTTTTAGAGAAGCTGTAATTAGGTTTATAGAGAATTGAAATTCGAAGCTGTATAGAATTCATAGTTTTGTATCTTTATTATACAGAAAAGAAAAGAAGTTGGCGATCGTATTGTTGTGATTGTTAGAGTTTGTAATCAATTGTTAAAGCAATAAAAAACAATTGTTTATAAATTAATTTGAGTTCTTGTTCTTTATATTCCGCAAGAAAAGTTAATTTCTTAAAGAACAAGTAATCGAAAAGAATTCAAAGAACTTGTATTCAACCCCCCCCCCCCCTCCCCTTCTACAAGTTCTCGGCTATCTCACTAGGAAAAAAATTGGTATCAGAGCCTGTAATTGAATTTATTCAATTAACATGTTCCAAGAGATGGCCAACGATGAAGCAAGCTGTGAGAACACAAAAATGTCAATAAATTTTGTTATGAGATTTATTTATTTTAGTCTACTTTTTACATGAAGGTTTATTTTCTTATTGGGTATAAATAACGAAATTATATTTTATAAAAATTATCTGGCAATGTGATGTCCAAAAGATTTTAAATGTATTTGTAAGCTCAAGTGTTTGCAAGATTGTTTTATTCAAGTTTTGGGAGTGTTCACACGGGAAGACCCTTTAGGTGTGAACAGGTTTAGCTACAGTACCTGTTTTAAAATCTGACTGCTGAGGGACAGTAGCATTTAATGCACATCACCTCCATCATTACGCTAGAGTGGGCTATGAAAAATGACCAATGGACACTAGCAGCCGTTGCAACCACTCTTTTATCACCAGTCATTTATTTTCCTTTCACAGCCAACGGCTGAAATCAAATTAATCTGACGGCCCTTGTTGCTTAACAAGTGATATATATATATATATATATATCACGTTGTTATAACCCTAGCTCCACCTTCATAAATTTTTATACAGTATACCACCAAACCTAAGCATACTCTCAAGACAGCTGTCCTTTTTGGAAGAACAACTAGAGCTTTTAACTCTTTCTTACAGCCAAGGAGGTAAGAACATTTCATTAAGGTTCTTCTCTATTTCTTACACTTTGTTTCTGTCATGCATACCACGTTTAATACCTTGTTCATTCATTTCTAAAAGATATGATTTAATGTATGCTTTATTCCGAAAAGTTGTCCAAGATGAGTGTAAATTTGTTGACAACGACCTAGTAGACGAGCCCTTAACTACCAAACATTCTTTTGTCAGTAGTTACTGTTGGGTTTCGTACCAGCAAACGCAGCGGAAAAATACGGTTTAAAATAAAACAAAACGAAACCCAAACCCGAGGATCTATGCGAAACAGTTTAATACAGATAGTTCAAGATTTTACCGATTAAAAGTGCGAATCTGAAACTTTGGTGAAGGTGTTGATCGTCTCCAAATCTTTAACGCAACCCAACTGGACAGCGTCTCTACGGTATCCACACGAACACCCGCGAACCGTCTTACGATTCGAGCAAAGAGGATAACAGTACTAGCTGTAAATAATCTGTATCTCTTTTATCTCTCTTAACCTCTCTTATGAGCGGCTACGTCAAAACGTTGGTTGTTCAAGAGAAAAATTCTATATCTATCTCTATATCTCAGAGAATAGCTGATATATCATATACATATAGCCTTCTATAGAGTAGATTCCAAAACCTAATCTAATTAGGAGATTAGAATCCGAATCCTATATTCATTAGATATATATTTAATCAAGTCTCACTTAATCAATATATGTACAAATAAATATATATTCGTATTTCCTTCCAAATGACTCTTCTTCATACAGATTACATATATATATATATATATATATATATATATATATAATTTAAAGTCATGATTTAATTAAATCAATCTTATTGATATATTAAAATCATTGACATTTAAATTATATCTCCTTGACGAATGTTCTATGTGTGTGACCCTGTAGGTTATTATTACGTTGGCAATAATTTTAAATCATATTATAAAATTATAAACAGTGAGCGGCATCTAGTAATACATCACTGTTACCCAAGTAATAATAAAGTCATAGATTCGACGTTACCTTTTGTGACCAATGTTTCAATGTAATTTAATCCTTTTAACCATGATATCTAAGATTAAATTCAAGGCATGGATGTGTCATCCTCTTCATAATTTAATCTCAGTTTTCTTGATCAATGAGTAAACTATATGAAACAAATCTCTATTTGAGCATGGCCATGCATTTCATAGTTTCACTCAATCAAGAGGCCTATAGATATCACCCCTAATTTATAGGAGGGTTAAATTCCATCTACATCATTCCCATTTCTCACATAACTCATTATGCATCCAACAATCACCTTTATCGTCCACCCGGTTAAAGGTGACTTTTGATAATGTCAAAACGCATAACTCCTTATGTAGAAATGTCATGACTTCAGGTCGAAGGACCATTACATCATTGTCACTATGAGAATTACTTATGACACATAGCATAACGCTCCATGTAGAATTCTCATGGTGGGTCTATCCAGTACTATGTTCTCTAACATGTACCTATGTATCAACTTAATATATCTCGTATATATTTATGACCAATGAGATATAGCCATCAGTTAATCCACATACTAGTCTCAATGTATTATTGTTGTCCCACTGACAATGATACTCGACTAGGGACATTTAAGAATAATGATACTTTACATACTTATATGATCTCATATTCAAGTCACATACTTGAATCCATATAATTAGTATCATTCTTCTAAGGACATTTATTATGTTAACATTTATATTACGCAGTAAATAAAACATAATAAAAGTAATTATCATTTAACCAAAAAAACATAACATAAACATGGTGTCACAATCATTACATAATTGGCCACTAGGGCATACACTCTAACAATTACAATCCCATGTTTGAGTATTTTCATCAACCTGAGTTTCTAAACCCTAACCCATGTCTAGGAGGGCATGCAGATCAAAGGAAATGTTATGTTTCATTGATAGGATGATGAGTTGGACTTAAGTATGGTTTTGGTTGAGATCACCACCCATGGAGGAGTGAAGGAGACACCATTGTATCTGAGACAAGCTTTAACTTAGTCTTTGACCCCATGAAATGGTCTCTGACGAGACAACATTAGTCTCTGATGAGATATGTTAGTCTCCGATGAAGGGAAGTTGTTAGTCTCCGATGAAGGGAAGTTGTTAGTCTCAGATGAGGGAGGTTTGAGATTAGTCGCTGATGACATCAGCTTAGTCCCCGATGACATCATCAGTAGTCTCTGACGGGCAAGTATGTTAGTCTCTGATGACTAAAGAGTTTAGCTTCAGAAGAGTTTGGTGATAGCCAACTGAGTTTGGCGATGAGCAAATCATCCCCTAACAGTCGAGGAGTTTGGTGCTGAGCAAATCATCCACTGATGAGTTCAGCGACGACTTAGTAAGTTCAGCATTGAACAAGTTGCCACCCGACTAGTTTGGCGATGGCTAATTGAGTTCAGCGCTGAACAAGTTGACACCCGACGAGTTTGGCGATGAACATATTATCCCCTGATGGACAAGTCATCCCCTGATGACTATCCCCTGATCAGTGAAAGATCCCCTGACGGTCGACGGCTATCCCCTGATGGCCGAGAGACATCCCCTGACGGGCGGGACATCCCCTGACGGGTAAGATATCCCCTAACCACTAGTCATTCCCTGACGGGTAATTAACCCCTGATCAATGATTATTCCCTAACGTAGCAGATTATCCCCTGGCTTGCAGTCTGCCTTCAAAACTATAAAACATTATTTTTCTTAAAATTATTTATGATGTTTAATTATGTATTCACCCTAAACAGTTTTTATAGCAGTTTTGGAAACCTTAAAAGTTTAAGGACATCACATCACATATGCACTTTCTCTCATATTTTAACCTAAGTATTAAATTTATTTTGGGATATGTATATTTTACAGAATCTTTCCCTCTCAAGTAAATTGAATTTGTTTGTGAGCAAAGGACCGAGGCAAGTATATACATTCAATCTGATGTTTATTTCAGTTTAACGCATTATCATTTGATTCGATATGCGTGCAAGGCTTGAATTATATGTTTCAATTGCTTTTATGATTAATCATGCTATGCTTTAGATTCTGCTAGCATGATATGAATGATAATGCATGGATATAACTGAGCTTTGATTATCAGCTATTGTTTTTCATTATTATATCCGTGCTAATGAATGAGAATGATATGTCTCTTAAATGGGGCATGAGAATGATGTCCCTTAAATGGGTTATGCCACATGGTTGGCAAAGAGAAAAGGAAAGGTGCTGATGTGTTCTTCACCTGACCTAGAGGAATGATAAGTGACTACGTAGTCCACTCAAGAGGCTTCATGCGGTCCAGTTTGGCCAGCTGTGTACTGTATGGTTAGCAGATCCACGAGTTTAGCCCCCGATGGATATTTTGAGAAAGTTATGCTCAGGTGTATACCTGTCTTTCTTCAAGGAGGATCACAGGTTGTGTATCATCAGTGAATCCTCAATGATCTTTAAAGGTTTCCAAGGCCTTGGCATTGTTTCACCAAACCTCACAAACAGATTTGAACTTCCTTCGATGTTCCAGATACATTCCTTTAAATTGTTTATATACTTCTTCGATGTGTATATACTTGCTGGGTGTAAATCGCTCACCCATGTTGAATTTTAATGTCTTGCAGGACAGAATGCTAAGGCTGAACCCTCTAATAAGGGGAAAGCAAAGATGATAAACTACTAAGTTATTTACTCTTTTGATAACACTGAGGAAGGAAGGAAGGAAGATATGAAGGAAGGAAGGAAGATATTAGAAGTAGTGATTATTTTGATTGTAATTAAAGATGATGTAATAGCTTCCGCTGTAATTGTATTACTCTTGGGTTGTAATAACTCTTTAATACTGCCCTTATCTAGTATTTATACTATGAATGGATGTATGGTTATCTTTTCCTTCTTTTGATGATGCCCTGATCCAGTAAGGGATTTTGGGGTCGTCACACAAGCAGCTCAAGCATAATGGCTTATGTGGGAAGTCGTGATGGTGGAACCAGGATTCCAATTCTTAAAAGAGAAGAATATCCTATGTGGAAGCGAAAGATGTACATGCACTTGAGAGCAACAGATCCCGATTATATTGATAGGATTGAGAAGGGTCCATATCTACCCAGGAAATTTATTCCTACTAAAACTGTTGAAGGATCTGTTGTGGCTGAACACTTTGAACTTGCTCTAGAAAGTGATTACACAAACGAAGACAAGTTGTAAGTGTTAAAGGATGCTAAGGTGATGAACATACTCTACAACGGTATTGACAAAAATATGTTCACAAGCATCATTAATTGCACGACATCTAAACAAATCTGGGACACCATCAAAGTCCTGTGTGAAGGGACTGACCAAGTCCGAAAGAACAAGAGATCATTGTTGACTCAACAATATGAGTTCTTTCAAGCAAAGCCTAGTGAACCAATAACGTCAGTATATGACAGGTTCAATACTTTGCTCAATGACTTGAAGATACTTGGTAAGTCCTATGATAATGAGGATGTCAACACCAAGTTCATGAGATCTCTCCCACCAAGTTGGGATCCAAAGACTACGGCTATAAGAGAGGCTCATGACTTGGACACCCTCACACTGGACAGACTCTATGGCAATTTAAAGACATATGAACTTGAAGTAGAGCAACGACAACACATGCACGACAAGGATAGAGGAGCTGCGTTGATGGTTGAGACAAACAAGTCTCAAGAGAAGCTTGATGATGAAACTTCCAGTGCAAGCTCGACTGATGAAGAAACTGAATCAATCACTGATGATGACATAGAGGAATTCATGGCTTTCATGGTGAAGCAACTCAAAAAATTTAGAGTTAGCAGAAAAGGAAGAAAATCATCAAGGAAGCCTAACCCTAAACGTGAGCGTCAAAAAGTCACCTTCGATTTAAAGAAAATAAGATGTTACAATTGTGACGGGTTAGGGCACTTTGCCAATGAGTGCAGGAAGCCTAGATCTAATGATAGATCTAAGGATGAAAAATCAAGGAAGTCGAGGAATGACTTTGCTGACTAGAAAGCTAAATCAAAGAGCAAAGCGTTGATTACTGAGGGTAAAGATTGGATTGACAGCGATTCTGATGAAGAAGTTGTCAACTTTGCCCTGATGGCTCGAAGTGACAAGTCAAGTGATTCTACAAAGGTATGTGATGCAACTCAGAATTTTAATGTGCTTAACTTACTTGACACATCTAGTATTGAAAGCATACAAAAAGATATGTCTGATTTGCATGTTAGTTTTAGATCATTAACTATTGAACATACTAATGTAAAAGAATCATGTGACCTTCTCTTGAAAAGAAACAAATTTCTTGAAGAGAGATTGGTGCAATTTGACAGTATCAAGTCTGACTTAAATAAAGCTTATCATATGATCGATGCTTTGAAAAAGAGGGAATATTACTTAGTAGAGCAACTTGAAAATGCTCAAGCTAAGATTAAACAATAGAATAATTCCTCTAAAAAGTTGACAGACTTGGTAGAAAGTCAAACGATAGGTCAAAAATCTGGACTATGTTATGATGAATATCTAGACAAGAGTTCAGATTTAGATGATCTAGTTGAAGCTGCGAACTCCTTGACTAGTAAGCCAAATGTAATAAAAAGAATTAATTTTGTCTCTCCTGTTAATGAACCCAAATTCATCAACACTCAAGATCAACAAATCACTGCAAAAACAGAAATTGATCAAAAGACAGTGAATGTTGTTAATAAGAGTAAAAATAAAAGATTAAATATTGGGTTCATGACAAAGACACAGTTAAGTAAAAAGTTGGAAAATCTTCCAGACAAAAACGCTGAAAAGTTTGTGGAGTTAAGCAGAAATAAGAAAAATAGGAATGGAAAAATTGGCATTAATAAATATACAAATTATGCTAGAATGCCTGATGCTCCTAGAAAGACATGTCATGTATGTGGTAACCCCAACCACATAGCTATTCACTGTAGGAGCAAAAATAAAATTCCTATAACTGAGACTGCACCTTCAAAGATAATAAAAGAAAAATCACCTGTAAAAAGGTTAGATCATCTTTGCATGAACATTAAAAATTCAAAGCTTGGCAGTCTCTCACAAAAAGGTAGCAAGACTAATGATTGTCCAATTAAAATCAAAAATGCTAAAAGACAATCAACTCAATCTAAGTCAAGTCTTGAGTCTACAACTAGTGAGAAAGGACCCAAGAAAGTATGGGTCCCAAAAAATTCTACCTAGTTACTCTTTACTGTGCAGGGCAAAAAGAAGAAAACATGGTACTTGGATAGTGGCTGTTCAAGGCACATGACTGGTGATAAGTCCCTGCTAAAACAATATGAAGAGAAAAGTGGCCCAAAAGTCACTTTTGGAGATGACAGAAAAGGCCATACGAAGGGTTATGGAAATGTTGAACATGGAGATGTCATCTTCACTGAAGTAGCACTAGTTGACAGCTTAAAGCACAATTTACTGAGTGTGAGTCAACTGTGTGATAAGGGATTCAATGTCACCTTTAAAGAAGATCAATGTTTGGTGTGTGACAAAGAATCTGATAATGTGATATTGGCAGTGAAAAGAAAAGGAAATTTGTATGTCGCAAACCTTATTTCTTCCTCTGATCAAATCACATGTCTCTATAGCAAAGCTTCAACTGATGAAAGTTGGCTTTGGCATAAGAAGCTTTCCCATTTGAATTTCTAGAACATCAACAACCTGGTGAGAGAAGGATTGGTAGCTGGCATTCCACAATTGGAGTTTACACAAGATGGATTGTGTGATTCGTGCCATAAAGGGAAACACATAAGTGTATCATTCAAAAACAAACCAACAACATCAATCACTGACCCTTTACAGTTGTTACACGTGGATTTATTTGGTCAAGTGAATGTGATGTCTATCTCAAGAAATAGATATGCTTTGGTTATTCTGGATGATTACATGAGGTATACTTGGGTAAAATACCTCCATACAAAAGATGAAGTTGCTCAGTTAATAATTGATCATATCAAGAAGATAGAAACTAAGTCAAGAAAAACAGTAAGGGTAATAAGGAGTGATAGAGGAACAGAATTCAAGAATTCCCAAGTTGTTGAATTCTGCACTGAAAAAGGAATAACTCATCAATTCTCAGCTCCAAGAACACCTTAACAAAATGGAGTTGTTGAGAGGAAAAACAGAACCCTTATTGAAGCAGCAAGGACCATGTTACAAGAGGCTAAGCTTCCCACATATTTTTGGGTGGAAGCTATAAACACTGCTTGCTTTACTCAGAATAGATCCTTGATAAACAAAGCATACAACAAAACACCTTAAGAATTGATGACTGGGAGAAAGTCGACTCTCAAGTTTTTATATGTGTTTGGTTGTAAATGTTTTGTACTAAGAGATTCATCAGAGACAAGGGGAAAGTTTGACAATAAGTCTGATGAAGCAATCTTCTTAGGTTATTCTCTGTCAAGTAAAGCATACAGAGTATATAATCTAAGAACAAAGGTCATTATGGAATCAATACAAGTTGTATTTGATGACAGAAAGATTCCAGGAATGATTGGATAAGGATTGCATGAACCTCTCAATTTTGAGAATGAATTAGATGCATGGGAATATCCATCAGAGACAACTGAAAAACCCCAAGATAGTAATGATCCCTACATAAGTGAAGGGGAGGTAACAGTTGTGCATGAAGTACCAAGGACTAATACTCTATCAGAGACTAGAGTATTAGATGATACACAAGAAACTAGTGACATTAGTATACCATCGGAGACTAATGGTTCACCAGGGACTAGTGTCACTAATGCACAATTAGAGACTATCTTGACACCAGAGACTATAGAAATAAACAGCTTAGTGGAAGCCGTCAAGGGAAGGCATCAGGGGATGACCTCGTCAAGGGAACCTATCAAGGGAAACTCTCTTATGTTCAGACTTTGGCGACATCATACCTCCCGATGAGTTTGGTGACGGCTAAATAAGAGTTTGGCGACAACCATTTCTATCCACTGATGACGAGTTTGGTGATTGATAAAAAGTGACTTTAGCGATAGTCATTTTTATCCACTTACGAAGAGTTTGGTGATGGTTAACACTGACTTTGGCGATAGTCATGTTTATGCACTGACGATGAGTTTGGCGATGAATTAACTTGTCGACGAGTTTGGCGATAACTAAGATTGCTCGACGAGTTTGGCAAAAACTAAGATTGCCCGACGAGTTTGGTGTTAGGTCTTAGAATATTTGATGATGATTGCCTTTAGATTACTTAGAATACAAATGTATAGAAAGTGTTAATTAGTAACACTGAAGTTTTGTAGCCAGTAGTTATCTCTTTGTTTGTAATTCATTTATTCTTTGTAAAGAGATATGATTATTTTTATTTGTAATTAACTGCTGGAATGGAGTATCGAAGCTTCAAGAAGTCAAGTTGTGTATTTGATCTGTTAGAGTTTGCAAAAAGGCTTATCGGAGACTAGAAGAACTGGTCAGAGACTAAAATGTTTTAACTGTCAGAGACTAGTTTTTCTATCGAAGACTAAAAGCTTACGTCATCAGAGATTAAAGAAAAAGGAATCAGAGACTAAGCTGATGTCATCGGAGACTAAGCCTTAACGTGTCAGAGACTAAATAACACTATCGGAGACTACACAAGCTGACGTCATCAGGGACTAACAGTCATCAGGGACTAAACGTACCAGGGACTAAAAGAGACATCAGGGACTAAATGTACCAGAGACTAAAAGATACGTCAGGGACTAAAGCCGTCGGAGACTAAAAGAAACATCAGAGACTAATTGTGAATTAATCTCTGAAAGATACAGAGTTCAAATTGAAAAAGGAATGTCTTCCACGTAAAGTAAAATATTATTGAAGACGTAGCTGGTAAGGAAACTCACCAGATATCTTTACCTAATCAAAAAGGAAAGATTGTATTTGATTCAAATAAGGAAGTTGAATTTTATTCAGAATAGGAACTGAGTTAAATGTAATTCAGTTGTCATAGAAGCTGTAATTAGTTACAGAGAGTAACTTAGAAGCTGTATAGGTTTTTCATAGTTTTGTATCTTTTCCTATACAGAATAGAAAAGAAGCTGACGATTACATTATTGTGATTGTTAGGATTTGTATTCAATTGTAAATCAATAAAGTAATTGTTTATAAATAGATTTGTGTTCTTGTTCTTTTTATTCCGCAAGAAAATTTTAGTTTCTTAAAGAACAAGTAATCGAAGAATTTTCAAAGAACATGTATTCAACCCCCTTCTAGAAGTTCTTGTCATCTCACTGGGAAAACATTTGGCGACGACAAAAGATCACTCATCAGTGGAACCCTTAGGTGGTTAACAAGTTGGTCATAACATCAGAGGATAAATAAAGCATTGATTAAGTCTCCATTAGGGCTTGACATTGGTGGATAATAAACAACTATCAAGTTACCTTCAGTAACTTGTCATCAGCGGATCCAGAAGCATTGATCATGTCGACATCAGGGCTTGACATCAGTGGATCGTCATGACCTAATTCACACATCATCAGGTTTGACAAGGAAATCATTGATACTTGGCACAGAAGAAAGGGATATAATTGGAAAGATATTCCTTGAAGTTTGGTTAACCAATAACAACTCTCGAGCATTAATTACATGCAGATCAGAGGATGAAAAAAGAAACAACAAAAGCCAATAACAGTCTGACACAACATTCCGAAAGGACCTTGATGTGACATATATGTGGCTATGTTGAAAAAACAGCACATCCAACACGTGGGTTCACCAACTAATTTTCTATACATACAGAAAGAGTTGTTACATGAAACCAAGCAAAAAAACATGAAGCCACATAACGAACATTAGAAGGAAGCTTTGTAATAGATCTGAAAAGAAATATTCAAAGAAAATTTTGTAGTTAGTGAGTGTGGACAAAGAAGCTGTAATTTTATTATAGAGAAGCTGTAACTCGTTACAAAATTTGTAGTTGTTTAATTACATTTGTGATTTTAACTTAAATGCTTGTGTGTTCATTTTAATTTCAGTTAAGTTTTTCTGGTGATTGTAGCTATTCCAGCCGGTGCTAACAAGTTTTAAAAAGAGCAAAAAGTTTGTAGTGTTTGTATTCAACCCCCCCACCCCCCCCTTTTTCTACAAAAACTTGAGCTTATTTTGTTCCTATGTTGGAAAGTGGAAAATACTTCTTTTGGAGGCAACAAATAATCGTTCATCTCTGAACCATTGATGATGAATATTTACAAGTTTTGGAAGAAGGTCTTCATGTACCAAAGAAGCTCATTCCTCAAGAGGCGATGAATGGAGTCAACGTCCCTAAACGTCTAGTCCCGAAGACTACTGACGAAATAACTCTAGAGGAAAGAGAGAAAGTGAAGAAGGATCTCAAGTAACTTGTATCCTTTATAATGGCTTAGATGATGAGATGCTCAACAAAATCATGAATCTCACCACATCTAAGTCAATATGAGATACCATCCAGATCCTATGTGATGGTATGGAGGATGTTAGAGAGAAAAAACTATAGCTATTAATCAGTATGAGTGGTTCACAATGAAATCTGGTTAATCACTCACTGAGATGTTTGACAGATTTAACAGGTTGGTAAATGACCTGAAAATATATGGGAAGGTATATGCCAACAAGGACGTGCATAGAAAATTCATGAGGGCACTTCCCATAGCATGGGATCATAGACAACAACGATCAGGGAATCTAAGGACATGAATCTCCTAGACTTGGATAGGCTTTATGGTACCCTAAAGACATAAGAATTGGAGGTTCCACAGATATCTGAAATGTCAGGGGATACCAGGAAGCTTAAAATCTATAGCCCTGATGGCCTCAGCACTTTTCTTAAAAGCTTTTTTAATTTCTGATGTGTTGGCCATTCCATTCTTAGAGATTTTACTACTTGAAACTGGTTTGAATATTTGAGTTTCAAATATAGTCACCAAAGTAGTTTAAGATTCCTTTTGAGACTCACACATTAATGGCTTCCTTTTGGCACTCTTTTCAGCCTACTCAATCTCCTTACTTCTACTTCTTGTCTTTGTAGACTTTCAAGCTCTCGTTCTTTTTACTGTTGTTGCCTTCTTCTTTGCTATTTCCTACTCCCTAGCTATTACCATCTCCTCTTCCTTTTGTAATTGCTGAGCATACAATGCATCAGCTTCAACCAATATTTGCTCTTGAGGATAAATTAACTCTACTTTCCCATCCATTATCAACTCCACTAGAGTGGGAAAGTGAGCAATTTTCATGGCATCACTCAGTAGCTTAGGTTGTCCTGGTTGAATGAACTTTTTCTTCTTTGGTTCTGCAACCAGGATGCCCTTACCTTTATCTTGTTTGGTGGTTAGGGCTATTGCACTAGGACGAGGAACCGTTGCTCTTGTTGTTGCAGTTGTTGTTGTTGCTGTTGTGGAATCAATGGAGATACTAGTCTTAATGGCTACATCAAGTTCCTTATTTATAGTTTGTAGACTTTGTAATTCAACCATCAAGCTAACCAAACTTGCATCCTCAGGGACAACTTCTTTATGTTTTGGTACCTGACTACTCTCCCCCTTTTTGACATCAGCATCTTGAGAGGTAGGAGTAATAGCTAGAGTAAGAATTTCTTTGTAGAGAAGTTGTGTGAGGTTTTGGATGTCATGGGAAAATTTATCTTGCTTCTGCAGAATGGCCTAGAAATTTGATTCCAGTGCTTGAAGCCTCTTCTCAATGTTGGATTTCTCGTGAGTTGAGTATCCTTTTGGGAAGATGGCTTTCATCAAACCTTCTCATTTTGTCTGTCTCCATCTCCATTCTAGTCTCGACATTTTGGAGTTCAGCCTTAAGACCATTGATCAAGAAGTGCTGGAACTTCATATGTTTCTTGTCAGTTTTGATCAACTCCTCATAGACTACACTGTGAGTGAGTTCAGTTGCATCAGACCCTAAGGTGGTCAAATAATTTTGGCGTAGTTTTATAACCGCCTCATTCAATGTGTTGGTGTAGCTTGCATCCAGCCAAGCATCCACATTGGCTTCCTAATCCTCAACAAGCACAGGTTCACTTGTAGATTGGGTCTTCAAGATTGATATTCGATCTTGATGTTGTTGTAGTCCATATAAGACTTTAAAGTCTAAATTGGACATATCAGCCAGCAATTGAAGTGCTGCATCCCCTGACTGTGAGCTTCCACCAGTTTCATTTGTTTGTTGAATTGTTGGTGGTGCAGAGGAAACTTGAGTTGCATTGGACGTGGATGGCTCAATAGGTTTCAAAAAATCACCTGCTGAGAATGTATTTTTCTCTCGTATATTTTGTTCAAGGATCTTATCCTTGCTCACATCCTCTCCTTTTGCCCGGAGTTAGACATCCAACTGCTTTTCTTCTCATTTTTCCAAGTTATCTAAAGTTTGACTCTCAAGTATTTGACACATCTCTCTTTTTTCCAGGTCATGAGCCTGTCTCTCACTGTTTATTCTCTCGTCCTCACTCATTTGGATATGTACACTCTGTCCTAAAGAAGGAGGAGCTAAAGAAGAAGTATCTGTGGCACCAAGGAGAGGGGGTTCCCTTAATAAAAAGGTGGTTAGGGATCTCTCCAAGGTTAATGATTGCTCAACCATGAGTGTTGGCTCTTCTTGGAAAAAATCAAGAAGATTTGAACTGTTATGTTCAAAAGAATCAAGAGTAGGAAAAGAAGTAGGAGAAGGTATAGTTTGGAGTGTTGGCTACCCTTTAAGAAGAAAAATTTGAGGAACATCAATTTGAATTGACTTTGTGTGTGCACTCCTTGTGTCACTCTTTTTTTTAGTTCTTCTCTCACAATGGATTTTCCCTTTTTTTTCTTTGTTAAGTTAAATGAAATATAAAACATAAAAGAAAGATACAAAATGTGACAGCCCCAGTATCCCAATCGTAAGCCAGAGTTGTCAGTTTATTATCAACTGTTGCGACTCTGGCTTTCGGCGGAGCATCCAGCCGTCAATGGGACAATAGAACTAATAAATAAGTAATCTTTCCTTTATAACATTAATTAGAACAGAGTATGCTTAGTAATTATTACAAATATTGTTTTGAAAGAATCTACGAGCTGAAAACAAACTCTCTATTACAATACCAAAACTGACATATTTATTCATGAGCCCTTAACAGTCAGTCCTATGGATACATCCTTTCCTTACCCTTCGAACTTTCTCCTTTTTCATGTTTAACTAAAAGAGAATTCAAGCAAGTATGAGTGATAAAAGCTCAACAAGTATTATTGTGACAACCCAGAAATAAAATAGTCTATGGATAATTTATTCATTCATATTTTGTATAATGGATTAATTCCCCATCTATGTGAGTAATTAATTCATATTTTGAATTAGAATATTTTTTTTTATGTTAATGAGGTGTCCAAAGTTTTATGACAACAATTTTGTTGAGGGACCATTAGAAGAATTTGTTATATTAACCATAAATCTTTCAAATGAATTCAATCAGTCATTGGCTTATTGGGCAAGTTATTGCTGAGAAGGTTGTTAAGGGTTACGTGTTGTAAGGAAAGTTTAACCAGATGATTACATGTGATATTACAGAAGTAATAATTTGATTGTATGTCAATAGTTGATTTAAGGCAAGCTGCATGTAACACAGCAGCTACTTGGTTCTATATCATCTATTAAGATGTTATGATGAACAACCGTTTTACCATCCAAACTGGCCAATGAATTTATCTCAAAGTATAATTTTAGCCTACTGTTCTAAGAGATTCATGAACACTATAAATACCTCATTCTGAGATAAAATTCTAATCTCTTTTTGAAAACTCCTCTCTTAGAACTTCTCTTTAACCCACCATCTTCAAAAATTTTAAGTTTTTCCTCTTGAGCAACTGTCACTTTAGAGCAACCAAGCTTTCAACTTCTTCCTTAAAAATGAAGAGGTAAGAACCTTATACTCTACTTTGTTCTCTTTCTTGCATAGCAGTTAGTGGTGCCAGCCGTGCATGCTAAGTACCCAAGAAAAGAATAAGTTTTAAGAGTTGTTGTAATACCCTTTTTCATATTTGTGTGTGTAATAATACACACAACAACTAGGATAATGATGCACCCTAAATTATGTCTAATCCTGGTTAAGCATCATTCGTGATCTTATGAAAGGTTCTTCATTATAGTAGAGACAAGCTCTAATTTAGTCTATGATAGCACAAAATTAGTCTCTGATAAGTAAATATTAGTCTGTGACGAGAAAACATGTTAGTCTCTAATGAGTAAATATTAGTCTTTGACGAGAAGACATGTTAGTCTCCGATGAGTAAATATTAATATCTGACGAGAAGACATGTTAGTCTTCGATGGGTAAAAGTTAGTCTCTGACGAGTAACAAAATTAGTCTCCAATGACTAATAATGTTAGTCTCTGATGAGTTTGGCATTGAACAATTACTCACTGATGAGTTTGGCGCTGGCTAAACAATTGGCGATGAGTTCGACGATGATCAAAATTGTCCCCGACAAGTTTAACGATGGCTAAACAAGTTTGGTGATGAGCAAATTCATCCCCTGTTAATCAATAGTCATCCCCTGATGACCGAGGACCATCCCCTGATGATCGAGAGCAATTCTGTGATGACTGAAAATGTATTCCCTGACGGGTAGTTATCCCCTGATGGGTAGCCTATCCCCTGACGGATAGTTATCTCCTGACGGGTAGATTATACCCTGATGTACCGACAATCATATTTTATAGAACCTCTAACACACCGGTGTTTTAAGATTAAAATTAGCTAAGGACCAAGACAAGTATATACTCACTCTACTTCTTTTCCACTGAATACATAAGATCATTGATTTGATTTACGTAGATGATTGATGATATTTCTTACGAAAGCTAATGTTTTTTTATGGATAAGTAACGTACGATCATTGATCTGATGTATGTGAAAAGATGATGTAAGTTGAACTGAATGTTAATTGGTGATTGCTAGCTGTTTTAAATTTGCTAGCACACCAAAGAGAAGTCCTATATGGATATAGAAGATGTATTTCTAATCTTATACTTACAAAGTATATCCATATAAGTGACTAAAGGCTAGTGGGTGCGAGTGCCTATTACCTTGGCACATTATAGGGAATGAAAAATCGAGGCATCGGTATTCAGACACAGACTAATGTTTTCTGCGATGAGTACGTATGTCATGATAAGTCAAACGATCAGGCTGACCAGCTAGTCTGTCGTTTGATGAAAAGGAAGTCTAATAGTGATTAGCCTGGTTAGATGATGCACTAGCTGATGAAGAGAGGGTGTATTCATGATTTATTTCAAGTGTTATCACTCGGGAGCCCTGAAAGTTATATGTTTATTCAATCATTAGGAGGTGTCGACATTGTTTCGCCCAACCTCATTAAACACTAGAGCCTTTGAAATATATGTTCTTCTTGTTTGAAATTACCCAGCTTTTAAATATATACTTGCTGAGCGTAAATCACTCATGTGAATTATTATGAAATGTTTTACATGTTATGTCAAGAATGCCGAGTCGCCTAATAAAGGAAAGGAGAAAATGGCATAGTGAGAGTTTCTTGGTTGCTCTCCTATGGATGGCCTTTAAAGGAAAAGTAAAGCGAGAGACTACCATAGAAATGTTTAGATTGTAAGGCCAGAAGGGCCATACCTAGACTTTTGCTGTAAAATATTTAAGGTTTTGTAATAAAAGGTTATATACCTTTTGTTGATATTATGAATGTTTGAATTAAGATTTTGTAATTGAGATTATATTTCTCATAATCAGTGATGTTTATGCTTGGTTCATGATGTTTTTCTGTTGTCAATTCCTGGAGGAGCCCGAAGTCCAGCATGGGATCTTTGGGGATTGTCACACAATTTCTGACAGTGCCTGAAGCCCAACTTGGGATTTTCGGGGTTGCCACAATTATGATATAGGACAATTGAAAGGAATGAGAATTTTGTAGCTAGTTCTAAAATACAAATTCCAACACAATCTCATTGCATATGAAGAACATTAAGAATTCAAAATGTTAGATTTCCATTGCAGATGGGGAGAATCCACATTCTCAGATAGGGGAAAATTGGCAATTCAATGCCTCTGAATGAAGAATAAAAATAAATCCACATAAGCACTGGACATCTTTCAGTTCTTAACTTACTGGATCACCTTAACTCCGTTCAGTACTAGGACTTTCTGAGAATACTTCTTAGCATTTGACAATAGCATGCCAATGCTATCTCAAAATAGTATGCAGTGTACATATGTATAACACTTAAGGTAGATATAATTACATCTATAGGGCCCAACAAAAAAGAATAACTCTTTCTCAATATAGGGGTGTTCCCTCTGCAACTTATACAGTGGATTACTCCTGACACCTGAGCGAGGGTCATATAGATGATTTCATAAAAAGAATTAGAAAAATTAAATTGAATTGAATAATTCAATATGTCATGTATTGACATGGAAAAAATAGGATGTTTGTAAACTAGATACAAGTAGTCAAGCATTTAATAATAAGGTCATAGCTCAAGTTGAACAGTAACTTTTATTCTCTATTAGTACGTATACTGTTGTCCTAGTGAGATAGCCTAGAACTTGTAGAGGGGGTGGGGGGGGGGGGGGGTGAATACAAATTCTTAAAACCTTTTTGAATTCTTGTTCTTCAAAGTATCAAACTTGCGGAAAATAAAGAACAAAAATAAGAACAAATTTATAAACAATTATTTTTATCGATTAACAATTGATTATAAATTCTAAAAATCACAAATCGATTGTCAGCTTCAATTTCTGTACTATATATATATATACAAATCTATGAAAACATACAGCTTCTAATACAACTTTGTAAAATTAATTACAGCTTCCAAATCTAAATTGAAATTCAATTGCTAAATCATATTCAATATATATTTTCTATGTACAATTGGAATAGGTATTTTTCATTTCATAATGAAAAATTATATCTCTAGTTAGTTTTCTAACCAGCTTCATCTTCAATATATCTTCAATATCCTTGTCGAAGTCAACTTCTAATCTAATTAGAACTTTGTACTGCATCGTCTCTGACTGCTTCAACTTTAGTCTGATCAACTATGTTTAGTCTCCGACAGCTTAAGCTTAGTCCCTGATACTTTAATCTTAGTCTCCGATGGTTTAAGCTATAGTCTCTGATAAGCTTTTGCCTTAGTCTTCGATAGACTAAATATAATATTTGACTTGTTGAAATCTCTGATGCAATTCTAGTAGTCTCTTATAATACAAATTAACTTACTCTCATATAAACATAAATTACATGAATTAGAGAGTAAACTACCAGTTACAAAAATTCAAATGCTATTAACTAACACTAACTGTACATTTGTATTTTTAAGGATTGTAAATACAATCATCATCAAATGTTATAAAACCTAACAATCTCCCCCTATTTATGATTATCAAAGTGATAAACATAAATCAAGTTTGATGATGATGTCAAAACTTAAAAATTACAAGAATAACTTAGAATAAAAAATTTAAAGAATGTGTTAAGTACAAATGTACCTGAACTAAGATCTTTGATCTTAAATTCAGCTTCACCAAGACTTAGGTTTAAATCCTATAAGTCTGGCTTCAAAAATAAAAATCAACAACTACAACTTCACCCTTTTTTCTTGTTGATTTCTTTGACTTTATCTTCAAGCAGCTTTCTAAACTTGATCTCCTCTTCATCAATTGAATCTTTAAGTAAAGCTATGAATCCTTCAAGTTCACCAAGGCTTGTTGTGTTGATCTATTTTTCATAATCAAAGAAAATCACATCCTGATGAAAATTCTCATACTATAACCCATATGGAAGTAGAGGAATATCTACTCTGGCAGCTTGATTAACTTTTCCATCTCTGCAAGCTCCTTCTGAATTTTCCTCCTGAACTCCAAGTTAAGCACAGAATTCTCAGGTACAACAAACAACAACCATTCCATATCTTTGAATGACCTCATCTCCAGGCTTGGTTTAACCAGACTCAGAGTCTCTCCATCTTTTTGAATGACTTTGAGATACTCCTTGTCCTTTTTATCCTTTTCAAGATTGTTAGACTCAACACTCTTTCTAAAAACTTCCTTCAGTTCAGAAATGTTAGCCACCCTAATCTTGGAGATTTTACTACTTGGAACTGTTTCAGATTCACTTGGTTTAACCACAGTTACCAAAGCAGTTTCAGCTTTCTTTGGAGGCTCATTCATCAATGGCTTCCTCCTAGCCCTTCTCTCAACCTGCTCAATCTCCTTATTTCTCCTTCTAGTCTCAGCAGACTTTTGAGCTCTTATTTTCTTTGTTTCCAAGGCCTTTTTCTTTAATTCTTCCTCCTCCCTAGTTGCAGCCATTTCCTCTTCTTCTTGCAATTTCTGAGCAAGCAATGCATCAACTTTGATTAACTTTTGCTCCTAAGGATAAACTAACTCTACTTTCCCATCCACTATCATCTCTACTAGAGTGGGAAAGTGAGCAATCTTCATGGCATCTCCTAATAGCTTAGGTTGTCCTGGCTGAACAAACTTTTTCTTCTTTGGTTCTTCGACTAGAATTCCTTTGCCTTTATCTTGTTTTGTTGTTGGAGCTGTTGCAGTAGAGGGAAGAACTGTTGTTGTTTCTGTTACTGTTGGTGTTGGTGTTGTTGTTGTTGTAGATGGTGTTGATGTTGTTGTTGTTGTTATACTAGATTTGATGGCTACATCAAGGTCTCTTTAGCACCTTCATGTCTTGTAAGTTCAGCCATCAAGCTAGCATAGCTTATTTTCTCAAGAACAACTTCTGCAAACAGTTTTTGTTGAAGTTGCACTGCAGACAACTTTGACCGACTAGTCAACCCATTTTTGACATCAAAATCTAAAGGCGTAGGAGAAGTAGTAGCCAGTGTCGGAACGGCCAGTTGTATAAGTTGTGTGAGATTTTGAAGAGTGAGATCAAATTTGTCTTGTTTTTGAAAAATTGCTTGGACATTAGATGCTTGAAGTCTTTTCTATGTAGTGGACTGCTCCCTCATACGCATATCAATGGAATTGAGCATCCTTCTTGGAAGGTGACCTTCATAGTATGATCTGATTTTTTTCTGTGTCCATGTCCATTTTCGTCTCAACTCTTTGGAGTGCAGCCTAGAGACCATTGATCAAGAAGTGCTGATACTTCGTATGTTTCTTGTCAATTTTGAGCAACTCCTCATAGACTGCACTAGGAGTAAGCTTAGTTGCAGCAGACCGTAATGTGGTCAAATAGTATTGGCAAAGTTGGGCAATTGCTTCATCCAAATTATTTGTGTAGCTTGCATCTAGCCAAGCATCCACATTCTCTTCTTCAATCTCAACATGATCAGGTTCATTTGCAACTTGTGACTTCAATGTTGATATTTGATCTTGTTGTCGTTGAAGTCCATATAAGATTTCAAAATCAGTATTGGACATTTTAGCAAGTAATTGTAGAGCTGCATCCCCTGGCTGTGAGCTTCCCTCAATTTCCTTTATTGGAGCAAGTGTTGTTGGAGCAGAAGAAACTTAAGCTTCAATCGAGGTAGAGGGCTCAACAGGTTTGAGAAAATCACATGCTAAGAATGTATTTTTCTCTATGTTCTTTTGTTCAAGGATCTCATCTTTGCTCACACCCGCACCCTTTGCTTGGAGTTGGACATCTAGCTGCTCTATCTCTCCTTTTTCCAAGCTCTCTAAAACTTGACTCTCATGTGTTTGTATGTTTTCTCCTTTTTCCAAGTCATGAGCCTGACTCTCACTAATTATTCTCTCGGCCTCACTCATATGGATAGTGACACTCTATCCTACAAAAGGAAGGGGTAGAGAAGTAATAGTTGTAGTACTAAGGAGAGAGGGTTCCCTTTGTATATCAATGGTTAGGGATCTCTCCAATGAAAGTGTTAGAGAACTGACTGTACTTGTACTTTGAAAAAATGGTGCTTGTCTGTCAATCTCGAGGAGTGTTGACTCTTCTTGGAGAAAATCAAGAAGATTTGAACTATCAAGTTCTAAAGAATCAAGAATAGGGGAAGAGATAGGAGAATGTACAGATGGGAGTGTTGGCTGCTCCTTAAGAACAGATATTTGAGGAGCATCAAGTTGAAGAGACTCTGTGTGTGCACTCCTTGTGTCACTCTTTCTTTTTGTTCTTTTCTCTCTTTGGGCTTGCCCCTTTTTATGTACAGGGGATTGTGCAGACTCTGTCCCTATTGTTCCTAGTTGGGAACTTTCTTCTATGTTAGCAGCCTTTTGGGAGGATGTTAACAGAGTACTAATTTTCCTTTAAACCTCTGTTGCCTTTTGAGAGGCAATGGATTGCTGTTGGCTTAAGGTTAACACTCTCTTCTTTCTCTGAGGAGCCACCTCAGCTTCCTTTACTCCCTCAACCTCATTGTCACCCTCTTTTGTATTTCTTTTAATGAGTAATTTTGTGGCTTTCGTTGTTCTTACAACCACAACCTTTTGAGAGACGATGGAGGGGGCTTCAGATTGTTGTTGTGAAGATGTGGTTGGAGGATCAACAGTGTGGCGGCCCAAGAAATCCCCCGAGCCGGCCTCGGGCACTGTCAGCAATTTGGGTGATAGCCCCCCAAGGTCCCCCAGCTGGAACTCCGAGCTCCGCCAGAAAACCACAACACAATAACATAATAGCGACAGATACATCATAGCCAAACATTATCATTAGTAAAACGAGAAATATATTCTCAGATACAACATGTTCAAGTCTTAGAAGTTTACAACCTCTTACAAAACCTCAAAATTCAAATAGACAGTCTGCAGTGGAAACAAAACTTTAGATGGCCCATCCGGCCTTACAATCTAAACATTTACCTCGTTTCACTTTCCCTCTAAAGGCCATCCACAGGAGAGAGATTAAGAAACTCTCACTATGCCATTTCCTCTTTTCCTTTATTAGGCGACTCGGCCTTCTTAACATAACTTGTAAAACATTTTATAACATTTCACATGAGTGTTTACACTTAGCAAGCATATATTCATAAGCAAGAAGAACAAATATTTCAAAAGCTTTAATATTCATCGAGGTTGAGCGAAGCAATGCCAACACCTCTTGATAATTCAATTAACATGTATCATTTAGGGTTCTCGAGTGATATCAAGGGGTTAACCAACTTTTAAATAAATCTTAATTCGCCCTCTCTTCACCAGATAATGCATCATCTGACCAACTTGATCACTATCTGACTTCCTTTACAATCAAATTTCATCCTAGTTGGTTAGCCTGGCCGTTTGACTTCATCATATGTCATATGTAGTCAGTGCAAAAAACATTGGTCTGCGAGGGTCTGATTATCGATGTCTCGGCCTCTCATTCCCTATCATCATTGGTCGGAATTCCAGGCGAAACCACTCAATAGCCCCCTTTACAACCCATATGGATATACCTTGAAAATATTTTCTTGCTATAAAACTTTGGCGTGCTCAGCCAATTAATAATGTCGACTACCAAAAACTTTGGTGTGCTTAGCCAATAAAGAGCGGCGACAACTTGTAACTTTTTGTTAGGTTTTATAAACATTTGATGATGATTGTTCTTAGAATACTTAGGAATACAAATGTACAGAAAAGTGTTGGTTTGTAACACTTTAGTATTGTAGCTAGCAGTAGTATCTCTTGTTTGTAGATTAGTCATTATAATAAAGAGATAGATTTATTTCATTTGTATGTACTGCTGGAATACTTGTTGAGTTTGTTCAACAAGTTGTTTTAAATTTATTAGTCCTTCGGAGATTGAATTTGGCTTGTCAGAGACTAAGGGAAAAGTCCACCAGAGACTAAGTTTTTGTTCATCAGAGATTGGACTTTGCCCATCGGAGATTAAAGTTTTGTTCATCAGAGATTGAAGGATTGGTCTTCGGAGATTAAAGCTTACGTCATCAGGGATTGGAACAAAAGAGTCAGAGATTAATGCTGACGTCATCAGTGACTAACACAATACCTCGGAGATTAAAAGCTGACGTCACCAGTGACTAAAGCCAAAGCATCGGAGATTACTCAAAGTGATCGGGGACTAATGAAAGAAGCCATCGGAGATTAGTCGAGGACTTAATCACTGGTGGAGTTAGAGTTCAAATCAAAGAAGGAAAGTCTTCCATGCACACGTAGACTTTATTGAAGACGTAGCTGACAAGGAAACTTGTTAGAAATCTTTCAATTGGAAAGATTGTATTTGATTTGAATTAGGAAGCTAGGTTTTTGGTAACTTAGTTTTTAGAAGCTGTAATTATAAAATTACAGAATAGCAATACGAAGCTGTATAGAATTAGAAGTGTTGTATTCTCTTAATATACAGAATAGAAGCTGACGATCAAAGCTTGTCTTGATTGTTAGAAAACTTGTAATCAATTGTTAAATCAAATAAAGGCAATTGCTTATAAAGTTTTGATTGTGTTCTTTATATTCCGCAGAAAAGTTTAATTTCTTAAAGAACAAGTAATCGAAGGATTTTTAAGAACTTGTATTCAACCCCCCTTCTACAAGTTCTAGGTCATCTCACTGGGAAAACAATTGGTATTAGAGCCTTTAATTGAAAATACTCAATTAACAAGATTCTGAGATGGCCAACAACGACGAAGCAAGCAGCTCTAACATCATGGCGTATGCAGGAAGTAGAGATGGTGGTACCAGAATTCCTATTCTTAAAAGAGAAGAATATCCAATGTGGAAACAAAAGATGTATATGCACTTGAGAGCAACAGATCCAGATTACATAGATAGGATTGAGAAGGGTCCTTATCTACCCAGGAAATTTGTTCCTGCAAAAACTGTTGAAGGATCAATTGTTGCAGAACACTTTGTACTTGCTCCAGAAAGTGATTACACAAACGAAGACAAGTTACAAGAGTTAAAAGATGCTAAAGTGATGAACATACTTTATAATGGGATTGATAAAAATATGTTCACAAGCATCATAAACTGCACTACATCTAAACAAATCTGGGACACCATCAAAGTCCTGTGTGAGGGGACTGACCAAGTCCGAAAGAACAAGAGATCATTGTTGACACAACAATATGAGTTCTTTCAAGCAAAGCCTGGTGAATCTATAACATCAGTATATGATAGGTTCAACACTTTGCTCAATGACTTGAAAATACTTGGGAAGTCTTATGATAATGAGGATATAAACACCAAGTTTATGAGATCTCTCCCACCAAGTTGGGATCCAAAGACGACAACAATAAAAGAGGCTCATGACTTGGATCTTCTCACACTGGATAGGCTCTACGGAAATTTAAAGACCTATGAACTTGAAGTAGAGCAACGACAAGGCATGCATGGAAAGGATAGAGGAGCTGCATTGATGGTTGAGACAAGTAAGTCTCAAGAGAAGCTTGATGAGGAATTTTCTAACGCTAGCTCAACTGATAATGAAGATGAACTGGATACTGATGATGACATGGAGGAATTCATGGCATTCATGGTCAAACAGTTTAAGAAATTTAGGGCTAGCAGAAAAGGAAGAAAATCATCGAGAAAACCTAACCCTAAACGAGAAGGTCAAAAAGTCACCTTTGACTTAAAGAAAATAAGATGCTACAATTGTGATGGGTTAGGGCACTTTGCCAATGAGTGCAAGAAGCCTAGATCTAATGATAGATCTAAGGATGAAAAATCAAGGAAGGACTTTGCTGACAAGAAAGCCAAATCAAAAAGCAAAGCCTTGATTACTGAGGGAAAAGATTGGATTGACAGCGACTCTGATGAAGAAGTTTCAACTTTGCCCTAATGGCTCGTAGTGACGAGTTAAGTGATTCTACAAAGGTATGTGATGCAAATTAGAATTTTAACGTGCTTAATTTACTTGATACATCTAACATTGAAAGCATGCAAAAAGACATATCTGATTTGCATGTCAGTTTTAGGTCTTTAACTATAGAGCATACCAATGTAAAACAATCACGTGACAATCTCTTAAAAAGAAACAATTTTCTTGAAGAGAGATTGACACAGCTTGATACTATCAAGTCTGATTTAAACAAAGCACATCATATGATTGATGCTTTGAAAAAGAGGGAATATTACTTAGTAGAGCAACTTGAAATTGCTTAAGCTAAGATCAGACTGTGGAATACTTCCTCTAAAAAGCTAAAAGACTTGGTAGATAGTCAAACAATGGGTCACCAATCTGGATTAGGCTATGATGCATGGATAAATAAAAATTCAGAATTAGATGACCTAATTGAAGCTGTTGAGTCCACAACTGAAAAGCCAAAAGTTGCTAGAAAAAATAACTTTGTATCTCCTATTCATGAACCCAGATTTATTAACATTCAAGATCAACAAAACACTGAAAAAACAAGTTTCAATCAAAAGACAGTGAGTATTGTTGAGAAGAATGAAAACAAACATTTAAACATTGGGTTTATGACAAAGAAACAGTTAATAAAGAAATTGGAAACTGTTCCAATACAAAAGGCTGAAAAAGTTGTGGAATCAAACAGAAGCAAGAAAAAAAGGAATGGCAAGTTAGGCATTAACAAATACACCAACTATGTTTCAATGCCTGATGCTCCTAGGAAAACATGCCATGTATGTGGTAATCCAAACCACATAGCTATGCACTGTAGGAGCAGAAATAAAATTCCTATGCTTGAGACTAGTAACTTAAAGACAACAAAAGATAAATCACCTGTAAAAAGGTCAAGTAGTCTTTGCATTGAAAATAATAAATCAAAGTCAAGTAGTCTCACAAACAATGGAAGCAAGACTGTAAATTGCCCAATTAAAATCAAACATGGAAAGAGGCAATCGACTTATTCTGAGTCAAGTCTTGAATCTACAGCTAGTGAGAAAGGACTCAAGAAGATTTGGGTCCCAAAAATCTCAAACTAGTTCTCTCTACTGTGCAGGGCAAAAAGAAGAAATCATGGTACTTGGACAGTGGTTGTTCACGGCACATGACTGGAGATAAGTTCCTGCTAAAACAGTATGAAGAGAGAAGTGGCCCAAGAGTCACTTTTGGAGATGACAGCAAAGGCCATACTAGAGGATATGGGTCTGTTGAACATGGAAATGTCATCTTCACTGAGGTATCACTAGTTGATGGCTTAAAGCACAATTTACTTAGTGTGAGTCAACTGTGTGATAAGGGATTCAATGTCACTTTTAAAGAAGATCAATGTTTAGTAAGTGACAAAGAATCAGGGACTGTGATTTTGATAGGAAAAAGAAAAGGGAATTTGTACATTGCAAATCTCATTTTTTCAACTGATCAAATCACATGTCTTTATAGCAAAGGTTCAACTGATGAGAGTTGGCTTTGGCATAAGAAGCTTTCCCACCTGAACTTCAAGGATATCAATAGTCTTGTAAGGAAAGGATTGGTAGCTGGCATTCCACAATTAGAATTTACACAAGATGGATTGTGTGATGCATGCTAGAAAGGAAAGCAAAGAAGTGTATCATTCAAAAACAAGCCAGCAACATCAATCACTGACCCTTTACAACTTCTCCATATGGATTTGTTTGGTCAAGTGAATGTGATGTCTATCTTAAGGAATAGATATGCACTGGTAATTGTTGATGATCACACAAGGTATACTTGGGTAAAATATCTCTTTGCAAAGAATGAAGCTGCTCAGTTAATTATTGATCATGTCAAGAAAATAGAAACTGAGTCAGGTAAAACAGTGAGGGTAATAAGAAGTGACAGAGGAACAGAATTCAAAAATTCCCAAGTAATTGAATTCTGCACTGAGAAAGGAATTACTCATCAATTCTCTGCACCTAGAACTCCTCAACAAAATGGAGTTGTTGAGAGGAAAAATAGAACCCTCATTGAAGCAGCAAGGAGCATGTTGCAAGAGGCTAAACTTCCCACCTACTTTTGGGAGAAAGCTATAAGCACTGCATGTTTTACACAAAACAGGTCCTTGATAAACAAAGCATACAACAAAACACCTTATGAATTAATGACTGGGAGAAAACCAACTCTCAAGTTTTTACATGTGTTTGGTTGTAAGTGCTTTGTACTGAGAGATTCATCAAAAACAAGAGGAAAATTTGACAATAAGTCTGATGAAGCAATCTTCTTAGGTTATTCTCTGTCAAGCAAAGCATACAGAGTTTATAACTTAAGAACCAAGGTCATTGTGGAATCCATTCAAGTTGCATTTGATGATAGAAAGATTCCAGGAATGCTTGGTCAAGGATTGCATGAACCTCTCAATTTTGAGAATGAATTAGATGCATGGGAATATCCAACAGAGAATGCTGAAAATCCCCAAAATAACAATGATTCCTCCCTAATTGAGGGGGAGTTGACTGTTGTGCATGAAGTACCAAGGACTGATGTATTATCAGAGACTAGAGTACTGGAAAAAAATGGAACACAAGTCACTGATGACATTAATTCTCCATCGGAGACTAATGATACATCAGAGACTAGTATCCCTGATGCACACACAGAGACTATTGAGATATCTAACTCAGGGGGAGTTAATAAAGAAGAGATCAATAGTTTAGGGGGAGCAAACTCTGCTAATGAAGCTGGATTGAATTTTATCAATCTAGAAAATGAAGCCTCTAGTTCAAGATCAAATCTGCCAAAAACTAGACCATGGTTGAGAGATCACACAACAGATTTGATCATTTGAAATATTGAGGATGGAGTTAGGACTAGAAGTGCAACACAAAATGAATGTTTGTACCTCAGTTTTCTATCAAAGATTGAACCAAAGAAAATTGAGGAAGCACTTCAAGATCCTGATTGGATTATTGCCATGCAAGAAGAATTAAACCAATTTGTTAGAAACAAAGTCTGGAGACTGGTACCCAAACCAAGGAACAGATCTATAATAGGTGCCAAGTGGGTATTCAGAAACAAATTGGATGAAACTGGTACAATTACAAGGAATAAGGCAAGACTGGTTGCAAAGGGATACTCTCAAGAGGAAGGAATTGACTATGATGAGACCTTTGCACCAGTGGCTAGACTTGAAGCTATCAGAATTTTTCTTGCTTTTGCAGCCTACAAGAACTTCAAAATGTACCAGATGGATGTCAAGAGTGCTTTCGTTAATGGAAAATTAGAAGAAGAAGTCTATGTTCAACAACCCCCAGGTTTTGTAGACTCCAAATTCCCTAATCATGTTTACAGATTAGACAAAGCACTCTATGGCTTGAAACAAGCACCAAGAGCCTGGTATGATACTCTTTCTCAGTTTTTAATTGAAAATAAATTTGTAAGAGGTATCATAGATAAAACATTGTTTTATAGAATTCAAGGCTCTGATGTTATACTTGTGCAAATATATGTTGATGACATTATTTTTGGGTCTACTAATGAAAAACTGTGTGCAAAATTTTCAAAACTTATGCAGTCTAGATATGAAATGAGCATGATGGGTGAATTAACATTTTTCTTAGGATTGCAAATTAAACAGTCAACTGAGGGAATTTTCATGAGTCAGTCTAAGTACATTAAGGACTTACTGAGAAAATATGAATTGGTTGATTGTACTTCTGCAAAAACACCTATGCCCACAGCCACTAAGCTAGATAAGGATTTAAAAGGAAAGAAAGTAGACATTACTAGCTATAGAGGCATGATAGGCTCACTTTTGTATCTAACTGCAAGTAGACTTGATATAATGTTTTCTACATGTCTATGTGCTAGATTTCAAGCTGACCCTAGAGAGTCACATTTGATTGTTGTAAAAAGAATACTCAGATATCTAAAGGGTACCCCAAATCTTGGATTATGGTATCCCAAAGAATTTGATTTTAAACTAATTGGTTATTCAGATGCTGATTATGCAGGGTGTAAGCTTGACAGGAAAAGCACAAGTGGAAGCTGCGAACTTCTTGGAGGCAGACTTGTTTCTTGGTTTAGCAAGAAACAAAATTCAGTTTCTACTTCAACAGCAGAAGCTGAATATATTGCAGCTGGGAGTTGTTGTGCACAGATCTTGTGGATCAAAAATCAACTCCTAGACTATGGTATGACACTATCCAAAATTCCAATTTATTGTGACAACACTAGTGCCATAACCATAACTGAAAATCCAGTACAACATTCAAGAACTAAACATATAGATATAAGATATCACTTCATTAGAGAACATGTTAGTGAAGGTAATATTGAATTGCACTGGGTTGCAACTGATAAACAACTTGCAGATATTTTTACAAAACCTTTGGATGAATCTACATTCAACAGACTAGTTTCTGAACTAGGAATGTTGAATTATGGTTCTAAAAATTAAGTTTTAAACTTTCAAGTTGTTTAACAGTTGCATGAAGCTAGGAAAATTAATTTTGGAAAAAGAAGCTGTTTTAAATCTGATAAAACAGAAAAATGTAGCTAATAATCATCAATATGGTTGTTGGAAAATGGTTATTTGATCTCTGATCAGTAAAATGGTTAGTCTCTGACTAATCAAAATTACAACATCGGAGATTGACCCTAATCCCCGATGAGTACATTTACTTCATCGGAGATTACATTAATCCACGATGAGTACATTTACATCATCGGAGATTACA